>VXAZ01000560.1:968023-1075015 GCA_013399875.1 Gymnorhina tibicen
CGCCGGGCAGGGTCCGCCCAGCGCGGCCGCGGGGCTGCGCTGCCCCCCCCACCCCCGCTCGCCACAAAGGGCCGGGAGCGGGCGCGGCGGCCGCCGAGCGCGGGGCCGCTCCCCCGGGGGAGCTCCCGCGGGGAAGCGGGGGAGGGAGAAAGAGGAGGAAAAGAGCCGTGGAATTCCGCTCCCGCGAACAAAGGCCGGCCGGGCGCTTTGTGCAGCCCCTCTCGCCGCACAATGGGCGGCCCGGCGCTTTCCTGCCGGAGCCGGCCCTGCCCCGGCCGCCTCCCGGCGCTGCCCCGGCCCCGCACCTGGGGAGGGGAGCGCCGACCTCCCGCTGGCTGGAAAATGGAGAGAGAGCTCCCTTCCAGCGCCTTCCTTTTGTGTGTGAGCAGGGCTGGTTCGCGGGGGCACCGCTCCTTGGGCGCGCAGAGCTACGTGAGGCTCGCGGTGCTGAGCATCCTTGGATTTCTCGAAGTTTTTGTTATTTTTTAAAGAGGAGCATTTATAGAAATTTACCTGCCAACAGCAGGTTTCTGCAGATTTACATTCCGAGTTAGGCGTGTGGTTCCAGGTAGGAACAGTTTTTCTGTTTGCAGGTCTGACCAGGTAGCCTTTGGTGACCACGGTACCTCTCCTACCTGCAGCCAGCAGTGGAGTGAAAGCGAGAACCATCAGTTTTGCCAGAGCTGTTCAGGAGGCTGTGGACAGTAGCAAAAGGAGTATCATTTTCGTGCTATTCAGTGAGAAGCTGTAGGTACAAATAGTTGCAGTTAGAGAAGCTGTGATGGAGAAGGGTCACGGACAAGGAAAAAGGAGGTCAAAGGAGAAGGCTGGGGAGGAGGTAGAGGAGTGACATCAGTCCCACTCCACTCATGATCTGGAAACAGCTGAAAACATTTCTCTTCTCTCCTGGTTCTCTGCACATTGTGATGTGCACCAGCCAGGGATTGATGTGACAGATCAAGGAATGGGGAGAGATGGATTTGCTGCCAGACCGTTTTTCCTGCTTCTTGAGTGTAGTTATAGAAATAGTCACATGAGAGACAAGCACTAGAGTCAGAGTGTCAGAGTTGTGCAGCCCTGGCAGGAAGTTAAATAAAATGGCCTTGGGCTGACCATTGTGGCGCTCAGTGTTCCTGCCTGGTGCAGAGGGCTCACTGGGCTGTAGCACACATGTGCCAGCTCTGTGCACCTTTCGGGCTAGTCTGATCCACTCCATGTGTTTCCCGGTGTGGGCAGAGGTGGTCTTTAAACAGGTCGGGTTCACCTGTGCCTGCAGAAGGACCCAGGTGCTTTGCAGTGAGGTCAGGGCTGTTGCATCTCCAACTTTCTTTTACGCTTGGAAGATTATTGTGTTTCCTCTGGGGTGTCCTATGTTGTAGTGTCATAGTGTGAGAAATCTCAAGTTCCTGGTTCGTGGCCTGCACGTCCAGCACACGTGAAGGCAGAATCTTGCGGGCAGAACGTTGCACCTGGGGATGCCCAGGCTGGGCTGTTGCCCTTCTGCTGGCACAGAACGTGCTGCTGGGAATGTCGCTGTTCCAGGGGGTGAGAGATTGGAGCAAGCGGTGCACGGAAGTCCCAGAGCTTGCGTCCCAGAGCTTGCGCTGGTAGCTGCTGGAAGCCCTCCCCAGTTCCATTGTTCCAAGAAGAATAGATCCCTCACATTTTCACACTGTGCCCTCCGGTTTGGCTGACTCATCGAGGTAGACGTAGCATTTGTCTTATTCACAGGAAATAGCCATGCTGCTCTTGCTGTGCCTGAGAGCCTGGGCTTCAAATGGATGTCCTTCGGATCCACCAAGACAAATTCCTTTAGTCCAGCTGCAAGTTTCTAAACTGCTTGTTACAGTAGAGGTAGAAAACCAAACACGAGATGGGCTGAGCTGTTTCTTGGAAAGCCCAGGGATGTGGTCCCACAGCTCTGATTTACCTGCTGTGCTTTCTTCAGCCACTGTGGTGCCCCTCAAGGGCACATTCAGAATGCCAGTGCCATGCCCTGCCTGGTCACTGCATCCAAATCTGTAAATATTGGGCAGAGGCTATCAGTAATTGCCCCAGCAGTTTCAAAATATGTTTTTAAGACTATGTTACAAGGTATCTTCATGATTAGGTCCTGCTGCGTTTTTGTGGGACGGGTTTAAACTAGGATTTGGCCACCGCAGGTACTTCCTAATTCTTCTTGACGCCATCAGAAGAAACTCCTGAGTTAAACTTAGTATAGTGGGTTAATAATTGCTGAGATCTTGCCTGAAATTTGCTAATTTTTAATTGGAAATAAAATATATTTTTAGGAAATTTTTTGTTAAACTGTAGTGGATCACATCCCTCTGGAGCATCATGATGCTCCTGGAGCAGCACAGAGGCTGTTGCTTCCACCTCAGTGTAACAGCAGAGGAACTTCCGTGCACCTGTGTCTGGTGCACATTCCCAGTTGTGTTAGCCCAGGACATTTTTTGAATATGGGGCTGCTTGGCAAAGAAGTAGGATGTGGAAACCCCCCCCAAAAAGGTCAGTTCTGAGTTCCTGGGTGTCCCAGTAAGTGGAGCATGTTGTATTCCAGCACCCCAGTGTTTCCTGGGGCAGAGGGAAAGGTGTGCAGGCTTTTAGGAGTTCAAAAAGTGAGAAAGAAAAACTCCCCCTTTAAACCTCACACAGCAAAAACATGACAGGGATAAACTCATGTAGGCTTTCATGTGAGCCCCTGACTCAGGGCCTTGTCAGTGCTCTTGGACTATCCTGAGGCTGGGTTATCTGGGGAATTCAGAGCTGCTCCTTCGGTCAGATCATCACCATGGAAGTGTCTTTGCTTGGAAAGAGTTGGATCTTCCTTTTCCTGCTCCCACAGTGAGAGAGGCTCCCTGTGACTTGGAACAACACACCTGCCCTGCCCTCTGTTTTACAGTGCACGTCCGCCTCGCACAAACCCCACAGTGGGGTTTTTACCACTGCTCTGCATTCTCTTGCTGAGAATTTTCCGTTTTCCTGTGCCCAGCTGTCGATGGAGTCCAGAGAAAACTGTTTTCACCTTGTGGGTCCAGCCCCTTCCCAGGTGCTTCCGTGTGAACAGGAACCCCGTGAGGTGCTGCTGTCTGGGGCTGGGGGGTCTTCAGCAGGGGCTGATCCTGCTCTCAGACATTCAGTGACTTGGAAATTCCCCATCATCCAGGGCTCTTACATGTATGGGATTCCTGGAGTAATCACAGCTTGTCCTTATGGATTTGAATTGAGGGGAAAACACTTGTGTTCACGACATTCAGAGCATCTTATTCCTGCTGCAGCTCCCTTTACACTGATGGGGTGCTGTAAAACGGGGACTTGGGAAGGCTAAATTTACATTTGTGTTCATTTAGAGTTTTTTTACATTGCCTGAACGATGTGTCAGGGGGGCTGACAGCCTCCTTTGCCCAGCCCCAGGGTAAAGAGGGGCGGTGTGAAACCTGCACCCACTGAAACCAGCAGCAGAGCTGTCACTGGCTCCCAGAAGCACCAAATCGGGCCAGAAACGTGGTCACAGCAGAATATTCATCACAGTTTATTCTCTTCCCACATCCAGATGCCATTTGCATTGTCAAAACACTGTCATGGATAACTGAAAGGATTTTTAACAGGAATTTCAGAGCATCCCTTTCCCGTCCTCTCCAAAAGTCCCATTGGCTGTCCCTGTTCAGCCTCTGTGGATGTCTCGTGTGGGAGTTGGCAGCGCTTGGGAAGCCCAAGAAAATCCCTGACTGCTTCAGGCAAGGGAGAAGGCAGGGACAACACTTCATCTCCAGGGCTCTGCTGCAGAGCTGCTTCTCTGGCCAAGGCTTCCTTCTTTTGGTTGGGTGTTTTTAGTGTCAGGTGTGGCTCTGCTCTCCTGCAGGATCCAGTCCTGCGGTGATTTCCACAGTCAGGTGTCCTGGGAGCTCATTCCCAGGGGTGACGTCTCAGCCTCAATAATCAAATATTATCAGAAGAGCACCACAGGCATCTTTTAATCAATGGTGAGGAAAAAGGGAACATGTTGTTGCTCATCTGTGTTAATTTAAGAACCCACACGCACCCTGCAGCGGTCGGGATCAGGCTGGGCATTTCCTCAGCTGTAAATCAAACCCGTTTCACTCTGAGGGGAAGGAGTTCACTCAGAAGGAAACAGGACCTGGGGTTTAGGAGGCAGGCTGGGTGCAGGGCTGAACTAGCAGGGTGGCTCCAGGCCAGAGCTCTCCCTGGATCCCTGGAGCAGCTTCCCTCGTGCAGCACCGCGCTTCCCTGGGTGGTGCCTCACGCCTGGATGGGGCTGCAGGCAGGACAGCCCAGCTGGAGCACGTGGGGACAGAGGGCCAGGTCCCCTCTCTGCAGAGGTGCCACACACAGCCAGTGCCACCGGGCTCTGGGGTTCAGATCCGAGCACAGTGAGTCAGTAGGATGGGTGCCTCCAGCCCGTGCTGGCTGAACAGAGGGCGATGCTTTCACTTGAAAAAGTAAATGATGTGTAAACGCAGTTTTCTCTCTCTGAGGGAGAACAAGCAGCTTTGCTGGGGCTGCAGATGCCTCGCTGTGCCAGGCTGCCTTTCTCAGAGGCTCCCTGGGTGTGGAGTCCCTGCACGTGACACCCAGGGTGGAGAACAGGCAGGAGGAGCAGTTCTGTAATTAGCAGGATGGGGAGAACCAATTTGCGTTGCCCTTTCCCAGTGGAGAGGGCTGTGGAGAAGAGAGGCTTCCTCACATCACCCGAGGCTGTCCCTGACCCACCTTTGCTGGGAAGAGGGAGAGTTCCTAACCTCGCTTGGCATCACCAGGCAGATCTGGGGGAGTCTTTTTTTGGGAAGGCAAAAAGAAGAACTGATATTTCCAGTTCACTGCTTAAGCTACAAAAATGTTAAAAAAAGGAACAGTTTTTGGGTTTGACCAGGCAGGGCACTTAGAAATGATTTTTGTGTGTCGTAAAGAACCCTGGGAGTGCAAACAAATGGTTTCATTTTGTTACTTGCAGCTCGGAGTACTTTGAGAATGACCAGTTTTGTTTTGCCTTAGGAGCCAGTCCCAAGGGGAATTTTCTTCCTCTTCTTTGTGTTTTTGTTTTGTTTTTTTTTTTATTTTTCTGTGTGAACCACATGCACACACAATAATTAACCAGTGAAGAAGGTCAGAAAGGAAGTGACTGGGGAAGATGTACTTTAAACATAGACTTTCATGAGGCTGTGGGCTGTAATTAACTGGAACGTTTGTCTGAGGTTCCCAGGTTACGTGTTGAATATTAGATAAGTTATTAAAGAGGCAGTTTTTTATTTGTCCTTTTAAGTATCAAAGCTTTAATGGCTCTTCAGCTCTACCAAATTAATTGGTTTTTTTTTTTTACATTTGGAGAATATTTATTTCTCTTTTCTGATGGGGTTTGGTGCAACACCAGCATTGCTTTAGGTTAGAAATACTGTTCAGGGTTATAGTGTAACATGAGCTGCTGGTCATGAACAGTTCGTCATGGACAAACAGCCTTTGGGAATGCAGGAGGAGGAGAAGGCAAGTGTGTTCACAGAGAGATGGAATGGTTTGGGTTGGAAGGGACCTTAAAGCTCATCCTGTGGGCAGGGACACCTTCCTCTAGACCAGGTGTTATTTGTTTTAGGGAAACTGGGAACCTCTGTGAGGAAGCAATGAGGAAGCAGCCCTAAAAGTCGTCAGCTGAGGTGTTTTCTTAATGGGGAGACACTCGTTTGCTTCTCCAAAGGTTCCACCCCTTCCCTGATGGGAGTGATCAGGATGAAGCACATCTGCTAAAAGGTGTGATTCCCAACTGGAACAGCTCTAGAAAAGCCACTGGATGATCAAGAGAGCCCAAAGGCTGGAAGGGGACACCTGGCAGGTAGAAAGGAGTGGGAGAGGGCTGTTGAACCTGATCCTGCTGCCACAAACCCAAACACAGGTATAGATTACCTGGAAATACGTTTGGAGATCAGGGTACCTCAGGAGATGGTTTCCAAGTGTCAGAGGCACGATGCTTTCCAGTAGGGAAGTGGTGTCCAAAACCTGAGTGAGTGCAGGGATACAGAGAGGGGTCAGCCTGAGCTGTGGGTTGGGCTGCAGGCTAGGAATGAATGGCAGTAACTCCTGCAGACTCCACTCAGGAATTCTGAGGTTTAGACAATATTTACTTCACATGGGGAGAGTTTTGATGGGTACTGGTGAAAGCAGGAGAGGCAGGAGTGCTTCAGACTTGAGAGTAGTGATGGTTTCTTGGTGAAACCCACTGGAGGTTCAGTTGTGACTTTCTGTGGTCATGCTTTGGGGGAATTTTCAAAATCCAGTGAGGTTATTAATGGGGCAGCAACACGGCTGATCAGTGGCACCCTTTTGTGGCACCACACTTCTTCCCCTGTTGGACCACGGAGATGCCTCGGGTTCTTGAGGATCCATGGATTCAGGAAGAGCCAGGCACGGCTGTGGTTCCACAGCTGAGGACAGGTTCCCTCCTCTGGCTGTACTTTCCATCTGGAAGCAATGCCTCTTGAAAATAGGGAAGGGTTTTTAGTTTTTCCTGTGTTGTGCTGGGCTCTGATTTTTCCTGCCAGGGCTCTCTCTGCGCCTCGTCAGGAGTGACACAAACCACACGGAGCAAGAGCCTGGTTTAAAGCAGAGCCCGTCTGCATCCTGGGGACAAGTTTTTCCATCCTCAGCCACAGACGCATGGTGTGTTTTCCGTGCCAAGCAGCCATTTTAATCCATTCCAAATTTCCCTACAAAAGCCAGCAGCACGCGTGGTTTGCTCTCACGTGTGTGTGGCCGTGAGTGTGCACACGTGGTGGGAGCAGGGAGATGGCTTTTCGTGGATGTTCCCTGTCCTCAGCAGGAGCTGCTTGGTTTTCTTCCAGAAGCCACCCTCCAGAAGTGAAAACATCAGTTCCTGTGGAGAAAGGCAGACATGAAGGAAATGGCTTCTTGCAGCCAGAATACATAAAACTTTATTTTTTTTTCCTCCTGCAGTCTGCTTTTTAAAAAACACAAAATAATGCTTCCTCAAGCTAATCTTACGTCCATGCTCTGGCCTGAGGAAACATCTGCTCTCCATGGTAGCCTCAATTGTCCCAGCCAGTTCCCTCTTAGAGTTCCTTTCTCTTCCACTGACAGTAGTTGCCTCCAGCTGCCCTCATTCCTGCCCACCAGCAATCCCAGCCAGGAGCCCATCCTGATGTCCAGGTTTAGCTCAGGGCAGGTTTAACCATCTCCTTGGTAGGATTCTAGCAGCTCGTGCTGATACACAGCACAGTCCCTCTGGTGAGATCAGGAGGAGTCTCTTAGCCATGAGGATGCTCAAAGATCCCTGATACAGCAGAAAAAAAATCACCCCGTCCTTGCAGCCTCTTCATCTGCCTTAGGGGCTGGTTAGTGTCTCCTTGGAGCTAGGAATTTGCTCTGGGAGCCAGAGCTGCCAGCAGTGCTGGGATATGGCGAATGACACTTGGGGTGGGTTGGTCACTAACAAATCCAGTGTTGACTCCTAGAGAGGAGCATCTGTGTTGGTGAGGTCCTGGAGGCCAGGGGCACTCAGCAGCTTTGCAACAAAACAGTTTGTTTGTGGAAGGAATCTGGGTTTTTGGTTTGCCTTTGGAACAGAACCATTTCCACCCCACTCAGAGGCTTGGCTATCCATGCTGAAAGGAGTTGCAGCTTCCTGCTGGGATACAGGGCAGAGAGCTGAGGATGGCTGTGGTGAGGCTGCTCCCATGGCTTTGTTTAGACAGTCCCTGGCCATCAGCATTTCCCTCTCTGTTGTGCTCTTCCTTCCCCCTCCAGGTGCTTTTACCTACCTGTTGTGTTTTCAGCCTTAGCAGTGACAACGTGGCTCTTTAGCCAGAACAGAAAACCCTGGAGGGTCACAGCTTTCACCCTCCAGGCGTGGAAGGGCTGCTCTGTGCTTTCCATTCCTGGTGAGAAAATTACCCAGTGGTGGAATTTCTCTCTGGCAGAGACACGAGGCATTGTGCCAGTGTTTCCTCTGCTTGTCACCTTTACCTTTCCTACATGGAAAGGGAAACACCTTTTTGTTCTGACCCAGTCGTTTGTTTCCTGGTGCTTTGTCTGACTGCGATTGCAAACCCCAAAAATAGGCAAAGGGATGAAAATGCAGAGCACAGGAGCAGCTGTGTGACCAGGAACTGCTGAAGGGTGAGGAGAACTCTGGAGAAGAGCTTTCCTTGGAAGAGTCTGCTGGGAAACAAGTTAATTTGTCCTCGGGGTCACGTGCATTTTATTGCCACAGATGTACACAGAAGAGCAGTTCACAAAAGGAAAAAAAAAAAATTAATTGCTGTTAAAAATGTGTATCTGCAGCCTTGTGAGAGCTTTGTGATTCCTGGGAATTCATTATGCAGGGTCTGTTCCCACCCAGTGATGACACCCTCATGGCAGTGAGCAGTGTCTGGTTTCATTCCAGCAGCACAGGGAGGAGGATCTGATCCATCCCCATCTCCCTCTCAGAGATAACTCTGTCCCTGTCTCCTTGCAGGACCGTGGCAGCCGAGGTCAGGAAGCAGATCTCGGGGCAGTATGGAGGCTCCCCTCAGCTCCTCAAGAACCTCAACATCGGAGGCAGCGTCTCTCATCACACCACCGTAAGTCATGCCTGGAGCAGGGATTGCTGAGGATGCTGTCCACAGTTATTTTACCATTTGGGAACAAACTGCTCTGCTGACGGGTTCTTGACCTAAGCGGCTCTGATAACACCGAGGAAAAAATTCCGTGCAAAACCCACTAATTTTGGGGATTTCTGTGTTGCAAATCAGTTGGTGTGGCTGGGAATTTGTGTTTCTGCAGAATCTGTGTAGGACAAGGAGCTCCCTTGAGCAGATATTAGTTGTTTTATCCCCAAACGGCCTGGATGGGGCATTAAAATCCATGTGTGTGTGGTTCTCTGCATGGAGAGCTCTTTGCAAGCTCCTGCACTTCAGGTTGCTGTTTTCCTGTCCTTCTTGTCACTCTTGAGAGCCAGGACCACAGCAACTCATCTACTCTTCTGAAATATTTTAAATATTATTGTGCAAGTTGAGTGTGGTTATTCCTCAGGAATGTGTGTTTGCTTGCAAGTTTACAGCCCGCTTTGAAGAGCTGCATTGTCAGAATCACCCATTCTGAAGGCAGACTTTCTTGCACGGCCTACCAGTAACCTTCCAGATTTACTGTGGTAAACGTTTCAAGAGTGCAGCAAACTTTTTCAGGCTGGAAATGTTTGATTTGGGGTCTTGCTTCAGGTCACAGCAGTTCCTTTTGCAGCAGTCAACTTGGAAAACAAATATTAGAGCATCTTGTTTTCTTTGGAGAGCGGTGGTTAGGTCAAGCAGGGCTGGAAACGTGCCCTGAATTCGATAGTGCAAGTGTTGGGAGTTTACAGGAGTTCTTCTCTTTGGAGTAGGGTCCTGTGGTGTTTCCTCAGTTCCTGGGACTGTGGGAATGAGTTCATGGGAATTCCCTCTGCTTCATGTCCAACGTAACCTGTTAAAGCTTCCTCCTGTGGAGCACAAGTGTGTCCTCGGAGCTGAGTGTCACCTCAGAAGGGATCTCCAGGCTGACCTCTAGCTCAGAAAAGTGACTTCACTGCGGGCAGAAACTTCATCTCTGAGGAGATCTGGCTGTGCCAGAGGCACTGGGGATGGAGGAGGGCTGGAATTCCTGTCATTTCCCGGGAGCACAGCGAGAGCAGAAGGCTGATCTTCAGCTGGTGCCCAGCGTGGTGGAGACTGAGCACAGGACTGAGCACAAAGTTGATCTTATGAGAGTGGTTAATGAGAGAAGGGTTAATGAGAGCTGCTGCCCAGGCTAAT
This sequence comes from Gymnorhina tibicen, assembly GCA_013399875.1. NCBI lineage: Eukaryota > Metazoa > Chordata > Aves > Passeriformes > Artamidae > Gymnorhina > Gymnorhina tibicen. The sequence continues at coordinate 977,818 of VXAZ01000560.1, forward strand.
GCTTTATCTCAGTGGCTCTGCTGTGCTGTGCAGTGATAATGCAAAGCCCTGACTTGGCAGTCCTGGATGGTCTTTTGCATAATCTGGCATTAGAATAGGGAGGGACCCCTGCTATTAGTGGTGTGTGGAGCACTTGGGGTCATTGCCTGCACTTCCCTGCAGCCCTGCACAGCTGAGGACTGCACACCCATTGGATATCCATCCCAGCAGCTGCTGTGCCTCCCTTCTCTCACCTGTGGTTGTATCTTGGAAGGAGTTGGCTGAATTGGCTTTCTACTCCCATAAAGTGAGATGTCATCTGTGAACCTCTCCAGGCTGCTCCTCACCCAGCCACGTTTCTGATCAGTTTTTCCTTGTATCACCTCCTTTCACTCTGAATTGTCTCTTCCACTTTTTCCTCCTATTTCTAGGGTTTTTCAGTTCTGCCACCAACCAAATTCATGCTCAAAGCTTCATCAAGTTGATCTTCACATGCAGTTTTTGATACAGGATCAGACTTGTTGGTCATGGTATTGTCAGTAGCTCTCATTATCCTCTTGCCGTGCTGTTTGCTGGTAAATATATGCAAGAATCTATAAAAAAGCTGGAAAAGGTCATGCTGGCTGGAGGCAGGCTCTGAGCCTTTCCTATCAAACTGCGTTGTGTGATGGCTGCTGTGATAAGCTCCCAGTTTGTCACATTAAATTCGGTGCTGAGCAGAGATGCTCTGCAGAAGCCTGATTAACACAGGGCGATGGTTTGGAGGAGATAGTCTGTAGGAAAAGTCTATTTAGTGAAGTCATGAGTCTGTATCCTGAGGCTGCAGAATACGACAGAGGTTTGCTTGTCTGAATTTTGGGTTAATTTCTCTCCCCGAGGCATCCGTCAGGATCTGCTGTGCCTGCCTGGCCTGGTTTGATAATCAGCATTATGCAGAGGGAAAGCATTGCTGTGTGAAGCTGTGTTTGCTCTGGAAAAGTTCAGTTCTGTGTAGCCACACTGGTTTAAAAGCCTAAAGCAGGGCATGTAGTGTGGGAATGAATAGGAAATTCCTGCTGAAATGCTGTGTGATTGAGTTTCGGTGTCTCCACAGTGGCAGCACCTTGGGACTGGGGGGCTCCAGCCTGCCAGAGTTCAAGAAATATTTGGCCAATGCTCTCAGGCACAGGGTGGGATCATTGTCCTGTGCAGGGCCAGGAGCTGGACTGGCTGATCCTTGTGGATCCCTTCCAGCTCAGGATATTCCCTGATTGTGTGACTCCAGTGGCAGTGCAGACGTGGTCTCTCAGGCCCATCTTGCTCACTGTGGTGAGATAATTCTGGTCCAGACAAGGTCAGCACTGATTCTCTGACAGTTGCCAACAGCAGCTGCTTATGATGGTTTGTCTGAGAGTCTTGTCAGCCCAATGGAGACATTTTTATGGAAAAGTGGAGGTTTTTGTGAATGAAGAGCCCTCAGCACCGTGGTTGCTTGGGCCTTTTGTTTCTTGTCAGCTGAAGCCAGTGCAGGGATGTTCCCCACTCCACAGATTTGCCCGTGGTTGGAGCTGGGATAAGTGCAACAACCTGTCAGCTGAATTTTAGCAAGTCTCTTCCCTTTCGCCTCACAAGCAGCAGACAAAATGCTGCCAGAACTGTTTCTAATTTGGTATCTGGTAGAGCTGGGGGGAAGACACTGCTTTCAAATGAGTTTATTATTGTCAGCCTCCACCCTTCTGCCACTTTAGGAGCAGCTGATTTTAATTGCACATTCCTCAAACCCCAGACACAGGTCCGGGGCCCTCAGAGGCTTTTCCTGCGTAACCCAACGTGCCAGGCTGGGACTCCTGGCAGGATGCAGCCCCTGCAGCTCTGAGCTTTTATTTTTGCAGCCCACAACAGAAGGCACTGACAGTTTGTTACCGAGAAACGGGAGCTGTGAGCTCTGAGAGTTCCACCAAGGAGGGTTTATTTTTTTTGAAGTGATTTTTGCGAGCCTCTCCGAGCCCACCGGGGAAGGGAGCGCGCGTTCGCACCTTGCTGGGCGCGCTTCGGGTCGGAAGCCGCGTGCTCTGCTCATCCTGGGTGCCTCCAGAGGTTCGGTGTTCCCTGCTGGGAGCTGCTGCTTCTCCCCAGCAGCCCCACGGGGTGAGAGCAGAGAGCCTGCACTTCCTCTGGGAGAATTCCCCGGCATCTTTCGGGATGGGGAATTGGCTCTGGTTGTTTGATGAACCGGACTGTTTGCTACGGGCCATTATAATCCCTCCTGACTAACCACTTTCTTTTCTCCCCGAGTTTGTTTGTTCTGTGCAGCAGCTCCTTGTGCTCAGTTAACCCTGTCTGCTAAAAGTACACACAGACTTAGAAAATCTTGGACTTTTTTTTTTCACTTTTGACTGCCACGGATAATTGTTGAAATGTTTTTGGTTGTTGTCCAAAACTTGATTTTTTTTTTTTTCCCCCCAAGAAAAAGTTCTCTTAATTTTTAAAAATCTTTACAGGTCTCTTTTTTTTTCTATTTCTTTACATCTTTGGAGGTATATTTTAATAGTTGGACGTGGCATTTAGTGCAGTGGTCTGGTTGACCAGGTGGTGCTCAGTCAAAGTTTGGACTCGATCTTGGAGGACTGTTCCAACCTTAATGATTCTGTGATTTAATTAGAAGAGCAGCTTTTTACAAAACTTGGAGATAAGCAGAGTGAATGTACATTCAGTTGTTTTATAGAAAAATCACAGCTTTTTCCAAGGTATTAGGATTCATATTTCCTGTCTGTTGATGTATGTTACAGCAGAGATGATTGTTGGTATTTAAAGTACCACTATTAGAAGAGATACTAATTAGTCTGGGAATAAAGGGGTCTGGATTCTTGGATGTGATGTGATCTGACCACGTCTGCTCTCAGCACTCCATTTTCTCCCTGTAAAATGAAGGTGCTGACATTTACATATCTTTGTAAAGCACTGCTGGCTTTATGGGCATTATCTGGGCTAATTGAGGCTTTGTCTTGGATTTATTGGATGTCAGACTTTGGCCATGTATTCAAAGATAGCATCTAATTATTCAATGAGAGAATATAGGTTCCTTTGTATATTTCCATTGTTTATTTTAACATAATTTAAGGGAAGAAGAAAAGGTGATTTGTGCAAATGAAAGGGAAGCACAGCAAGGGAAAACATGACAGTGTCCTATGTGGCACAGAAAAGGGCGTTTTGGAGTGCTCAGAGCCAAGTAATTTTATCGCCAAAAATTGAAAGGGAAAATGAGCCAAGTCTCTCTGCTGTCTCAGGGCTGATGGAGGCTGAATAGTGACTCCCATTTTATGTGTTTCCTGGAGGTTTTGCCCTGCCTGGCTCAGTGGTCTCTCCTCATCAGACAGGGGAGGATGGGAGAGGCATCCACATCCTCTTCCCTGCCTCCTCCCCTTGGGGACTGCTCACAGTTAGCTCTGCTCTGGTGCAGGCACTTTCTGTAGGACATGAAAACTGCTCCCATTCTGTTGCTGAAGTTAGCAGTGAGCCCTGTTGCAAAGGTCAGGAGTGTTTTATCTGTGCAGGTGAGGCTGGTGTCCACTGAAAGGTTGCTGAGTCTCTGCAGTAACTTGAACAGTTCACATGTTAGCAGAGACAAATACTCTTTAACTAAATGATATTATACCAAGGAATTGTTAATAAACAGGCTGGGAGAGCTGGGGGTGCTCACCTGGAGAGGAGAAGGCTCCAGGGAGAGCTCAGAGCCCCTTGCAGGGCCTAAAGGGGCTCCAGGAGAGCTGGAGAGGGACTGGGGACAAGGCATGGAGGGACAGGACACAGGGAATGGCTTCCCACTGCCAGAGGCTAGATGTTAGGGGAATTCCTTTCCTCAGAAGGTGCTGAGGCCCTGGCACAGGCTGCCCCGAGGCTGCCCCATCCCTGGGAGTGCCCAAGGCCACTGAACAGCCCGGGCAGCTCTGCGTGACGCCGGCGCTGGCTCCTCGCGTGTCTCGTGGTCAATCCACCCATGCAGGGCATAAATTGTCCCCTGGGAACTGAGAGGTGGCTGTGCCAAGTATTTCCCACTCAGGAGAGCGTGTCCTTGGTTGGAGGGCTCAGAGCCACCAGGGTCTGCCTGTGTGAGTCCGGAGGGGTCGGTCTCCGCTGAGCTGATGTGACATTTCTGCCAAAAGTGGGAAGTCTGGGATTTTTCTGCAGTCTCTCGTCAGACTGTTTGGCTTCTTCATTTCTCTGTTGTTGTCTCAGTTTCTGCTTTCAGTTTTGTCACAATTTATCAGAGGGAAACTCTTTGAGATGAGTCTCAGCACTTGCATTTTCTATATGAAAGTCTTCGTGTTCTCCAAATACTCTTGGTGAAATTACACAATTCTTACTCATCAAAGATCTTGTCTTCTTACCCGTCCTTGGAGGCATAACTCGTGTCTTTCTAGGTTTGGTAAGAAATTGCTTTAGTATTCCCAGATAACTAATTAATGTCTGATTAATATTAATATTTCTATACCCAAATGGCTTCCTACATTAGCAACCAGTTATCATAGCAAATAACCTGGCAGTATTTGTACATAAAGCATCTCACTGGTTTTGGGACTGGCTGTTGCTTGTTCCATGTAGGATCCTTCTTTAGGTAGGTATATTTGTAATTATTTCACAGAATCCCACACTGGTTTGGGTTGGGAGGACCTTGAAGCTCATCCTATTCCACTCCCTGCCGTGGGCAGGACACCTTCCACTATCCCAGGTTGCTCCTACCCTGTCCAGCCTTGCCTTGGGCACTGCCAGGGGTGGGGAATCCATTTCCTTTCATTAGAGGCTTTTTGTGACTCGAGCATTACGATGGGATTTGACACGCACTGCAGATCTCTCTGAATCCAGGGCTCAATACCAAATATCCTCAGATCCTAAAAACGGAGGTTTCAGACACAGAGAATGCTTACAGCGATTTTTGGGGCACGATTGCCATTTGAAATGAAGGACTTCAATAAGCTCCTCTCTGTAGTAATGACATCTCCCAGAACATCATGCAAAAGAAGGAGTAAGAGCCAGAGCAAAGCAGGAGATAGGGAACTGCATTCCAGGGGCAGTGGGGAGGTAATGACTGCACTTACTGCTGGGGAGGTGTCATCCTTGGTGAGGCTTGGGAGCTGTCTGCGGTTGATGGAAAGCAGAGATTGCCTAGGAATCTCCTTGGTTCATTTGAATATTTCCATGTATTATAAATGCAGCCAAAAAATGAAGTGCAGGAGTTCTCTGGGCTCACCAGTCAGCAGGCTAAGGAAATCAGGAGTATGGGTTTCCTGAAGTGCAGGGATGGCAGTAGACAAATCTGTGAGTCTTTGAATTTGGATCCATTTGGATTATTTTTGGAGTGCTTAGTTGAAAGAAAATGTCATTTTTGCAAGTAAAACATGTTTTTTCATGACTTGAGTGTTGTCAGTGGTTAATATTACACTGCTCATGTTTCAAAACCTCTTACAGCGACTTGCCTGTAGTTCACACTTAAAAATAAACCCAGTGCCTCTGATTAGCAAGCTTATTTCTTTAAACTGTTACCTTCTTTAACCTGCCTGCAAATTGTAATTTTTTTTTAGCATATTACATTGCCTTCATTCTCAGATTTATTCTGAGTCCTTCCAGTACATCAGATTTGACTCCTGTTCCCTGAGATACCAGTATTCCTTTAAGGGTGACAGGGTTTTGCCACAGCAAGAAGAAGCCATCTGCATTCCTGAGTGCTCAGCAAGGGAAGTGACTGTTTGCCCTGGAGACCCAGAGATAGCTGAGAGAAGGCTGGGGCTCAGCTTTGAAATGTTAATCTGCTGCTTCTGTCCTTCCAAGATTTTGCCCAGGGAAGGCAGTGGGTGGGAAGTTGGTATTAATTTAGAATTTGGAGCTTCGGCACAATCTGTTGCAGTTTTAGCACGTTATAAATTGCTTAATATTTAAGGAGGTATTGAAGTTAAGATGGAACTTTGTCCTGATTTCAAAATTGGCAAGAAATATCACCCTGATTTTGAAGAAGTGCTTTAGCTGCCAAGTAAAAATAGCAGTCAGGATCCTCCCTGTGATGAGGAGCTCTCTGCAAGCTTAATTTTTCAAGGTCCCTTATCGGATCCTCGCAGGGAGTTTTACTCCCACACAGGAGGCAGGAAGTACAACCTTCCACACTTTGCCATTGTCATTTTTACAGAGCCCCCAGTTGTGCTGTGATCCTCACAGGGGCTGGGTCTCTGCCCTTGGGAATTATGCATCTCATCTGAGATAAAAAGGAAATTGGGCTTGGATTGGCCCACAGCAGCTTGGGTTCAAATCCTTGTTGTGCCAGATGCATCCTGCCAAGCTGTCACATCATAACCTCTCTGTGAGACTGGGCATCTTGGGAGGGCAGAGGTGAGGGAGGGAGAAGGAAATGGGAGGGAATCTTGTTTTCCATGGCTGTGCTGTCACACACAAGCTGGAAGAGTCTGCAGAATCATAGCAGGGATTTGAGTGTGTTGCTTCCAGAGTGTCCCACGAGACTCCTGATGGTGCTCAGGACAACATGTGTGAGCTGGACAAATATCCCCTGTGCCCAGCTGTTTGTGTGGGGAAGGGATGGGCTAAAGTCCTCCAGGCAAAACTGGGAATGCCTGTGGACGTCAGGGCACTGTGCTTCACTCAGTCCCCGTGAGATGGAGATAATAATTGTCCCTTTTTCTGCCCTAGTTGGTACTGAGCTCCTGTACTGAGCCGCTGTGCAGTGCCCGGGAGAGCAGATCTGGAGTCTTCAGGTACCTGCACAGGTGTAAGTGGCTCAGGAAGGCAGGGAACGAGGGGGAGGCTGTCCAAGCTCTTGCCAGGAATGCCACAACAGAGCAGCTCTTGTACAAACCTGACCTCTGCGTTGTATTTTCTGTTTCCTTGTGCGAGCTTTGCAGCGTGGTGCCCTGGGTGTAGCTTTCCCTGCACGTTATCCCTTTGTTGCCCAGCCCTTGGAATGCTTGGCTGAAATGAATGCAGGTTTGTGTTGCCCTCCCTGGAGTGATGCCACATCCCCTCACTGAGGCTCCTGCAGATTTGTGCAGGTGCTTTTGGAAGTGATGATGATGATCCAGGTAGGTGCTTGAAAGGAGGAAATAAATAGGAGAGAGGCACATGCACTAAAACTCCACAAAAATACAATGTTTGCTGTCTGGAGAAGGCAAAGTCGATAGGGAACGCGGTTTTATTTTCCAGCTTTTAAGGGGATGTAACAGTGAAGAATAACACAACCTTAAAGAAGAAAGCTTGAGTGTCCCCGTTGCAGGAGAGCTGTAAACCTTTGAAATAGGGGTTTGCCCTGCAAGTGCTGAGAGCCAGAACTGCAGCAGCACAGGTGCACCTCTGCACACTGCCTGTCCAGTGGGTTAGAGAAGCCAAATCAAGCAGGCTGCTGTCTGAGTGAACTGATTGAACATGTCTGTGGTCAGGTTAGGGACACGCAGAATTGCTGTTTCCAAGTGAGGGGGTTTGATTTGGGTGACTGTAAGTCGGAGAGAGGGAGTCCCGTTTGATTTCTTCTGTACTTTCAGTTTATCAGTACTGTGATAAACACAGTGTTTATGTTGGCAGGGAGCAGGTTATGCCCCTCTTACTCATCCTGAGCTGCCCTTTCTCCCCACATAGTCCTCCTGCAGATTTTAATAGCACCAGAACAGTGCTTGCCATGAGTGAGGTGGCAGTGCCCGATCCTGGGATAAAAGCCGAGTGAAAACCGTGTTAGGGAATTGTCTGAAAGGCTGTCCAGAATTTTGTCTGTAATTACAGCCTGCACAAAATCAAAGAGTATTTTTTAAAAGAGCAGCAATTCTGGGAGCAGGTTTCCTTTGCATATTTTTAGCACATATTTGCCGTTAATTTATATTATTCTGTAGTCCTGGTGGGGAGGGTGCTCAGGGCTCTTGCAGAGTTTGGTTTCTGGAGGGTCTTAATAAACTCAACAGAAATGGACCCCCTGGCAAGGACTTCTTGCAGTAACACTCCAGAATTCCCCATTAGGTTTATTAGGGAAGACCACACTGAGGCCTTTCAGTCCTTAAAGGGGACTTACAAAAAACAGGGAGAGTGACTCTTTGCACAGGCAGACAGTGATGGGGAGAATGGTTTCAATCTAAAAGAGGAGGAATTCAGATATTAAGAAGAAATCCCTCCCTGTGAGGGCGGGGAGGTCCTGGCACAGGGTGCTCAGAGAAGCTGTGGCTGCCCCTGGATCCCTGGAAGTGCCCAAGACCAGGTTGGACAGGGCTTGGAGCAGCCTGGTGTAGTGGAAGGTGTCAGGGTTGAAACAGGATGAGTTTTAAGGTCCTTTCCAGCACAAAGCACTCTGGCTTTCTGTGATTAGCCACTTGCTAGGTGGACTGCACATTTGCAAATACTTGACTGGAATTGTTCTTCTGCCTTTGGAAGTCCAGTGAAGAAGAACTGGCTGTGTTCTATGGAGGAGACACCTCCTGTCGCTTCCCCGGAGCTGTCAGGAGGAATGGAGAAGGCTTTTTCTGGGAGCAGGGTGAAGATGCACTGAAGATGGCTGTGTTTGCAGCCTGCCAGCAAGCAGGGCTGTGGGAGAGCACAGCTTTATCCTGCTCAGCTGTTCCCCCTTCCTGCTGCAGCACATTTCAAACCTTTTCATGTGCAGCTGCCGGCACTGGCAGTTCTTTGATAGTTGAGATCAGCTGTACCAAAGTGTCACCATCCTGCAGGCCAGGGGAATCAGCTGCTGGGTGCCTCCTTGTTTTTCCTGGGGCCACAGGAGGCCAGCTGGGCTGGAGGTGACATGACAGAGCAGGTTCTGCTCCTCCAGCAGCAGTGAGGTTGGGATGATGAGACTGGGATGATGAGGTTGGGTAACCTGGTCTTTATCTGGACTTGTCCAACTCCTCCAGTGTGCACGTTTCACCTGATGGGTTTGTGTGGCAATTTCAGGTGACTGATGCTTTGGCCAGGTGACACAGGAATAGCCTTTGGTATTTTGTGTGTCCTTGTCCCCATCCACACCTTTGGAGTGATGCTGGAGCATGAAGCAGGACAGGGGAAAGGTTAAACCATCGACAGCTAGAGCCTTGAGAGGAGCTCTTGTGGTTCTGTTCACACACGGGGACATCTTTTAGGTTCATTTTCCTTTTGGTGCATTTATTCATCATTCTTTCCTCCTCCTCCTCTTTCATCACTTCTTCCCTCACAAATATCTGAAGCCTAAAATAAGGTTCTTGCCTTTTATCTGCCAATAGTCTGACACCAAGTAGTTCCTCTCCATACCCATGAATTTATGTTTGGCCTGTTTACTCAGGTGCTAGACAGTATTTCTGGCTGCACAGATGGTGAGTCTAACACAGGCCTCTGGGTTTGACTTTTATGTTTGTTTACATCTTCATGGTACAATAGTTACCCGAAGAGACAAACTGGAAAATTGTGAAGTGCAACCTTGGGCCTAATCCCGAGATGTGTGAAGGGCTTGGAAACCCCTGGAGTGCACGGAGAGCCCCTGAGCGCTGCCTGCCTTTCTGGATTGGGGGATTTTTAACTGGCATTCAGTTCATTCATCTCGTGTCAGACACTTCACAGCGCTCCTGTTGGACAAGGGGAATTGGAGATGGGAGATGCCAGGGATGAGGAGACGCGGGGCGTTTTGGGCTGTGACAGTCTCACACCCTCGGTCCTGCACGTCCCCCTCAGCTCTGCCTTAACACAGAGGTTTTTCCTCATCTCTTTGTGATCCTGTTTGTCAGGATGAGTGGAGTGCGAAGATTGGAAGGGATGAGGGAAAGGTTCCTGTGTATTAGAGAATCTCAGGTAAATGAGTTTGTGCAGATTAAGGCACAACACTTGCACAGGCAGCTCACTTTTGGAAGTTCCCTCAGCTTTGGAGCTGCCAGTGTAAGGAGGAATAAAAGTAAGTCTTAAAATGTTAGGGCTTAAAAATAGGGTCAGCTAAGCAGCTTTAAGTCACCCTCTGAGGCTTCCTTACCCTTCTGGGAGGTGCTGTGAGTGTGCAGCACGGAGCAGCATCGCTGCATGGATGGAGCTCTGGGCTGGCCACGGGAGGATGTGAGGGGATGCTTTTCCCAGCACCTCCGGACACCCACTGCCTCTGGTGCTTTTCCCCAGCGATTTTGTTCTTCTTAGCTTCATTTGCAAGGAGCCTCCATTCCTGGGTGGTTGCTCCTGTTTGGTTCTGAGGTTGGTCAGTGGCAGGGGCGATGGGAGTTTGCAGCAGCTGGGAACAAACAGGCACTCGTGGCAATTCCTTAAGGAAAAGCTGTCCCCCCTCGGAGCTGTGCGTTTGGCAGGGGTCTCGTGCCAAGTGGAGCTGGTCCGTGTGTTTGTGAGGAGCAGGGCGAGGTGGTGACACGGCAGCTGTGATGTGGGAAGGAGCAGCGACGAGTTCTGCTCGCCGCGAGCGCGGAGGCGACGGAAACAGTGAAAAGTATTTGGTTTGCATTTTCAAAAGTTCTCCAAAATCGCATACTTTGAGTCCATTCCAAGAGTTCAGGATTAGAAGCGGGGGAGGAGGTTATGGGGTCAGAGTTAAAGACATAATGGTCATTTTCTAGTGAAAATACCCATGGCAGAGGTTTGGAACTAGCTCGTCTTTAAGGTCCTTTCCAACCTTTCAATGACTTTTTGGATGTTTCTTTACACAGAAATTAATTTATATATTTTACCTAAATGGCAGAACCAAACACTGAGTTTCTAGACATCACATATTTTCTGGTGAACCAGATTCTTATCTGACAAAAAGTCATCTGGTCCAACTCCCCTGACTTCCTTGGAGTCACACTGGTTTCCTGCTGAAGGGATTTGCCTTCTAAAAAAATTGCAGTATTCATCGAGGTTGGTTGTGGTGGGGAGATTCTCTCAGTACCCTCTGTATGAGCCAAGTCTTTTTCCTTGAATAAAAAGTTGATTCATTTCAGAACTCGTTGGCAATAGTTTTAAAACTGGAACTTGGGATTTGTGTGGCAGCATTTTCGAGAAGCATGTTTAAAACTGAAGGACTGAGTGTTCTTTTTGAAGTCATCTCCAGCACAAGCTACAGGATAGTTCCCTGTTCCACAGAAATCGTCTGGATGACAGGAAAGGGGAAGTTAGTGGAGAAAACTGCTGAATTTGGATGTGTTTTTGGGACTCTTGGTAGAACACTCAGCCTCACTGGCATGTGCCAGGGAATTCCAGGAAATCTGTCCGTTGCTGCAGAGACAGCTTCCTCAAAACTTGTTTTTAGTGTTTCATTTTCTTAATGTCTATGTTTATGTATAGCCTTGTGGCATAATGATCTCATATCAGGGTATTTATATGTATTTATATAATGTAATATGTAAAAATACGAGTTATGCAATGTGAGTATGTATCCAGTTAATGCAAATTTTCCTTTCCTGTATCTAAAAAAAGCTCAGGATGGTGAGATCAGCACTGCCAGTGAAATCTACTGTTTTTCTGCACGTGTTCAGTCATTCCTTGTGCTTCAGGTAAAGGCTTTGTGCCCAGTAAAGATGATTTTTAAGCATCCATTTTACTGAGGGCAGTGTCCCTTCCTGGCATGGGCAGAGTCATTGTGGCACTAAAGGCTCTAACATCAGGGAGAAGAGGTGGTTAAACTTGTACCTGTGGTAGGTGAACATTGTGTTTTGTGTTCCTCACAGAGGTGGTTTAATTCAAAATAATGTCAGTGTTCAGAGTTGTGTGGCTGCCTGAGTTGCTGGTAAATCAGGCCTTGCTCTGGATTCCTGGCTGGGGCCATGCCTGAGGAAGGGTTCCTGCAACTTGGATCAGGGTCGAGGTTCCCTTTGTGACCAGAGCCCGGTAAAAACAAATCCAGGGTCAGACGCACGGGAAATAAAGTACCAAGGTTTCTTTTGTTGAATTTCTTGAAAATAGATGTCACCTTTTCTGGCTCTACTTGTGTTTTTTAGGAGGTGATGGTACATGCCAGAGAAATATGCAGAGGAATATCAGATAAAAGATAAGACGTGAAAAACAGCTCTGTGATGTGTGTCAGCTGAGGTTAACACCATTGGGGTTAATCACCTGATGTTGCATCAAATTCCTCAACGAGGCAGAAGAACTGGTTTAAAAAAGAGAGCAGCGTGATTTTTGTTGATTCTTACACCTCGGTTTGAGACCCCGCGGTGGTTTGTGTGTTCCCAGGTGCCTCTCACAGAAGCTGTGGACCCCGTGGACCTGGAGGACTATCTCATCACCCACCCCCTGGCCGTGGAGTCGGGGCCCCTGCGGGACCTGCTGGAGTTTCCCGCCGATGACATCGAGGTGGTTTACACCCCCCGCGAGTGCCGGACGCTTGTGTCGGCCGTGCCCGAGGAGAGGTAGGAGAGGAGCTGACACGGTGATGCTCCAGGGAATTAAATATGTGTTTGGGGAATCATCATCATCATCTCTGTGATTCTTGGTTTTTTTATTCTTTTCACAGCGAGATGGACCCTCACGTGAGGGACTGTGTCAGGAGTTACACGGAGGACTGGGCGATCGTGAACAGAAAGTGAGTTCCCCCGTGGTGTTTGTCACCTTCAGTTCAGATTTACATTTTGGCCAAGGGCTATAAGGAGGCTCAAAAATATTGTCCTGGCTGCTGATTCCACGTGCTCTGGCTTTTAGTTGCCTGTTCAGCTGAACTGATGGTTTGTGTTTGGAAAATTGGATCTTGGACGTCAAAACCCCTTGGGGTGTTTTGGAAAATCTAGGCCATTCCAGTCCACAGTTGCTCCTTTACCATGGCAGAGCAATTAGGGAATGTGGACAAGTAAAATTACTTTCAGCATTCGTTACTTTCTTTGTTCCATCTGTTTTTAGTTCTTTTTAGAGGGAAGTTGCATGAATTTTGCAGTGATGTAGGATTTCCGTGCAGTCACCACCATCTGATGGACAAGGTGCCCTCCGCAGCTTCCATTGGCTCCCAGAGAGGCTCGGGGAAAGTACATCATTCAAACAAATAATTGTTAATATTTGAACCATCACAACATTTACCTAATGAGTTAACAGTTCAGAGGATGGGCATGCATTGATTATTCCATGCAAATTAGCAGGAAGGTTGCTGAGAGGCTTTAGCTGGAGCACAGGCTCTCTCGGATGATTGGAAGTCTGATGACTTCAAGAGCTGCTGTCAAGGAGTAAGTGATCCATGTGATGTGTATCACCTACAAATGACTCTGCTGCAGCTCCAGCTCTGCCCTTGTGGCAGTTGCTACAATTCACTGGTTTAATGTTGTCCTGAGAGCCACTTCAGGGGGATGCTCAGGATATGCTTGGCACTGCTAACGTGACCTAATAAAAAGTGTTTTGTAATCTCGTACCAAAAAATAAAAACCCACCCAGAAAGGAACCCAAGAGGGAGGGAGATGCTTTATTAACTCCCAGCCTTTGCAGCAGAGTCTTGGATGCACCACAGACCTGGACAGTGTGACCCACCCAGCCACCCACTCTTGGCTTCTCAGTGACTTTTCACTGGTACCTGGAATTCCTGGCTGGGGTTCCTGCTCTGATGAGGTTTATTTGGTGGGTTTTTGTCCTCTGAGAGTCATAGCCCTTTCTGCTTGGATAAAATCATGTCAGGGGACTGAGTAGAAATAAAAAGAGTTACTGCTGGAGCAGGGGAAGAACGCAAAAACTTGTCTGGGAAGGACTGAATTGTTTTTCAAGTAAGGATGCCAACAATGTCCTCTTAATCCATCCCATTGGATGGTTCCAAGTGCTTTGGCTAGCTCCAGGGGCACAAACCCCAGCTCTTAGAAGAACATGAGTTGTGACATTCCATCCTTTTCTTCCCCACCACAGGGGAAATAATCTTCATGTCCATCTCTGTCTGCAGTTCTTTGTAACCAAAATGTTTTTGGGGCAGGGAAATCCACGCTTTCAGTAATTCCTTTAATGATACTGGAAAAGGTGAATAAGTTCTCTTGAAAAAAAACCCAATAGCATATTCTGATTTCAAGCTTATGGCATAATTTCTGCGTGCCAGACTGAGGAAGTCAGGTATGAGTTAAAATGGATTTACACTTGTTGGTGGAGCTGTGATGGAAATGCAGACATCCAGGTGAGGATTATACAGATCCTATTGTTCAGCTCTCAGGAATTACAGCCTAGCAAGGAAAATGCATTCCTCCTTTTTCATTTCCCTTCCTTTATTCACTGCCTATTCACTTCCTTTATTCACATATCCATAGAGAGAGAGAGAGTGGAGCATCCCTCTGTGGTAACTTCAGTACCAGGGCATGGTAACTGCAATGAATTCTAGATGTGATCCCAGGAACTGACTCCGTATTGTAAGGAGACCGTGGCTCTGTCCATGTGTGTGTAAATACGGACGTGGTGCCATTTGGCACCCAAAAATTTGTTAGTCAAAGAGACCTGCTCCTGTCAGCACAGCAGGCAGACTGCTCACTTGCAAGAGCTCACACACCCTGGAAAGCTCTGAAGGACCCACTTTCCCCACAAAGATGCTATGGGAAGACACTTGTTTTAGTCAGGGTTGGAAAGTTGTTCTCCAGAGGTGCTCAGGACTTTGCTGAGTTGGTGTTTTGGTTTTCCAGTTAATCATTTTATCTGCTCCAAGTCAGTTCCTGCTCCAGCAGAACCACTGGCCTTCAGCCCTCGTGTTCCCGGCCTGTTCTTAGCTTGGCATCACAATGGCACATTTTACCATGACTTTAATTGGCCCTTGATAATCCTCCTTTTGACATCACCCGGAGTGGCTTTATAGATGAACAGAGTGACATTGTAGTGCTGGAATAGTGGCTGCTGGATTATGCCCCAGCTCCAGTGGAGCTGACTGGAAATTGTGTTTGCAGAGAGCAGCTCCTGCCTCGGGAGGGCCCGCGCTGATAATGCTGGGTTTGTTCCGGGGTGCTGCTTCTGGGCTCGGGGTCAAAAGGGCTGCTGAGAATGTGTTGGAAATGCTCTGTTTGCAGATACCACAAGCTGGGAACTGGGTTCAATCCCAACACCTTGGACAAACAGAAAGAGAGGCAAAAAGGGCTCCCCAAACAGATCTTCGAGTCTGACGAAGCTCCGGATGGCAACAGCTACCAGGATGAACAAGTAATGTGCCTTTAAAACCTCGCTACATAAAACCTAATTTATAGTCCTGCTTTAAAAGTGCAGTCCTTTTCCCATTATAAGTTGCTTTCAATTTGTTGGCTCTCAGGATGACCTTAAGCGACGCTCAATGTCGATCGACGACACTCCCCGGGGCAGCTGGGCCTGCAGCATCTTCGACCTGAAGAACTCCCTGCCCGATGCCCTCCTCCCAAACCTGCTGGACAGAACCCCAAACGAGGAGATTGACCACCACAACGAGGACCAGAGGAAGTCCAGCAGGCATAAGGAGCTTTTTGCACTACACCCAGCGCCAGATGAGGTATTTTTATATACGTAAGGGTGAGACTAAGAAAGTGAAGGGTGTAGGGAATGTGACAGCTGTCAGTCTGCCACGGATTTAAAGGATTTAAGATCACCTGTGTTTAATATCCATGGGAACTGGAGCTGTTTTGTGTTTTTCAGCATTTTGTCTTGCCCATAGGTGCTCCTTTCTGAAGACTGGGTTTCCCTTACGGTTTTGCAATCCCCAGTAACACAGAAACATTAAAGGGATTTAATTCAGTATATTTACAGCTGCTGATGAATGCACCGTGCTGGGAGGCCTCGGATTAAATTGGTGCTGTGTCTTTGAAGTAAAAAACTGATACATGTGTTTGCTGGTGGTTTGTGTCTCTAATTCCAGGAGGAGCCCATAGAGAGACTCAGTGTCCCTGAAGTACCCAAAGAACACTTTGGCCAAAGACTGCTGGTGAAGTGTTTGTCCCTGAAGTAAGTACCACTCCAACAGACAGCTGCACTGCAGAAATTCAGAATTTAAATCTGCTTCTATAGCCACGTGCATCTGGAATAACTCCACTGCCTTGTTTATTACCCTGGAGGGGTCATTGCATTGTTTGGTCCTAGGGTCCGAGGTGAATTTTATAAAGGTTGAGTTACACAGTTGTGTCTTCAAGACTTCCTGCAGGTTGGTGTGACAGGAAATACCCACCTCCCTTGGCTTTTCTCCCTGCTGCTTTCCAGCCCTACCTGTTCCATGCCACTGGCACGTGACAGGAGGCTTCTCCACACTCCTCCAGGGCTCTGAAGTTGGCCAGTCACTGGTGTTCACCTCCCTGCCGAGGAAATTTAACATTAAATTTAAAGATTAAAAATGCTTGAGCCTCAAAAGCATAAAGACAACCGAAGATTTGCCAAAGTTTAGGCTCAACAACCTTGACTGTGTCCCTTTAAGAGTGAAGACTTTATATACTTAGTAAGCATTAACTGGAGGAATAGAAACCTGTTAAACAAGTTTAATGAAGTGGAGCTCCTGAATATAGGGTTACCTGCAGCTGGTTCATTGCCTATAACTCTTCTCTAATAACACAAGGTAAAATTTTACTGTTATTCCCTTGGAGAAATAAAGTACAAAACTGATTTTCCACACTGCTGTATTCATCTTCTGTGTCCTCAGTTAGGTCAACCCTTCTTATTAGAGAGCTCCAGTTGCTGCTCATAACTGAGATATATGTGTGGGACATATCTCCTGCTCGTGGAGTACTCCAGGACCTAATATAGCCGTAGAGATGAACTGATTTTGCAGCCTTTTATGAACTGGAACAACATAATATGCAGTAGCAGTGCAGCTTCCTCTCCAAAGGGAGGGTGTCTTTAGCATAAATAAGTTAGATGCTGGAAATTAATGTTTTCTGCTCTTTAAGCATCTCTTGCTGACGGCAAATTTATAGCAAATATGCCCAGCTACACGTTTGCTTGTGTACCTGGGAATCTCTGAGCCCGTGCTCAGGGTTGTAATCCAAGATTGTGCCATCCCAGTGGCACGAAACAAGGACATTTTCCCCAGGGAGAAGGCTCAGATGACCTGAGCAGGGCCGTTTCCAGGTTAATCTCAGCTTTGTTGCAAAACTATAGAGAAAACACCTGTTTGGTGATGTTCTCCCTGCTGCAAGGAGGAGTTCCAGGCTGAGAACTCAGAGCTCTGGGCAAGGCCTGGGTGTGGAAGGGATCCCAGCGTGGATGGGGCATGAATTTTGTGGGGAGGCTGTGCAGACAGGGGAAGGGCATTTCAGCCCTGCCCACTGTGTTGCAGGGACAGGTTTTGAATGTTTTTAAATTCCTTTAACTCCCCGGGTGGTCTAACAATAAGTTCAGCTCTTTTTGGTGGGTCAGTGTTCTTGTTGGGAGTGTTGGAATTTGCATAAACACTGGATAACAGTTGCTGCAAAATGCTGGCACTTTTCTGAGAGAGTTTTTGAGCTGTTGGCATTTTCTGACAACAGTTAAGTGTTGAAAATTGCCAAAAAAATCTGTCCCTGAGTGTCCAGAGGCAGGAGCCCTGTGGTCAGCAATGCTGGGAGGAGCAGTTGGCCATTTACCCGTAGAGCACAGGAAACTGGCCTCTCCAGGGAATCAGGGGAGCTGAGTGCTCCAGTTATCCCAGGTAATAATTCCTCTGCCTCTAAGGAAGCTGTTGGGCTGCTCTGCTTGGCTTTCAATGAGGCCGTGAGTTCAAATGGCTTTTAGAAGGTCCAGGGAGCACTGGCCTGGTCCTGGTGGGAAGGGCCAGGACAGGAGTGGGGTGGAAGTTGGGAAACAAGAATCCCTTTGGAGCAGGAGCCAGCCCTTAGGTTGGCTCAGCTGTTCCTGACATCTCAGTCCCCATCACCCGGGGAGGATTTGGGGCTGGTTATTCCTTCTGGCAAAATTCAAGTCAACTGATTTCCTGTTTCTTTCTTTCAAGATTCGAAATAGAAATTGAGCCCATTTTTGCGAGCTTGGCTTTGTATGATGTTAAAGAAAAGAAGAAGGTAGGTTTTTAATGACTCAAGTGTCATTAAAACATTTCCACTGAAGCTGTGTTTAAAAACAAAAACGGAGGAGTTAATTGTGGTGGCAAAGCTCTGAGAGGGCAGTGACATGGAGGGTGGAAGAATGATGAAGGCGTTTCATGAACCATCTTGTGTGTTCTTCTTGTGCTTGGTAAAGCACCTGAGGTATAACCACTTTTCTAAAAATATTAGATGATATGTGAGTGCCTGAAATCAGAATATATATATATATATAGAGAGAGAGAGAGAGAGAGTCCAATTTTGGCTTTCAAAAGTCTCTTCCTCAGAGAGAACTTAGGTAACTGAAACCTTTTATTTAGATTAGGTTTTTATGACTTTCTTAATCTCTTTTTGGTGATTCAGCATGGCATGGGTCCAAGCAACACTTCAATAATGCACAAGAAAGTCACGCTTGCTGAAAGTGCTAAAATCAAAACAAAACTGAGGAGTCTTTTCAAGATCTAAGTTATAGGAAATGCAAAATACATTTATTCGCCTATTTATGTTCTGTATTTAATATTTAAAGAGTCTCTTTAGTTTTCCTTGTTCAAGATATTAGCAGTAGTGGAGAGAAAAATGTTAAAAATATGCATTTTGACATTTATCTCCTTAAGACTCGAATTTAATGCATTGAGATTTAAGTTATGTAGATGAGAGTATGTGGAATATTATGTGAACTTTGTTTAATATTTAAATCACATTTCATAAGCCAATTTTATCATCTCATTACTCCTTTTTTTTTTTTTTTTTTTTTGGCTCTAGTGTAGTAAGTTCTTTAGTGACCTCTGGTGTTGGTAACCTGCTCACATCCTTTTTGGCTCTGAAGCTTTGCAGTCAAAGATTTGGTGTTTCAGGGTAGAAAACTCAGTGTCTGTCTTTCAAGAGGTGTTGGGTTTTTTTTTCCTTTTTCCGTTTCTGTTGTGATGTTTTGGTGTTTCCAGTTCAGCTAGCAATGGTAATTCCTAATCCTCTGGTGGAGCTACACGCCTTAGAGGAGCTGGAGGAAATTTTGTAGGCAGTTTGTGTTGTTTCCTCCGTTTCCTTTCTCACTGTCCTGCCTTGATTTCTTAGTCCAAAAAGGCTTTTTTCTTTCTTTTTATACATGATTTGAAACGAGGAGTTTTTTACATGTATTATAAAGCTGCATTCATGAAGAAGTTACCAAAAAAAAAGATCTAACTAATGCTCGAAACTACCCCATTTCTTCCTTAGATTTCAGAGAATTTCTACTTTGATTTAAACTCTGAACAAATGAAGGGAATGCTCCGGCCTCATGTCCCCCCTGCTGCTATTTCCACCCTGGCCAGGTCTGCCATCTTTTCTATCACCTACCCCTCTCAAGATGTGTTTCTAGTAATAAAGGTAAGAAATGCCAGGGAAATGGAAATTATCGTGGTCTCTTGGGTTTTATTTAAAACAAAACAGAGATTCTGTTCTCGAAAGTGTAAACAGTGCTGCTTTATTTCAGATATTCTCACTTAAGTTCCTTTGTAACAGAACCAGTTCAGTGCACTGAAAGTAGAAAGAGCACAAAGGTTTGCTTGATGATATAAATCAGTTTTCTGGGGCTTGACCTTGGTTTTCATATAAAACAATGTGCTGACTCCTTAAAATGACAGATAAGTCAGTGATTTAAAAATGCCTGTTGATCTGAATCTCGTTTCAAAGAGGGTACACACCCCTCAACCAGATTTCCAGATGTATTTAAGGGCTGAAATTGCAAAGAGAGTGAGATCCATAACTGAAATAAAATGCAACATTGGTCACTCCTGGGATAAAGGACACAAAGATAAAAGTTATTCTGTGTTCTCTCCTTTGATTCAGTGAGTGCACGAATGTTGCTCGTTCAGGTGGGTGCTTGAGTCAGGATTTTTGACTGGACTCTGGATAAAAATCCTCCTGTGGTCAAAAGCGGAGTTCAGGACATGTTTTCAGTTCACAGGCAGTGTGCAAGTTCTGCAGGAAATGCTTCTTACACAAGGACTCACCAGGCTTTTGCTCTTGTGAAAGAATATTTTGCTTCCTTGTGCTCATTCAGCTTATCAGTCCTTGCTGGATACATGTCCTTATAATGGTTCATTTTCCCTTCTCAGCTGGAAAAAGTGCTACAGCAGGGAGATATTGGGGAGTGTGCAGAGCCTTATATGATTTTTAAAGAATCTGATGCAGCAAAGGTAAGAATTTTGTTGGTGTTCTGATAAAAAATTAGGCATATTTTCTTTTACCTTGGACTGTTGACACTGTTCCTGTCTTTAAAAGGATCCATTTTTAATTAAGAATCTGATCCCATTCTAAAGGCCAAAAAGGAGCCAAAGACCTTTGAGTCTTGATGCCTTATCGGGGTAGAGTAGTTAAAGGTCACCAGTTTTTGTGGCTGTCAGGGGAGATTTGTGGTTCCCATCAAGCTCAGTCATCTGTGATTCCCTGTCCCAGAGGATCAGCTGGGTCAGGGGAAGGCAGCCTTTGATGGGAATTTGCAATAAAAATCTCAACTTTTCCACTGTTCCTGCAGCTTAACCCCATCCCTTCTGCCTGATTCTAAGAGAGTCTCAAAAATGGTTCCTAATTTCATGTGCAGTTGGGTTGAGCCAAGTGGAGATGAAAGGAGAGTAATGAGGGCTGGGTGAAGGGCAAAGCAGAGGTTCCAGCCCTTCATGTGATCCCAGCCTCTCCATTAGGCTTCCTCAAAGCAGCTCGGATGGTTTGTTGGTTTTAATCAACCTCTTAATAAAATATTTCCTCCCTAAAGCTCTAAAAATTGCTCTTTAATACGCAGAGTTACGGAAAAATCCTCTTTTATTCCCTTTTTTCCTTTAGAAAATGAGTATGATACTACATTTGAGGAATGTTTTGAGTTTCCGACACAGCTTGAGACGATCTGAGCAGCTGCTGCATAAAACCACGTTAGGAAAGGCCATTCCAGACTTCACAGGGGAAAACTCAGATTTTCTTGAAGGAACAGTGGGCAGATGAGCTCACTGGGATTTGACAGGCTATTCAGGAGGCTTAAGGACATAAAAAACTGTTCTGACTGTCCTCTGGTGGCCAGTTTTGGGAAGCAGGAGTTACATTTCCCCAGCGCTTGGTGATCCTCCTCTGGAAGGTGACACCGAAACACACAGCTGGAATTAGGGAGTTAGAAAAGACACCATCATTCCTCACTGCTGTTGCTAAATGAACCTCTGACCCTGTTCCTCTCCTTTTAACCTCTTGGACTGAACATTTTCTTCACAGAACAAGGAAAAGCTGGAAAAACTGAAAGGCCAGGCAGAGCAGTTTTGCCAAAGACTGGGGAAGTACCGGATGCCTTTTGCCTGGACAGCCATTCACCTCATGAACATCGTGAGCAGTGCTGGCAGCTTGGAGAGAGATTCCACGGAAGTTGAAGTTGGCACAGGAGGTACAGGACTTGGCATCTGCATGAGGGAACGTGGGCAGATCCAGAGGTTTGGGTTCACATCCTGTAGCTGCTGTTGCTCCCTTTATCGCTTTCCTCCCCCTGCCCTGATGGTCTGGGGTCGTGGTTGAGCTAAAACAGAGAAGTCCACGATAACAAATGGATTTATCTTTCAAGGATTTTACAAGCAAACCATCTGTTATATTATTTAAAACCAGGCTTGTGAGACTGAGGGAGCGTTCCAGGCTGATGAACGTTTTCCAAAGGAGTGGATTAATCTTTGCGAGCCACATAGCTCATCCGAAACTGCTCTTCAGCATCCCCAAAACTGCCAACTTCATCATCTTTCAGAGCGGGGGAAAGACATAAATCTCAGCGTGATAAAGACTTTTATAACAGCAGGAAGGCACTGGGGTGAGGTGGCTGTGAGGGGAGCAGGAGTCAGCTGGGCTCCACAGCCTCCTGGAGTGGGTTTGCCTGAGCATGACCACCTCTTCTGTCACCTCAGGGCATCATTCCCTCTCCTCCTGTGCAGAAAATCCTGCTTGGAACAAAAGTAGGCTCTCGGGACTGTAGTTTTTCTTCTTTATTTCCTAATTCCTTCCCCTTTTCCCTGTTTGCAGAACGGAAGGGGTCGTGGTCGGAGAGGCGGAATTCCAGCATCGTGGGGAGGCGTTCCTTGGAGAGAACCACGAGCGGGGATGAGGCCTGCAACCTGAGCAGCTTCAGGCCAGCCACCCTGACAGTGACAAACTTCTTCAAGCAGGTAGGGCAGGAAAAGGTCTCGCTAAGGAGCTGTTCCTCGGACAGAAGGATTGGATGGTGTGAGATCACGGAGTGATTGATTTGAGCTTGGTGTCTGTTCCCTGACCGCAGGGAATCTTAGAGCAGCGTTCAGGGGGTTTATTGGGTTGTATATTAATTATCATGGAATACCAGAGTGGTTTGAGTTGGAAGGGAGCTTAAAGCCCATCCAGTGCCACCCCTGCCATGGCAGGGGCACCTCCCACTGTCCCAGGTTGCTCCAAGCCCCATCCAGCCTGGCCTTGGGCACTGCCAGGGATCCAGGGGCAGCCACAGCTGCTCTGGGCACCCTGTGCCAGGGCCTCCCCACCCTCCCAGGGAAGAATTTCTCCCTAATATCTAATCTAAAGCTACTCTCTTTCAGTTATATGTTACATAATATTATATCATATATTAGTTTTGGCAGTAGGGAATCTGGTGATCCACAGTCAATCACTGGATTCTTTCAGTAAATTTCCTGGGAATAACTTTATTGAAATTATTGGCTGCTTTTAACTTGACCACTCCAACTCACAGAACTGGTTCTTCCCAGAAGAACATCAGTTTATTTTGCTCCATATTTTTCTAACACGCGTTGGAAAAATCACTGCCTGGCCTTTTGGTAAATATATTTGGAAAAACGCTTTTAGGAGCATTCTCACAAAAACTGAGGATAACTTCTTTGGGTTAGCGTGTGCCCAAGTGTATTCCAGTATTTGTCCTAGTCTGGGAATTGCACAGCCTTTATTTGGATGGTCACTTGACTCCTTTGCTTTCACTGGGTGACTGAAACATCAGCAGGCTCAGAGCAGGTTCCTCAGAGTGATTTGAGGTTGGCATCAGTTCCCTGGACACATCCAGGGATCCCTGAGGAAAACAAAGCACTCAGTTTCTGATGCTGCTTTGCTGAGTGGCAGCTCCTCTTAGCCAGAGCTTGGGATTTTCCTGAGAGGTGGAAAACGTGATTAAAGGGGATACATTTTTTAGTTAAGTTCAGCAAAAAGTAATGAGCTGAAACCATTTTCTAAGATTTGCTCAGTGCCACATCTAGTTAAGGAAAAACTGGTCACTAAGTTAGTAATGATTTACAAAAGCACATATTTATTTACTTTGTTGAGGTTATTTTTACTTTGAAGCAGCTCATTTTATTTAATTTGTCCTTTAAAAACTGCCAGACATTAATTTGAGATTTAAAACTTTTGATCCTTTCTTTTTTTATCTTCCTTTTCTCCTGTTAAGTTTATCCTGTTAAGTGTAATTAGTTGAACACTACCCCATGTTTCTCTCCTTCCATTTGGTTGTGATTTCTTACCTTTAAAATCAGATATCTTCTGCTTTTGGGGTGGCAGAGTCACATTTTCTGTGATGTTTCCAAATGTAGCAAAACTCTGAGCTGTTAGAATGTGGCACAAGGAAAACTGACTTACAGACTCCTTGCACTTCCTACTTTTCCTGAAAAATAAGGCTCTTCTGGGCTCATCCCAAAGGAAGGGCAGAGGAAAAGGAATGAGGATCACCTGCTGAATGACAGATACTTCTTCAAACTATTAACACTTGCTAAGAAAATGGGTATTTTTGGGAAATCTTTTAGCAGCCCTTTCCAGTTTGGAAAAAGATAATATTGATGGGGAGAGAAAAGGCTTTCAATTAAAAGTTCCTGCAGCTGTCAGGATGATTAATAAGGGATGAAGGAAGGGGAAAGGATGGAGAAATGAAGTGTAATTTAACACGTTAATGTTAACACCTTGTTCTGGGAAGGGACAGTTCGATGTCAGAGGGAAGAGCCTGTGGGATGAGAGGGTTTGTTCACTCTCTGGCAGCCCTGGAGGGTGGTTTGGGTGACCAAATTCTTGCACCCTGAGCAGGAGGGGGATCGCCTGAGCGATGAGGACCTGTACAAGTTCCTGGCTGACATGAGACGTCCCTCGTCGGTGCTGCGCAGGCTCAGACCCATCACAGGTACCCCACCAGCCCTTTTGGGCTCAAAAGTTCAGGTATTTGGTTGGCTCCTCACCCAGGCACCCCAAAGAAGTCCTCCACAGCAATCCCTGCACAGCAGGAGCACTGAGGGTGGCGTTGGGGCAGGTTTGTCACTGGCACACTGGGAGTGGTGTCCGTGAGGAGAAGATGCAAACCCCAAAGCCCCAAACCCAGGAGCCTCTGTTTCCCACTCTCTATCCCAAAGGAGATCTCTCTCCTGGCTCCCACTCCTGGTTAATAGGAACAGGCTCCACCTCTGTTTGAGAAAGGGGAGTAGAAACCCTGGCACCCCTCAGTGAAGCTGGTCCCTGACCTGTGCTATTCCTGGCAATATTTACTTAAGCTGCTCTTAAAGCTGCCCAGGGACAGCAATCCTGCCTCTTCCTTGGATCATCTCCCCAGCACTCAGCTGGCCTTGCAGCCAGGTATTAAGAAAACTTTGGAAAATTATCTTGCTGCAAGTTAAGCTGAATCTGGTCTGCCACAGCCTCAGGCAGCGACCTCAACCTTCCAAGCACTTGGATATTGTGACTGCTTCACCCAATTCACCTCTGTTCTGTAGCCTGACCAATCTCAGGGGTTTTCAACCCTTCTTCTGATGGAGTTTCGTTTGTAACAATAGTTGGGGCTTACAGGAGCATTATCTGGACTGTGTTTCCTCAGTTTTTCCATGAAAAAAGCATCTATGACATGTTAAGATGCATATTTTCTGGTGGTTCTTCTTATCTGGTCCCCCAGTTGCCTTAGACATCAGTTTGATCCGCTGGCACTTGTTAACAAATCCACTTTGGCCGTAATTTGTCATTTGTTGACTTATTAAATTCATGTATAGGATGTTAATGAATATATAGGATATTAACCTGAAGAAACAAAGCACGATTATGCTGTAAAAAAATTAATTTCTGTTTATTAATAAATTCCATTTGTTAATTAATAAAATCCCTTTCTTCTTGCAGCTCAGTTGAAGATAGACATATCTCCAGCTCCAGAGAACCCCCACTACTGCCTAACTCCAGAGCTGCTGCAAGTCAAGCTCTACCCAGACAGCAGAGTCAGGCCTACGAGAGAAATCCTGGAGTTCCCTGCCAGGGATGTCTACGTCCCAAACACCACATACAGGTCAGAGTTTGGAAATACATTTCACTTTTCAGGGCCCGAGCCTGGCAAGTGTAGAAATTCCTCCCTTATCAGCGGGGTTGTTGCAAAATTCGGTGCCTGGGCAGATGTGCTGTGCCAGAGGCACGGGAAGGGTTCAGGCTGACACAGCAGAAAAGGCTCAGCTGGGGAGGGACAAACAGGTTTGCATCAAACTTGGCTGTGAATAAGAGCACGGGAGAGGTTCCTCCATTTCCCAGAATTCGTGGTGGAGTTTGGTTGAGTTCTTTTCAGTTTTTTGTAGGGTTTTTCACCATTCTCCTACTGGTTCTATTGTTTTGTATCACTTCCAGTGACCTTTTTTTTTCTTGAAAGTGAGGGATAGAAATAGAGAAAATGCATAATCCCTTTGTTCATATTTCCATTTTGATTTCAAAGCAATTTCTTTGTTTACAATTCTTGGAAAAAATCTTCTGAAGCCCTGAAAAATAGGGAATTTTTCTAAATGTCTTGGGAAACAATAACCTTTGTGTAACAAACTCCAGGGTGGGACCAGATTTCTTTTCATTATGTACGATTATTAGCTTAAAGCTCTTTCACAGTATCTTGGAAGACATTACATGTCTGAGTGGAATTGTCTTCATCAGCTGAGTAATTTCACCAGCTTAGCAAATCCTTTACTTCTTGTTGTAACTTTAGACGCAAACCAGGTTTTTATAAATCAAAGCTTACAAGAAGGGTTTAGTCAAGTTTCACATCCTGTCTTTTTGAAAAGTTCCAGCCATTTATTTATTTGTCTATTTATTTATTGGACAGGTAATTTAACATTACAGTAAACCAGTACAAATAAGCAACACTGCATGATCTCACCTCTGCTGTAAACCCGTGAGAAGTAGAAGGATTTTGTGCAGCATTTCTGTAATGAACACGTTCTGTTCACTGGGTTTCACTCTGACAAATTACAACCCAAACCATTTCCTGTGCGATCGCGAGCGCCGAGGTAAAAAATCCACGCTGTACGAGGGTTGGGAAAGGTAAACAAGTCAATATGACTCAGTGGAACTGCAGGGCTGGGGGCTTTGGCACTCAGCGTTTCAGGGCCAGCCCAAGGCTGTCACTCAGCGTTCTGCAGCTGAGGTTGAACACGTGAGTGTCCCCAGGAGCTGGACCAGCACTGTCCCATGGGTTGTGCCTTCTGGGTTTGTGGGTTGGCACCCTTGACCCCATTGGAGCAGCTGTTCCCTAAGTGAAGGGGGTTTTGTTGTGTGCTCACTTGGTTGTTTATTTAATTCCTTAGTTGGTTGGGCTAAAAGGTCACAAAGGTTTGGCTCTTGATTAATTTGAGGTGAGGAGAGCAGAGCTCTTCCTCCTTTCACAGAGTTTGAAGTTTGGCTCTTCACTCTCAGTGAGCAGCCCTCGTTGTGCAGTTACTCTGCAGAGTGTGGGATCCAGGGGACCAGGACTGCTCTGACTCCCTGAGTGTGCTCACACCTGCAGCTGTGTGAGGACAGAGCTCCAAGGAGGATGGATTGACCTCAGCTACATTCCTGAAAATTGTCTGGAAATACCCAGAGCCCTAAAACAAGGAATTACCCATCTTTCATTTGCTCCTAGAAACATTCCACAACAAAAACATGAACCAAACATCCAATTAGTTACTTCAAGAAACTAAATTTCTTTTTTTTCCCTAGATGTTTTCCGTAGGGTTTTGCCAGCCCTTTGTTCTCAGAAAACACTTTTTGTTTTCCCTACTACACAACCCAGAAAGGAATGAACAGCCTGAAAACCCATTCCCCCACACAGTATTACCAATACGTTACAGGTTGGCTCCTAGGCACTAGAATTTCATCCTGGAGAGGGAAAAGCTCCACAAAAAGTTGCAGCACGTTGACCTTGGGGCTTGAGGGAATGATAATACTCACCAAACATTTTGTAAGACCATCTCAGATGCCTCAGGTTTATGTTTTGGAGAAGTTCCATGCAGGGCATGGATTGGGACATGCATCTGTTGGCAAACACAGCATCAGGTCCTTTGGTGTGGTAAAGTTCAGTGTCTGTTCTGAGTTAAAACACAGCAGGTTGAGCACTCAGTCAAAGGTTTTTAGATCTGTTGGGTGGATCATTATTTTGGTTGACTTGAGCAGGTAGTATCTTCCTTTCTTTGGCTTCCAGTATAAGCCTTTTCCTCTGTCCAGCCTTCCCCTGGACCTTGGCGTGACGTATTTCCCGTTCAGGTTGGTTTCCTCGCACTCGCTGTGCCACCAGCCTCCTGAGGAGCAACGTGGGGATGTCAGACACTCTGGGTTCTGCTCTAGCACACTGTGCCCTGTGGCAGAGCAAACAGCTCCTCTTTGCAACAGAAATCCGCTTTAGACCCTAAATTCCAGCTAAGTTGGCGTTTACCCAGGATTCCCAAATCACTGAATCGTTTGGGTTGGGAAAGTCCCCTAAAGTCACTGCGTGCAACCACTCCCACCACTGCCAAGGCCACCACTGACCACGTCCCCAAGTGCCACATCCACATACTCCCCAGGAATGGGGACTCCACCACTGCCCTGGCAGCTGTGCCAGGGCTGGGCAACCTTTTCCATGAAGAAATTTTCCTTCTTACCAGTTTCAGTCTCCTCTGATGTAACTTGGGGCGGTTTCCTCCTCTCCTGTCCCTGTTCCCCGGGAGCAGAGCCCGACTCCCCTGGCTGCCCCCTCCTGTCAGGGACTTGTGCAGAGCCACAAGGGCCCCCCTGAGCCTCCTTTGCTCCAGGCTGAGCCCCTTTCCCAGCTTCCTCAGCTGCTCCAGCCCCTTCCCCAGCCCCGTTCCCTTCCCTGGACACGCTCCAGCCCCTCCATGTCCTTCTTGTCCTGAGGGGCCCTTCCCTGTACACGAGATGACACTCTTGGCATTGTTTCAGGCATTCACAATTTTCAAGCCTAGGATGATGTACAAAGTGTTTGTTGCATGAAGCAGGTGGCTGGAGGGCAATTCTCTTATCCTGTGGTTTAATCATTTAATTGCTTTTTCAGTTGTTTGCTTTCTGCTATAAACTGGCAAACATAAAAGCTTTAAAAAATCAAAGCATTTAGAACACTTTAACCAAATTATCTCCAAGGAGAAATGGCCTCAGCCTTGTATCTCTTGCTCTTTTGAGAGTGATTATATTGTGTATATTTGACAAACAGCTAAAATCTGCCTTTGAATGGAAACTCACTCATTGTTAACTTTTGGGTTGTAGCCTAAATGGAGTTAGGAGTCAGTTTGTCTTGGGGTTTTTTGCAAAAAGGGATCAAACAATCCATCCTGGGGCTGCCACCAGAGGAGCCATCAGAGGAGGGACAGCCCTTTGCTTCAGAGCTCAGAATCTGATCCTGGGGGTTATTTCAACCTGTGCTGCCCGTTCTGTTTCTGGTGTTGGTTGTTTGCACAGGTAGGCAGGGTTGGATGGGATGTTGGGAAGAAGTTCTTCCCTGTGAGGGTGCTGAGGCCCTGACACAAATTGTCTGGAGAGACCGTGGGTTCCCCATCCCTGGGAGCGCCCAAGGCCAGGCTGGATGGGGCTTGGAGCAGCCTGGGACAGTGGAAGGTGTCAGGGGTAGAACAGGATGAGCTTTAAGCTCCCTCCCAACCCAAACCATCCCGTGATTCCCTGATGCTGTGACTGACGGAGCAGAGGAGTTCCAGGCTCGCGTTCCCGGCATACCTAGGTGGTTCTCTGGGCAGTTGGAGTCGCTGGCCGTGTCCCCAGCCCGGTCGGCGGTGGAGAAGCGCAGCTCCGTGTGCTCCGGGAGCGCGTTGGGAATGCTCCCGGACATCCTGGAGAGCTGCAGGCTGTAGTTGGTGCCGGGGCCCCCCAGGCTGAAGCTGTACTCGATGTGCCGCCTGCTCCCCCTCCAGTCCTGCAGCTCAATCCGCAGCACGTAGTTCCCTTGGCTGGCGATGGAGTAGATCTTCTTCAGGCCCAGCCAGAATTCCTCTGCAAAGTCGGAGGGAAGAGATGCTGAATTTGCTTTTAGGGATAACCCGCAGGTAGTGTGTGTGAAAATACAGTATTTAAAAGGCTTTATTAATTGCTTTAATTAAATCAGTGATTTGAGTCTTGGGGACTGTTGATCTTTGCAGAGGTCTGCTGCTACATTCTTTCTGTTTACCTCTGCTTAATTGCACACTGATGATCAATAAAAGCAAGAGATCTAAATGAACTGGAGCTTCTCCCTTTAGGTCTCCCACCTCGTGTGAGACTCTGAGAGGGAGCTGGAGACATTTAAAAGGTGTGTAATTGGAAGCGTGTGACAAATGAAGCGAGTGACATACATAAAACCTAATGGCAATTGTTGCATTTTGTGAGGGAAGAGCTGCAGGACTGAACTGGGGCTTCGACACCCTCGTGTACAAAGGGGATTTTTCTTTCGCTGGAATTTCTGATAATTAGTTTAATTGGTTTCATATATTATATTCATTAAGTAGCTTATTATCAGTGCAGGTAATTGCCACATGTAGAAAGTGGGGCTGAATGTGAGCGCCATGCACGCAGCTGGCATTTAAAGCCATAGAAGACAAGATGGTTGAGGAAAATACTCCCTGATTTCCAGGTTAGGAGCTGTAACCTGGTTTATTTTATCACCTCAGAAGATGCAGCAGAGCACTGAAGAGGACATAGCTGAGAGCAGTGGGATTCTCTGCAAAACCTAACACTGAAAGCACACGGGTGCATCTCGGTGCAGTATTTGGGAATTTGAGACTAATGAATGAGCCACTAAAGCATCCAGCGGGATCAGACAAACTTTACAGGTGAAAGTCTACCTCATCTGTGAGCTCCTGTCCCAAAACTGAGGGAAAGGTTGAGATACAGCAGCTCTTTATTGTAAAAGATGTGGAAATAAGTCAATATTGCTGCCCACCTTGGTGAGGTTTAGGTCTGTGCTATGCCTAGAAAGTCAGAATATTTCCTAAACAAGAGGAGACTCATCTCATTGTATGAGAAAAACAAGGAAAATATTTTGGACGAGGAAGCTGTTGGACAACACTTGGTGCTACGAATTCTTTGGAGTTGATGATTAACAGGGGAACATGGGTGTTTCCTCACCCTATCCAGCCATGGAGGGGATTGGCCACTCTGGGGAAGCCTGAGGTGTTTGCTCAGGGGAACACACGCAGCCTTGGGCTCTCTTGAGGCTGGAAAAATCAGTGTGGTGGTTTTAAGGGAAACAGGATTGCAGGAAGGCTGAGAGAAAGTAGTGACAGCAACTTCATGAGGTTTTGCTTTTGTGTGTATGAAAGGCTTTAGGACGTACTTTTATAAATAGTAAAATCTTGATAAAATAGTACTTAAAGCATTTTGGTCTTGGTTCAGTTTCTAAACACACATTTGAAGGGATGTCTTTGACAATTTTATGAGTTATGTGTTCTAGCAAGCACTTTCTGGCACTTCAATAAATCAGGCAGCTGTTACTTGCAGGTTTAGTCTGCTCTCATGTGAACACCTTTCCATAAGAAGATTAAGCTTCTCAAATCAATTGATACCAAGAGACACCAAAAAAAGGCATATTTACCATTGAGGTCACCAAAACCATTTGTGTAGGCATCCCAAGTTCGGTTGAAATCCAGCGATCCATCCACTCTCTTCTGGATTACAGTCCAGGACGTGCCTGTGAAAAGGGGAAATAAGTCACAACTTGGCCTTGGCCTCATTATCTATGCCTGAGTGTGCTCTGGGGTGCTCCCATTGTGATGTAGAATGAGTTAATTAAAATCTTCCTGAAGGGAATTGAAATGAGCCCAAGTGGAGAGAACCCGGGGCCACTCAAGTGTCCTTGGCCACACTCGGGGTGATTCCACTCACAGAGTTGTTTTGTTAGGCTGCCTAAACTGGGTTTCATTTGTTTGTGAGGGCTGAGAGACAGAGAAATTGATAAGGAAGAGATATGAAAAGCCCCAGACATTGGATCAGAGGGTCGTACTCTCTGCTGATAGTGCTTGGCTGCTGGCACAGCTCTGGGGCAGGGATGAGGTGCTGGCATCCTGTCTGTGCTGGAGCTCCAGGGGGGTCTTTCTGCTGACCCCAGGTTGTGACACCCTCACCTCAGCGGCTCCACCAAATGTCAGCAGAGGAGCTTTATGCAGAGGGCAGCCCCGTGAGTTCTGTTTGCTCACCCAAACACGTGAGGTGGCCCCGCGTGTTCCCCGGCACCCCGGGGTGTGGGACGGGCACAGAGCAGCTCTGGGCATGCAGAGGAACCAGGGAACGAGGGAACTGGCCCAGCTCTGGGAGGTCTTGGTGGCAAAAGGAACAGACACGGCTTTCTTGGGGAGGTGGAGCTCAGGTAGGTGACGTGATAACTGTGCCTGGATGATGCCTGGCTGCTGAGCCACCCAAGCACCCACAGGAACCCTGTCCCCAGCACTCGCTCCTCGGGGTTAGTTTGGCACAGCAAAGTCTAAAGCAACCCCTATTAATGGAACAAAATTTTACTTTTGTGAAAGCAAATTGTTTACTATTTGCTTTTCCTTGGGAAATGCATTCATGGTTGCCCTATAATGGCTTTTGTAATGACCATTTTCATTATCTACAGCTAAAGGGGCTGGGGTTTTGGATAGCCTTAATTTATGTCACATGGCTGAATGTCCTTTCCTCAGTATAAACAAGAGGGGAGTAAAGAATGAGAGCAGTGATAAGGAGATTTCAGGATATGGGAAACCTGAGTTCAGAGCAGACAGGCCAGTAAGAGAAGTCAAGAGGATGCTACATAAGTCATAAGTTTTTGTGTACTTTGGGATGAGACAAAGTTGTTTGGCTTAGAGGAAGATATTTCTCTGAGAATTAACTATTGCTGGCACAACTCTTACCAAATTTCATTTCACAGTAGACATTGAAAGCTTCTGAGCCATTGGGCTTAATGGTGTAGACCCCACTGGCCTGCACCCCGGTGTGGTAGAGAGCAGTGCAGTCAGCAGCAGCACCTGGGAAAGCAAACAGCCTGTCAGAAATCCTGCCTGGGGTGTGCTGAGCTGAGAGCCAAAGAAAAAGAAGGAGAATGTTCCTATCAGTAATTTTATTTTGCAATAAATGTCGTGGAATGGGCAGACTGCCTTGGGCATAACAGTACAGCTGCCAAGGTGTACATAGGTTGGACTGCCTGTATTTTTGAAGCTAGGCAGGGTTTCAGTTTGGAGGATTTTGGAAAGTTTCTAAGGCCTAAGACTAGACTCGGGCAAATGAGCTTTCCTACCCCTTGTAAAGTTCCCAGTAAATACCATTCCCACTGCTACACTTCACCCGTGCCTTTCAACTTCAAAGAAAGGTCTTGTAAATGTTATAATTAGCCAGTGTGGAGTAAATTAGTTCTCTGTTCAGGCTCAACAAGGCAGGCATCAGTAAAAGGATGGTCACAGCATATTTATAAGAGCGGAATGAATCCCGTTACTGCATTTTTGGGCATTGTTCCTGTGTGTCACCCCAGGGACAAGTACAGCTGGAGTGGGGCTACATAGATAATAACATTTTTTCCAAAGAAGGAAATCTAGCTCCTTCCCACAGCCTAGTGTATAACATAAAAATCTCCTTTTAGTCTTTGACTCCTAGAAACCAATCCAAGGCTGTCCCGGAGGGTACTGGGAACACAGCGTGTGCTGTAGTCACGTCTCAGGGATGGGGTCTCACCATCAGCTCCGTATGTCCCAGCCGTGGGTTTGTGCACAGCAGAGGGGATGGTCTCTGGTTCCTGGGGCTCCCCCGTGAAGGAATTCTCCAGGAGTTCCTGGAGCTCTATGTGGTTTAGCTGCAAGAGCCATAATTACACTGTTAATTTCCCCAGGCTCTGGAATGATGAGATTCATGGCTCAAGCCGAACCGTGTCATGCAGAGAGTAATTTTTCTTAGGAGTGTAATCCTGTAGAATACCCAGTTTACCACATAAAAACAACTTCAGCTCCACGCTGGTGGATTTTAGGTGTGGGAATGCCAGCTGTGCCACTGCTCAGACGGGGTAGGATTCATGAGGGGAGGAAATGACCCGTTCTCATGTGGTGCACCTTAATGGGCAAACAGATTTAACTTATTTCCTCAGGTGACATCACTTAGACAAATAATGCCAACAGCTAAGGAGCACAGAACCCACAGTTCCTTAGGCTGAAATGCATTTTCCTCTCAGAATAAATTAAATATGAGCATGTTGGTTGTACTGTATTACAGTGACACATATTGGACTTCCACTCTGGGAGTGGATTTTGGAAATGAAGAAAGAGGTGGAAAGCAATGAGACTTGCAGACCAATGGAAGAACAATAATATGATAGATAATAAGAGAAAAAAAACCCAAATTAGCAGTCAGAAAACGCAGCAGCCTGGTGTTGAGGGACAAGATCTCAAAGCTGTTGTTGGCCAAAGCTCCTGCCTGGCAGCACAGCGGGCTCTCCCCAAACAGGTACCCCAAAATGGTCCCCACCCTCCTCTCCACCCCAAACTGAACAAGGGGTGCCTGACCCCAGTGGGTGGTTGGACCCTCGACTCCCTCAGCGTCAGGAGAGATGGAAGGAGAAGCAGGGGTGGTGCCTGTACCTTGTCCTCCAGCTCCATGATCTGGTTGTGCTGCCTGTCCAGCTGCACGTGCTGGTCCTCCACGATTTTGAGGAGCTGCTTGATGTCGTTGTCCTGCTGCTCCACAAAAGCCTGAGGACAGGGAGGGAAGGATGAAGGAGGGTTAGAAGCAGCAAAAGACCTTCACAGTGGTGCTGCCTCTGTAACTCTTGTCCTGGGGCCAGTTTTGAGAGGCACAAACCATTGAACATTGCCCTTCCTTTTCTGGAGAATCCTAAAATATCCCTAATTAGAAGGGACCCACAAGGATCATCAAAGTCCAGCTCCAGAGGTTTGCTTGCTTTACCTCTAAATTGAAAAATTTCTTTGCTTCTGAAGTGAACACCTAATTTTTTGAGACAAACTACTGGCAGCTTTGTGGGCTTCTTTCTAATTGCTATTTTCCTTCCACTTTCACATCCAGAACAGTTATGTTCTGTGGAATCAGCCCTTGCTTCAAACTAGATACAAGGCACTTATCAAAAAAGGGAAAAATTTCCAGCATTTAGGGCATCAGCTTGGGATTTGAGAGATCAGGATTCATCTTTTGCTTTGACACAAACATCCACTATTTTCTCATACAAATTGCTTGGCCTTTTTATGCTTCTGCAAAATGCAGTTAGTATTTCCTTTTCCATAGAAAACCTTACACCCACCTGACTGTTCACGTGATTAACATACTAATTTTATTAACACTTGTAAGGTTCTTTGGTTCTGGAGGTCCTACAGGTGCTGTAAATGCCCCTCTCTAGAGGTTTAACCTCCCTGTTTCTGCACTAAGCAGGCAGCTCCCGCTGCATTAATTTGGGATGAGCTGATGCCGTACAAACCCATGGGCTTGGGAATCTCATCATTTTCCTGACTGCAAAACTTTTTTATCGTTCGTGATTACAAAATTTCTTAAAACTGCTTTGCAAAAAAAAATACTGAAAATGATACAGAGCTTTATAATTTCCGAATTTCTCACTGGTTTTGCTGGGGAGTTTTACTGCAAAGTTAATGCTGTGTCACAGTAAGACAGTGATTTTTTGAAGGTTATTACAGTGATTTATTTCTCAAAATGCACACTAGTAGTCCAATGAGGAGCAAGGGAAAGCATGAGCTTCTATTGCATAATTACTGATAATGGCATTGCAGTGTATTTTGGCTGAGCGTGTCCGGACCTTTCACAAGTCACTTACTTTGAGTGAGGAAATTTCTTTTGTCTCTTCCATCGAAGGCTGGATAACGGCCAGTTTGGTGACCTTGTCCTCCAGTCCCCACACTTGCTCCTGCAGCTGGATTTTGTTTTGTATGAGGTCTTCAATCTTCAGGTTCATCTCCTGTGAGAGATTCTTTATCTCCTCGTTGCTGATTTGCAGCCTGGCTGTGGTTTGCCGGAGCTGTTCTTCTTCCTCCTTGATTTCGCTGGTTTGCAGGGAGAGCTCGTAAAAGGACCTGTCAAAAATGTAGAGTTTCTGAGAGATGTCATTCATCTGCCCCTTGGTCTTGTGGACAAAGTCTTTGAGGCCGTGCCCCAGCTGGAGGAGTCCAGTGGCCAAGATATGGACATCATCCAACATTGCAAATCTCGATTTTGTTTCGGGAGATCCGGTGGAACCAGCGGAGAAAAAATCCTTGTCAGCTCCAGCTGGGAGAGCCAGGGGGGCCAGGAACAGTAAAACTGGCATGAGCTTCATGTTTCCTGCCCCTGATATTCTCTTTGCTCGGGATGCAGAGACTTTTCCCAGTGGTAGTTTTTGCTGCGTGGCTGTTGTGGGTTGCAGGACTTGATCTATTTATACCCCTCTTCATTTTAGGAGAGGCAGAGCAGTGGGTTGATCATTAAACTGTGTGTGTTTGAACGAGTGTAACCCCTCCTGAATGTAGGTTGATACCTGGGAAGATAAAATTGAGAGACGGGCACGTTGCTGATTAAACTGGTCCTGAACTTTTCCATCTGCCAGACCTTCTGGTGTAAAATGTTATTGATGACACAGTGTTTTTCACACAACTCTTTGTAATAGATTAATTTGGGGGTCGTAATCTTGGTAAGGGCTTAAACTGCTCCTTGTTTGTGTTGTTTGGTTCCCTTTATTGCCTCAGGAGTGTGAAAGGATTTCACACTGGACGTTCAGGTTGTGAAGCTGCTTGATAAGCTGTGGAAGGGCAGAATATTCCCCGATGATTCACACAACTTGATTTTCATCTCGGGCCGCTTTCTGATGTAACTCATTGTGCTGCAGTGGATTTACTTGTCATCTAGCCCAGATTAAGTGAGAAAGAGAGAATTAGGTCCAGAGATTGCCTGGATGTGATTCTACTGTGTTAAGGTTTGTGCAGTAATTTACACCATATAAAACTTATTTTTTAAGAGCTGCTTTCCAGAGGGGGGTGAGATAAATAATACCTCGCTCGCATTTCTCACCTTCCCATTCTTTTTGCTGTTTAAGATTCACACTACATAAAGGAAGGCTGCAAGTGCTCTGAAATAAATGCCCAGTTCTGCAGTGGGTCCCTGCATGGCAACATGGAAATTTTTGGGTAGCATTGCAGTGTGAGTGAAAGGTATTTCTCTTCCTGGACTCATTCATAGCAATCCAGGAAATCAAAATCAAGCATTGCATAATGTACTTTGGAGAGTTTTCAGGTTTTTGCTGAATTCTTGTATGCTTAGGAATTCTTCCCCTGGACTTTTTGTTGTGTTGTTCATGTCCATATGCACATAGGATATGAAACATCCATAGAAAAAACATTTAAAAAATGAAGTTGTTACCTCATACGTTGAACTTTTTGTGTGTTCAAGGGTTGGCAATATGCAGGTAACCTCCCCACTCACAATTAAATACTGTGAAAGTATTTTAGATCTCAGATTAATTGCTGGGGAATATTTTGTGCCAGTGTGATTGGGATCAGAGGTACTGGAATATCTGAAGTATGGAAAAACAGCAGGAGCAGGGAGATGATCAGGCCCAGCTCTGGGCAGAATGGGGATTCCTTTGAAGAAACAATTCTAAATTGTTTCTCTGGCATCTGACAGGGATTTTGGGCTGCAAAACTTGAAGAGCTGGTTGTAAAATCAATAAAAAACCCCAAACAAATATATAGACTTTCTTCAGTCCACTTCACAGTACTTAACTGGCTCTGGTTTTATGTGGCTTCAGATGAATCATTTTCTGTTTTAACTATTTCATGCAAGAAATCTTCCTGGTTTGTTTTGAATTCTTCCTAACCCCATCACCCCCCCAAATCTTTATTCTTGGCTTAGTCTTTGGAAAGTTACAGGAAGTTACTCAAGAAATAGCAATGACCAAGCAACTGGGGATCAGACATTTTGCCAGGTTTCTACAGCTGATGTCCCATGTGCTGCTGATGCTGCTCGGGCACGACACTACCCATGGAAAAGGTTTGTTTCCCAAGGGGAAATGGCAGTCAAAAGGCCCTGCTGGCAAATCCTAATAAAGCACAATTAACTGCCAGGCACTTTTCCATGTTGATGCCAAGGCCAGTGAAGTCAGGCAGTGCTAAACTCACTACAAAACACCCGTAGATGTCACAACAGTCCCAGAGTCCGGAAGAAAAGTGGGACACAGGAAAGCAGAGAGGAGAAAAGCTTCTGGCATGATTAAACCGTAGCATTCAGGAGCTGTGGAAACCCTAGGAGGGAATCCTGCCTCTGAGAGTTGTCAGCCCAGTCAGGAAAAGATGTATATAGCAAACATGATCCTGAAGATCTTTCATGCACCTGGGTGACCCTGATTATATGGGCTTTAAATGATTTTTATGGTAGGAATAAAGCAAAGGAAAAGGTCTCTGGGTTTTACTGAAAAGGGAAATTCTCATAATAGTTAGAAATTCCCTTGAAGAGTTAGGAACAGCTCTTAATGTTTTAATACCTTGATGAAGGATTTTGCAAAATGGCTGCAATCACATTACATAAATATTTAGAGGGGTGCCTGGTGCCATTATTTCCATGGCTTGGGAAGCCTTTGCACTTGAGCAATTTATTTTATGGAAGTAAAAGTACTTTTGAGATCTGTTTGAGATAATAGGATAAGCTTTGCGTATCTTTGGCGTAGCATTTTAATAAAAGCCCCAAACACAAGCCCTTGGGTTTAAAGCTCCTGCCTGAAACTTTTACTGATAGAAATCAAGAGATTTATAATGTTCCTGTCACTTTTTCAGCTATCAGTCCCTTTCCATGGCTCCTGTAGCTGTTTAGACAGGAAGATCTGAGGTTTTTAGTTATGTAGGGTAGAAGGGAGGCTGGAGGAGCTGGGGATGCAGAAAAGAAGGCTCTGGGGGGACCTTAGAGCCCCTTCCAGTGCCTAAAGGGGCTCCAAGAGAGCTGGAGAGGGACTTGGGACAATGGCGTGGAGGGACAGGACAAGAGGTGATGGTTTTTACCTGAAAGACAGTAGGATTAGATTAGATTAGATATTGGGAATAAACTCTTTTCTGTGTGGGCGGGGAGGCCCTGGTACAGCTTTTCCAGAGAAGCTGTGGCTGCCCCATCCCAGGAATTGTCCAAGGCCAGGTTGGATGGGGCTGGGAGCACCCTGGGTCAGTGGAACGTGTCCCTCCCTGCCCATGGCAGGGGTGGAATGAGGTGATCTTTAACATCCCTTCCAACCCAGAGCAGTCTGGGGTTCTGTGGTAAGGTAAAGCAGGGTCAGTGCTGATTTGGAGTCACATTCTGATTTGCAAGCTGGGCATTTTTTCCCCTCTTTCTATGTAAGTTTTCCAGAAAGGGAGGATGCCTGTAATGGGAAACCCTGAACAGGGGGGAACAGCCCCCTGTCCCCTATTACAGTGGGATTTGTGCATCTGAAATCCCATAAGCAACAAGAGCTTCTTCCCAGTGAAATGTCCTTAATGGGGGCTTGAAAAGCAGTGGAGAGGGGAACTACCTGTCCCTTTCCTCAGCATAAATCAAACCTAAGCATAAGACTGCCTTTAATATAGGGATCCTGTAGCCTGGCTTCACAAATACCCTAAATCCTTCTGTTAAGCGCTAATAATACTTAATAAAAGTTTTATGAGCAAGGTACATTTTAGAGTAAATTTTCATCTCCGTTTTCATTTTAAAAAGAACATCAAGCAGCAAATGTATTCATGGCAGAACAAAGTAATTTAGGAGAGTCACAAAAATGGCCCAGGCCCCCTCTGAAATAGTAGGAGAGCATTGATTTGGCAAAGTGACCAGTGGGGATGGGATTCAAAAACTTAATTCACCATGAAGGACTTGAGAGGGAAGAAATTCCCACTTGCCAGCTAAGATATTCCTGTGCCTGCAGGGGTGAAGCAGAGCCTGGTTCACAAGGCTGCCCCAAATATCCCTGGAGCTGGACTGCTCCTAGGGAATTCCTTAGGAAGAGCGTTTGCTGTGTCTGTAGAAATGGGACTGTTTGGGGAGCAAGTGGAATTGCCATCAGAACCAAGTCCTTGGGTGGGATTTGGTGGCCAAAATATTGTCATTAATGCCATTTCAGGCAGCCAAGGGCAGCCCCCCTTTGCAGCTGCTCCTCCAGGAGTGTGTCCCACCAGTGCAGGTGTTTTGGAAACTTCTGGCATCTAAAAGGCACCAGGTACCTTCCCTGAGCTACTGCCCTCCTGAGGATCCAAAAAGAGTCTTTTTGCTATCAACCTCCTGCTGCCAGCACTCGACAGCAGCTGCTTTATTATGCCTTAAATGTTGTCCTGCTGTGCTCCTCACTTCACTTTTCTGAGCCCATCTGGTGTCTGTTGTCTCTCTGGGACAAGGAACAGTTGGAAACTACTTACAAATTGTGTTCAGACCCGCTGAATAGTTCCCAGAGGGGAGGGAGCATCTTTTTCCTCTTGCCTCACAAGCCAGGGGTGTTACAGGGCTGGTTCTGCAGTGTTTGGGCAGAAGGCAGCGTGCCAGTCCTTTATCCCTGGGAGCTGGAGGCAGCACTTGGAGCTCTCACTGAGCTTCCTTGTGAGCATCCCTCCTGGATCCTCTGGTTGGAGCTGGAGGAGCCGGGCTGTCCAAGGAGGAGTGATGCTGCCGTGGTGGGCAGGGCTGTGTGGGAGATGGATTGGGGATTTCCAGGCTGGTTTTTTAAAGATGTATCACAGTTCATACATTTTCACTTGTTCGGCAGCAAAAGAATGTTCGTTTCCTTTGAATGACTGAGTGTTGAGGGGAAGGGTCTGCGGGGGATGTTACTTTTTTTTGTCTTTAAAAGAACATCAAAGGACTTTGTGTAGGTCTAAATTACTTGCACAAAGGACAAGTAGGGGTTTGTAGTGGACGGTTTTGCTGATGAAGTGTGAATCCAACTTTCACCTTGTTGGCAAGGGCCCAGCAGGGCTCAGAGGACAGAAAATACTGCAGAATTTTGTATCTCATGGCTGTTAAAGTAATCACAGACTTGGAGAAATGGGGCTGGAAGGGGTTTCCGGAATGTGTCCCCTGCCCAGCAAAGGTTGAGGTTGTCTTTAAACCCATCTGGAGGGTGTCTGCCTCACCTGGCCTCAGAAACCACCAGAAAATGGAGATTTCACAGCCTCCAAGGCAATTTGTTCTACTGCTTTAACTCTCCTTCCAGCCAGAACATTTTCCCTTGTGCCTAACCTAAATCTCCTGTGCTGCAATTTCCTCTGTTACGTCCTGCCACGTTCCCTGTGGATGTGATGAGCACTTTATTACTCCAGTCTTTGAAACAGTTCTTTAGATACCTGGGAGTGTTGTCATTACCTGAAGCTACACATATCCATTTGGTTTAATCCATTCTCAGAGGAGAAGTGTAACCTGAAGTCATCCTGATGTCAGGAGATTTAAAAAAGGAAAAAACAAAGGACAAGGCCCCAAGAAGGAAGGTATTTAACAGAAACCAGCTGCTCTGTGTTGAGAAAATAAAGTAGATAAAGTAGAAGTAAATAAAACTGTAGTATTCATGTTTTCTTTCCACTTGAACTTCTCAGTTTGTAGAATCACTGGTGAAATTTTTAGACAGATTTTTCAAGTACCCTTTTAAACAGGAGCTGTTTCAAAGTTTGATGAGAGTTTAATAATGATGTCTTTTGATACCTGCAATAAGGGGTCATTATCAAATTGTTTGTCTGGGTGTGCACTGCGTTGGAGAGAATGGAAAATGTCAAACTCCTCACTTTGAGTGCTTCCAGAGAGGTTTAAATGACAGCATTAACGGAGGTGAGACCCCTCTCACCACCCGCTGCCTTTGTCTCTTGCAGGAATCTCCTTTATGTGTATCCACAGAGCCTTAACTTCGCCAACCGCCAGGGATCTGCCAGGAATATCACAGTGAAAGTGCAGTTCATGTACGGAGAGGACCCCAGCAATGCCATGCCGGTGAGGGAAGTGCTCTGCGCTCCGTGGGAAGGGCAGAGCACTCCTTGCAGTCAGGAAACCCCTGTGGTAAAACCTCACTGAAAGGCATTTCAAAATAACAAGTTCAGAGGAATATAAGATTATGTTTCAGAGCAAAGAGTGCGTTTGGGTAGAGTTTGCAAGGTAACAGTGGAGCAGCTGGAATTTGAACATGAGATTATTTATTATAAGGGTGGTGAGGCCCTGGCAGAGGTTGCCCAGAGAGGTTGTGAATTCTCCATCCCTGGCAGCATCCAAGGCCAGGTTGGATGGGGCTTGGAGCACCCTGGGATAGTGGGAGGCGTCCCTGCTCTTGCAGGGTGTGGAATGAGGTGGGATTTAAGGTCTCTTCCAACCCAACCCATTCTGGGATTCTCTGATTCTGTGTTTGCAGTGGCCACTGCTCGTGGTTGGAATAGAAGCTTTCCTTCCATGCCGAAAAGGTGACAGCCTTGTGTTCTGGGCCAGCAGTGACCCCACTCAGAGAGGATCTGTGTAGGCCTGGTTACATCCATCAGTTCTTCTGCCATATTTGTGTCCATGTGTCACTGGAGTTGTTAAAATTGTGCCTCCGTAGTGACCGAGTAAAGTGCAGGGAACAAGCAGGTGGAACTGTCCAGGTGCACGGTGAATGGAGCTCTGAATGCCTCTGCAGGATTATGGAACAAATTATTGGCACAGTTTTATAGGGGGGTTTCTGTGGTTTTTTCTGTCTTTGTAGGTCATCTTTGGCAAATCCAGCTGTCCTGAGTTTTCCAAAGAAGCGTACACAGCTGTGGTGTATCACAACAGGTAAACACAGTGTGGAAGTGGAGTTAATTATTTAATAATCAGTGTCTGGACAGCACTCACAGTGACTGCAGTGCCAGTTGATGCTGTCCTTAGAGTTTTGTGACAGCGGGGAGACAGAGTCTTTGTTTGCTGTGGTACAAATCTGCTTTGTGTGACCCTGAGCACGTAGCCCAGCTCAGCAGATGCTCCAAGTACAACTTCCAGTTAGTAGTCACAAAGATTTATGTCCCAAACTCACGGCAGCAGGTGCCCCATTGTTTTGTTGGAGCCTTTTAGACTTTAGGTACAAATTGGAACTACTTGGTCTTGGAAATAATTCCATTGCAGCTGGGCTGAGGAGTGCTGAATCCAGCAGGAGCATTTTCATGGCTTTGCAGCTGTGCCAAGGAGAGATGTTCCAGAGGAGATTCCTGTCCTGCAGGTCGGGGTTGTGGCAGTGTCCACATTGAGAGCAGAGTTTATTGCTCGTGTGGTTCAGAGTGCCTGTGTGAGGAGGGGGTTGCTGCCCACTTATTGTGGATTAGTAAAGTTTTTTCCAGTCCTTGGTGATGAGAAAATGAACTTTAATCCCTTGGGGTAGTCCATATGCTCCCTTCCCTACAGATCCTTTAACTCACAGGGTTCAGTCTCGAGCACAAAGTAGCAAACCACTGTGGGTGACTCAGCTGGGGCTCTGTTCTCTGCACAGATCACCTGATTTTCACGAGGAAATCAAGATTAAACTTCCAGCCACTTTGACAGACCACCACCACCTTCTTTTTACTTTCTACCACGTCAGTTGCCAGCAGAAACAAAACACACCCCTGGAGACTCCAGTCGGCTACACCGTGAGTGTCTTTCCATCCTTGCATTTCTCAGCACAGGATGCATTCAAATGCATTTGCTGGCACTGTGTTTAGCATCCCTGTCAGCTCATATCCCATTGGAGAGTTTGAGAAATTGGCAAAAGCTCAAAGAAAGCCTTAAGAAATGTGTGTTTTTGTTGTTTCCCTCTCATTCCAGTGGATCCCAATGCTTCAGAATGGCCGGTTAAAGACGGGTCAGTTCTGCCTTCCTGTTTCATTGGAAAAGCCACCACAGGCTTATTCAGTGCTTTCTCCAGAGGTGAGCTGAGTTCTGCATGCTGAAAACCAGCAGAATAAATGTGGGAAAAAGTGAGAGGATGGATGTGTACATATCTATGTGTGTGCATTTATTTATTTCTTAAATACCGTTAAATTTAGACAGAATTGTAGTGTTTGTGTGTGGGTATGCGTGTGTGATCCGACCAAAATAAATGCGAAGAAATGGTAATTGTAATTAGCAGAGCCTTAGCTGTGCTCTCTGTCACATCCTCTCTCATTCCTCTCTCAACCTGCAGGTTCCTCTCCCTGGGATGAAGTGGGTGGATAACCACAAAGGGGTTTTCAACGTGGAAGTTGTTGCTGTGTCATCCCTCCACACTCAGGTAGATGTCAGGAGCAGTCACTGTAATAAAATCATTTTCTGGCAGTTGAAACGCTGTCAGAGTTGATGCTGTGCAGGGTGTAACAGTCCCTTGTAGTGAAATTACAATCTCATTTTCAGTTCTGAGCCAGCACACCTGGTTTTCCACATTCTGCTGTGAGTATATTTGGGAAGTTCTGCTGAAAAATATGAGTGGCTTGGCCTTTATTCACAGGGGGGTGAATGGCCACCAGTGTTTTCAGACCTCAGACTGTTGTGTTTGATACAACAGCTCTAACACAGCCCAGGCAAACGATGTTTTCTTGTTCTTGTTTTCTTGTTCTTCCCTTTCCCCTCCTCCTGTTCTGTTTGTCCCTGTATTTTCCCTCTGTCTTTGACCTGAAAAGAAACATGACAGTCACTCTGTTTAATC
This sequence comes from Gymnorhina tibicen, assembly GCA_013399875.1. Lineage (NCBI taxonomy): Eukaryota > Metazoa > Chordata > Aves > Passeriformes > Artamidae > Gymnorhina > Gymnorhina tibicen. Next base: position 1,021,465 of record VXAZ01000560.1, read on the forward strand.
ATTTCAGCTTTTGTTTTATTAATTCCCGCTGTGTCGTTTTGACGGGGTTTGCGTACTTTTATTTGTGCTGTAAATAGTGATTTTAGTGCATTTTTGTCTGGTTTTTCTAAGAATACAGTCTCAAGTTTTGCCCTGATAACTTCTAAACTAGAATTAGAATGAAATTGAATTAGTTATATAGGCAGATCTCTCAAAGATGTTGAATTTCTGCTAATTTTGTGAGATTAAATGGCCAGATAGAAAAATGAGGGAGAGAAACCATCCAGGAGGCACAAACCTGTAGAACATGGAGATATTTTGGAGATTCTTGCTGATTTTTGGCTTTTTGCTTGTTGTAGGACCCTTACCTTGACAAGTTCTTTGCACTTGTCCATGCTCTGGATGAGCACATGTTCCCTGTGCGAATAGGAGACATGAGAATTATGGAAAACAACTTGGAAAATGAACTGAAGAGCAGCATTTCAGCTTTAAATTCCTCTCAACTGGAGCCGGTAGTGCGATTTCTTCATCTCCTGCTTGACAAACTGATCCTTCTGGTAGTAAGACCTCCTGTCATTGCAGGCCAAATAGGTATTTTATTTAAGTTTTATAGAGAATTACATAGCTGAAAGTTTGACACTTCCAATTTTATCATATTTATGTAGAAATAAAGAAGTCCGTTTTTATGCTTTATTTTAGTGCCACTAATATACCCTGTGTCTCCCAAATAAAACATGCTGGCATCCAGATCTGGGGTGATATACACAGGAGCAATATTTAATATTTAATATAAAGCTTCCAAGAAGGACTGGTAATTTGATGTCCTAGTTGAGGCACCAGAAAGGAGCCTGGTTTTCCTGGATGCTCAGCATGTTTTTAGCACTGGAGCTTGTTAAGGTGTCTCCATCCTGACAGAAAGGAGGGATTTCAACCTTCTTAGTCACCTTGGAAAATCTGGGAGTAGGTAAAGTAGGAAAATACAGATGCTGCATGTTCCTGTTGTGGATCTGATACTGCCAGCATGAATAATCCCTCCTTTTGCTCCCTGTGAAGGGCTGTGCTCTGGCAGTACAAAACATCTCAGGTTTAAGTCAGGATTAGATCCGTAGCATTTAAAGTAGTAGTTTTATGCTGATGTATTTTAGGAAATCTGACTTTCGACATGGTGGAATATAAGCATCTAAGACTGCTTTAAAAATATTTTCATAGCTATAGCAATTATTTATTTATTTAATCCTTCTGGGAAAGAGTTTACTTGCATTTTTATTTTCTATTTTAAAGTTCTTTCACTGTTCTGTATTGGTTCAGTTGGTTTGTATGGAACACTGAGGACACTGGGGACTGGGTTTTTTTAAAATAAGATTTTCCTTCTCTAGCTACTGTTTACTTCATCCTTAATTTAATATCTACTTCAGTGTAAATTTTTGTGCTCATTTTCAGAACAGCTTTTTTCTCGGAACAAAATGAAATTGTTCTTCTTGATGCAGTTTGTATTTTGGCTAAGGCTTAAATAGAGGAAATAATTAACTGAGAAAAGCATGATAAATATCCAAAGGATATTATCCATCAATTAAACAAAGACTTGATCTTGTTAGCATTGCAGTTGATGACCAAAGTTGGGCTGGTTCCAGAAATGGAGCCTAAATTCATTAAATTTGTTATTAATAAAAGTGGCAGCTGTTCACTGGAACAGCTGTCCTGCTCTCAGGCTGGTTGTTAGACCTGGTTCAAACACGAGGCTCGGTTTGGGATGAGAAATGCTTTCTAGGCTCTAACAAGCTCCACCATTTACCCTTTAGGAGATGGATGAACAGCACATTTAGGATTTCCCCCTGGGTGCTGCTGCAGTCTAAAACAAACTCCTCACTTTCTGCTTTCAGTTAACCTGGGCCAAGCATCTTTTGAAGCGATGGCATCGATCATAAACAGACTTCACAAGAACTTGGATGGGAACCAGGACCAGCATGGCAGGAACAGCCTTCTTGCTTCCTATATTTATTATGTTTTTCGCCTACCCAACACCTATCCCAACTCGCCATCACCAGGTAGCTCTTTATTTTTTCATTTTATTTCAAGTTTGTTAAAAGAAGGCAGAAGCCACTTGCTGGCAGGTGCTCCTGAGCTCCAACTGCGTGGCTGCTCCCCTGCAGGGCCCTGTTATTAATTTGCCAGTGTAGCCACTTAAAAGATGAGTTTAATTACGGGTAGTCATGTCAGAGATTTAATTACTTGATGATTTTAAATAACAGTGTCATTGCTGAAGGATCATGAATTATGGCAAAATATTGGGGTTTTAGGGTTTTTTTTGTGAGACAGATGTGGTGCACTCTTGGTCTGTCATGTTGCCTAGTCTCCTTCACAAGAACTTTTATACTTTTATCCAGTTCCAGCAAAAGTTTAAACACTGGCTGGATATAATAGATATCCAAAGGATATTATCCATCAATTAAACAAAGACCTGATCTTGTTACTATTGCAGTTGGTGACCGAAGTTGGACTGATTCCAGAAGTAGAGCCTAAATTAATTAAATGTATTATATACATAGTGTTTTACATATTTTATGTATGTATGTGTGTGTATATATAGATATATATACATAGAAATATATATAAACATGACTTATTATTATTTTTATGTATATATCTAAAAATATAGACACTATAGATTCAAAGCAGGAGTGTCAAATACTAGAAAACACGTTTGTTAGACCTGGTTCAAACACCAGGTCTGGTACGGGAGGGAAACAAATTAATCCCAGCCCTGCTGAGAACAAGGGATGGGAAAGATGGTGTGAATGACAGCCATGGAAAACCAGGCTTTGGAAGGAATGGTTTTGCATGGAATGGGAAAGCTCTGAGAGGCATTGGGTAGGCTTTGTACCTAAAACTGTGCCCACCTTTGGTGGGGTTCGAGCGTGAGGTCTGGAAAACATCCCGTTAGCTAAAGACAAACCCTCAGGGAGCCTCCTGCTTCCCAGTGAACAAAACAACTTTTTATTCCCATCCTGGAGAGCCGGGCAGGGCAGGCCTGGGGGGGGTCTGGGTGTCCTGAGGGGTCTGGGTGTCCTGAGGGGTCTGGGTGAGGGATGGCCAGACTGACCGGACAGGGGAGGCCTGGGTGTCCTGAGGGGTCTGGGTGAGGGATGGCCGGACTTGACCGGGCAGGGACAACCTGGGTGTCCTGAGGGGTGTGGGTGAGGGATGGCCGGACTGACCAGACGTCCCCGCAGGTCCCGGCGGCCTGGGGGGGTCAGTGCACTACGCCACCATGGCCAGGTCGGCCGTGCGCCCCGCCAGCCTCAACCTGAACCGCTCGCGCAGCCTCAGCAACAGCAACCCCGACATCTCCGGCACCCCCACCTCGCCCGACGACGAGGTGCGCTCCATCATCGGCACCAAGGTACGCGCGTCCTGCCGGGGACCCCTTGGAGCCCCAGCACCGCCCGTTCCTTCCTGGATACCGGGAAAGGGCTTGGGGGTTGTCCCAGCCCCTCCTCGGCCCTTTCCCGGCTGGCACCACGGGAATGCCGCTCCGTGGAAATGGTTCTGTCTGGTTTGTTGGAGCCGTCCCGGAGTGCCGCTTCCACAGGTGTGGGGGCTGAGGGCAGGAGCCCTTCTGGATTTGTCTCCCCCTCACTTTTTGCATGGCCAGCAGCCGAATCCTGTGCCCAGCTCTGTCGTGTCTCCCCACACCTTGCACCCTCTGACCCCACTCTTCCCTCCCAACCCCAAACTTTCTCCTCTCCTCTGCATTCAGCTGCTCAGATTTCTCTACTCCTCATGTCCAGAGTGGGTATCTTGCACACAGCAGGAGTATTCCTGGTTCCTGCATGGCCCAGAGAGGATTTGGGATGGTTGGTAAGAGGCGCAGTCTGGCCAGCTGAGTCGCAGGGGGATGACTCCCACACTGACTCCCCACACCAAAAAGTGACATTCCAGTGTGGATGCAGAGCATCCAGCATGGTTGTACTCTGGCTCTTGAGGGATTAGTAGATCCATCTCCTCCTGGTGGCTTCCGAGTACGCAGAACCACCACAGTCCCAATCTGAGCCTTCATTTTGTGCCTAAAATATGTGGGATGAGCCAGGACAAGGCAGCGTTGGTAATTCCCTCCCCTGAGAGGAGTCCCTGAGCTGCTTTGGGGTTCTCTTTTTTTTATTCTTCAAACTGTCATAACTTCACGAAGGTGAGACTCCTTCCCACCGTGACCTTTCACTCTTCCAGCACAGGTGAATTCTTGAGCCCTTTCAGGGAGCTGTTAAATTCCTTTGGAAGTCTAGGGAGCAAGATTGTTACCAAAGCCACCACCCTGACCAGACAGGTTTGACATGGCTGGTGCTGGGTTTTATAAGAGCAAGAAAAACACAGTTTGGGGAAGAGGTTACCAATTTTAAATGAATAACATCATTTGCTGACCAAATAAGAGGCTGAAGAATTGTGGGTAGGCAAATGATTATTTCTTACATCAAAGTCTGGACTTAGAAGCCTTAAAATATTTTAAAGACCACTTCAGTATCTTGCTAATTAAACAAGCCTGACCTTTTGTGAAATGCCACAGGCACTGATGTGCATATGGAATTTACCCAGGCTATCAGAAGTTTAACGTGTGCTGGCTTGGTGAATAATGTCACAATACAAAATGAAGAGAGATTTTCTTCCAGAGGTGTACTCCAGGCTTTAAAGGAAAACCTGTTCCGTGGATAATTGTTGAGGGAAAAGTTTCCTTTAGGGTAGTCTGAGCATCAGGAATTAACCTCAGTCTGGCTATACAGACTTTTAGTTGATTATAATTATTTCTGCTTCTTAATATCAATAGACAAAAATGAGACACTTCTTGAGATGCTGACATGAGTCAAAGGGTGCAAAAATTCCTATTGTTTCTCCAAGTAATGGCTTAAGGAATATTCCCAGATAGATTCTAATTTGAAGTGCAGATTCTCTATTACAGGAGGTTTTCTGCTTTAAAACAACTCAAGTAGTGGGGGTTTTGTAGTTTGAGGGAAGTCTTCAAAGTCCAGTCTTGTATTATTTTTTATACTAATGTAAGTTATTTAGAGGTGTGGTACAAGTGCTTTAAGTCTCCCTTTCCACCTTCTTACTTCATTTTGAAAACCCTTTACAGGATTTGGAAGATTTCTGTTTATTGTCACAGCAGAGGAGGTTTTAGGTCCGTCACTTGTTTTGCCATCATTTGTGAATTGAAGCCATGTAAATTTTATTCCCTACTAAAGAAAATCCATCAAACGTCTGAAAAGACATGTTGAAGGGGATCCTGAAATGTTGGAGATGTGCTGGGAAAAGCCCGGAAAACACTGTGGAGTTTCATTGCTCTGCCAGTGGATTTTCACAGGTGTGGGCTATGTTCCTGCACAGACCCACAGCTGCAGGTGGAACCCCAGGGGCAGAACAGAATTTAACAGCAGCTTTGTGAACTTTGGAGTGACTGTGCCAAGCAATAAGAAGCTCTTGCACTCTTTTGTTTTCTGAAGAGGAAAGAATCCTTCCCTTTCCAGATTTTTACAAAATGACTTTTGCTTCTTCAACACAGTATGGGTTTAGTTGTTACCCTCAGAACCAGAGCGACAAGATTAGGAAACCTGAGAGAGAAATGTGAGGGGGATAAAGGCATTTTCAAAATTAGACCTGATTTTACAAAACACGAGCTTAGTTCAGCATTCTGCAAAGTCCTTTCGACTTTAAATCACTGTGAGCAAAATAAAGCATGTTTATGGGGCTGAGCAGGGCACAGGGCTTTGATTTATTCCTGCCAGAAAGTAATTGAGATTAAAACACTCTCCTTATGTGTTCAGTATTTTTTTTATTGGACATCTTAAGCAAAATTACAGCACTGCTGAGCTCTGCCTATAGAGGAGCTCGGTGGATTAATGGTTTGAATCCCAGGTTACAGCTCTCACACCAGGTTCAACCTTGAGGTGGATTTTAGTTTGCTGAGAGAAATAGATGATTGGGCTTGGTGGACTTTGCAGCTGATGCTGATCACTGGGATGAAATGGGCTGCACCTTTGCTTTATGTATTGGGAAAAAGCCCTAAATTGGCACAGAAATGAGGATGAAAGCTCTTGCTCAGGTGAGGGTTGTCAAAATCAATGTGTGACATTTATAAGGAGTTGTTCCTATCAGAGCCCCTTCCTGGGACCCAGGGAAGGCTGCTGCATCCCTCTGAATGTTCCTGACATGGGAGCAGCCTGGGTGACTACACAAGTTAAAATTTTTCCTTCTTTCTGAGTGTCTCAAGGAGAAGAGAGCAGAGAGAGGAGGGATCCACAGGAATTTTGCCAAAATGATCCATTGCAGTAGAATTTGCAGTACAGGCTAGATGGAGCTTTTGCAAAGCAGGATGATTTTTCCAATGTTTTGCTTGGCAAAGCAGGTTGGTTCCAGAACAGGTACGTGCTCTTTCCTCTCTTTGCCACAGTGCCTGGAGGAAATGCCAGAGTGTCCATGTGAAATCCTGTCCGCAGGGTTATTCTGCCAGCAGGGCTGGATTTTTATTCCACAGGCAGGAAAACCCTGTGAGGGTTGACAATCAGCCTCTTCAGTTTCTCGGCATTTCTGTAAGAGTTGCAGAGCTTATGAACTCTGGTCTTCCCTGAAAGTGCTGGAAACCTGAGAGCATCGTCACATCTGAGCACCAGTTTTCTTCTGCCACAGTGTAAATCTCACCTGGCTCCACAGGAATGGGTTTAAACTGAGCAAAGGACAAGTGGGATTTTTCAGGAGGAGAAGAGTTTTTGAATGTCAGGCACTCCAGATAGGACAGGCCAGAGCAGAGCTGTGACAGGATTAATGTGCTGTATGTACCTGAGATTTAAATTAATCCGCTGGACTCAATGTCTCAACAGGCACCTGAGAATTCAGGCTGCCCCAGCAGTTCTCAGTGCTGATGTGTTTGCAGTGTACCCACTTTGATTGCTTGTAAGGACTGAACTTTGACTACTGTATGGCATGCAACATGTAATATTTCTTTCCTTTCCCAACTGCTTTCTATTACATGCCCAGGGCTTAGACCGCTCCAATTCCTGGGTAAACACTGGTGGTCCAAAAGCAGCCCCATGGGGATCCAACCCCAGCCCAAGTGCAGAGTCAACACAGGTGGTGTCTTCGGTAGAGGTTTTTCTGCCTTTGTTTTCCCTGATGTTTCCCTGTGGAATATTTTCCTTTCGGTGCATATTCCAGTTTTGGTGGTTTGTTAGTTTTGTTTCTTTTTTTGTTTGTTTTTTTTAATCATTATTTATTTGAAAACTTTTGAGTTTGATTTTATAAATTATCATCTTCTCCCCCACCACGCTGCATGAAAAACCTCCGATCGCGTGAACGTGTCCCCTCCTTTCATTTCAGTGGTTGCTGGTCTGTGAAATGTAAATGCTGTGACTGCTTTTGTTTTCTTTTTTTTCTCTCTCTCTCTCACACTAGTTTCAGCTTCAGGTGGAGCACATTTCTAAGTGGGAACATTAATCACAGCTTCATAGTTTTGTCCATGTTTGCCATTCCTTTCGATGTCGTGAACCATTTTGCCATTTTCATCAAGCATTTAGTACTCATCGTCCAGTAATCCTTCATGACTTGTTTGAGTGGAATATTGTGAACCCAAATTGATTGCCACATGTGAAATTCTCTCTTAAAACATGTCAATTTGAGTGCTGGAGGCAGTGATTTGCCAGGGCCAATTGTATTGTTCTGTGTTGCAAAGTATGAAAACTTTACAGCAGCTTCAGTCAGAAAGAGTTTATTTAGCCCCCGTTGCCTGCTGCTCTCCACTGCATGGTTGCCTTGAACGTACCTCTCAACTGCTCCTCCTTCCCAGTCTATCAGCCTTCCCAAAATATTTAGTCCAAGTTCACTTGCTCTCGTGGCAAATTATTTCCATCAGAAGCAGAACTTGAGTGATTCTCTCCTTGCCCGTGGCCGCAGCAGCGTGGCTGTGGGTACATCCCCCCGCGCTTGGCCTCTGGTAGATTGAGAGGTATGGGCTGAAATTCCAAGTATTACCCGTGCATGTTGATAAAATGCAACGATGGAAAAGTTTCATGCTTTGCAGCATTGTCTTTGTGCATCAGAACATGCAGTTTTTAAATAACCTGTATGTCTTAAAACCAATCAAAACTGCTGTCGTTTTGTTTAGACCCAATCCGTAAACGGCTAAGAGTTTGAGAATGCTTAAAAAGCTGTAAAAAAACCTACAGTTGGAAGAGTATTTTTTGTAAACGTTCGTTGTCCTTGAGCTGCAAAACCCATCCACGGCAAACTTTAATGTCCTGTCATCATTCATTCATCTCCACTCCGTAGGCTACGGATCGAAGTTGTAATCGTATGTCTTCGCACACTGAGACGTCAAGTTTCTTACAAACATTAACAGGACGATTACCAACCAAAAAGGTAGATTTCAGTGGAGACAATTGATATTGTGGGGCAGGGAGGTCAAGTCATTCTGAAAACATGATGCAATTTATTCTTTTATTTAATAGCCTGATTTTTTTTTTCTCCCCCCCTGAGGTCATTAGGAACTGCTGGTGCTTAACACCTCTGAATATCCAGGCTGTAGGGAATGTGAAGTGTTTGGAGTTGAATTGGGAAGAATTAAATGATCAGGAGTAGCTTGTCTGATTTAATGGCCGTAGTGTTTTGGGCCAGTTTATTACTGGCTTTCAAAAAATACGAATAGCACTGTCTAGACACGTAAATGATACATTTTGTGTGCAAAATGAAAATGTGTTGGATGGCTCAGTGTGCTGAGCTCAGTTATCCAGGTGTTAATCCAAAGAGACTCTAGAAAGGGAATGGGAGTCACCTTGAAAGTGAACTCCCTTAGAGGAGAGGAGATCCTCCTAAACAGTGTCAGAAAGGCAAAATGCCTGAGTTTTTGTGTGATGAAAATGTGGCCACTGCCACTGTCAGTCTGTGGGTTGGTCGTCCCGAGAAAAGAAACCCAAGAGCTGTTTGAGCCCCATGTTTCTTTCTTACTGTTTTAAGTCCTTTCTCACAGTAAATATACATCTTTGTACAAATCACTTTATATGTCCACTTTTTACTCCTTTTTCCTGCGAAAATCAGACCAGGCAGAAAGGTAGACTTTTTTAAACTAAACTAATTTGAGCACCAAACTTTTTTTTAATTATTATTTCTTGGGGGCGGGCGGAAAATTCTTTTGACGCTTGAGATTCAATCCTGGAGCGAGATGCTGTGAAACGTTTCTCACATCACATGTCATAACCTCATCCCTCATTGTTAGCTGGGGATTTCTTTATGGGATGCCACCACTGCTGTCACGTCCTCAGTTATTTAGTTTGCTTAACTCATTGTTTGCCATACTTGCCATGGACCGTGCTGACATTTCTCATGGGGGCTGTGTTGGGAGCTGCTCTGGAGGCTGGGGCTGACTCTGGTTTTGACTCTGTGTAGCTTTTCCACGAGGAGCTGGCCCTGCAGTGGGTTGTGTGCAGCGGGAGCGTGCGGGAGGCGGCCCTGCAGCAGGCCTGGTTCTTCTTCGAGCTGATGGTGAGCAAACCCCACACACCTCCCTGATGTCTCCCAGCCCCTGCTTTCAAACAGAAACAGCAACAACTGCAAGTGGCCGTGCTGTAATTTATATCCCCATAGGTGAAGAGCATGGTGCATCATCTGTATTTTGCTGACAAACTGGATGCGCCGAGGAAGAATCGTTTCCCGGAGCGCTTCATGGATGACGTGTCTGCGCTGGTCAGCACAATCGCCGGTGATATAGTCTCCCGCTTCCAGAAGGTGATGGCAAATAATTACCCTGAGCCCAGCTCAGGCACCAGCCCTCTGCCTCTTGTTTGCTGGAAAACACAGAGGGTTCTTCATCTGCTTTCTGCTTTTCTCTTCCTTCTCTCCAGGACACGGAAATGGTCGAGCGGCTCAACACCAGTCTCGCGTTTTTCCTCAACGATCTGTTGTCCATCATGGACAGAGGATTTGTTTTTGCTCTTATTAAGACCTGCTACAAACAGGTGAATGCAGATAAACATTGTGGCTTAACTGAACCATGGCAGAGCCTGTTACTGTTAAATTTCTCTGGACAGACAGTAAAATAAGGACACAGAATTCCGCTGTTCAGGTCTTCTTAGAGCAGGGCATTCTCAGAGGTGATTTAGGGTTTACGCCTCTCTGATTACACTCTTAACTGTGAATTAGGAGTCACTCCCTGGAGTGAATGGACATGCAGCAGGAAGAGAGAATTATTCCCTCTGCTCACCCTGTTCAGAGTAATTGAATCAAAAATTAGTGGGAGGTTCTGTGAGGGAGCTCGGACTGTCGTGGTCTCTCAAGGACACGGTGACCCTGGATGATCAGATTGATCACTGAGCTCCTCTTCCATCCTTTGGGGGGATGCAGGGTGTCCTCCCCCCTAAGGAGGGCTCCTTGTTTGCAGGGTGACAGGGAAATCACCCTGAACCACAAAGTTTTGTTTGACTACAAACATCCATTCTGACACTGTGTACAGAGGAGGTAACGAGGGATCTGTGAGACTAAGCTTAGACTCATTTTCCCTGCAGTCTAAAACATTCTCTATAAGGAGCAAAAGAACAGCAAGAGCACTTAAGATTTTAAGCTGCCTACTGTACATTGCATACCTTATGTGTCATTAATTATATTTTTTACATATAAAAGATACTGTATAAAAACCGACCAGCATCTTGGAGCTGCTAGTGCATCACACTGTGGTCCTCACAACTCCCTGCTGAAATCAATAGGATGTGGGAATTACAGAATCAGAGAATGGTTTGGGTTGGAAAGGACCTTAAAAATCATCTTGTTCCAACCCCCCAATATGTGAAATCCACAGTTCTTCATTTGGTTATTTAAATATGACTGGTACGTAGATCTTGTATTGAGGGATATGTCTGGGATGTGTGTGGCTCTTGCACATCAGGAATTTAATCTCTGGCACGAAGAAGTGATGTGGACATGGGTGTGACCATTTAATGATACCAAGCTCTCCAGCTGTTGCTTTAGGAGTGATTTTGGGGAGCAGTGGTGGGACAGGGGGGCTCACCCTGCAGTCCATTCTTTTGGTGCTGACTGCAATGCTATGGGCTGCACTTTGCAGGTGTCTTCAAAGCTGTATTCCCTAACAAATCCGAGCAACCTGGCATCTCTGAGGCTGGACTTCCTGCGCATCATTTGCAGCCATGAGCACTATGTCACCTTGAATTTACCCTGCAGCTTGCTCACACCACCTGCATCTCCATCACCATCCGTGTCTTCAGCCACTTCCCAGGTACTGAGAAGGATCCTGGGACCAGGATCCTTTGGGAAATACAAGTTGAGCTCGGTGCTGAGAGTTAAATCCTATGAAGGCACTGTACCTTCAGACCCTCTTGCTAATATTTTTGGAAGTGTTTAGTTAGAAATCAGCTTTTCCTGCCACATAGGTTCTGATTTCTTTGGATCTTTTATTATTGAAAGAAGAGTGCCCGTATCCCTCTCCTGGTGGTGACCACGCACTGTCCTTAGGGACCTGGTCCCCTCTTATGTTGGACAAACACAAATGAGCCATAAAAGAAAACACTTTATCCAGTGTTACCCTTTTCTGGCAACACAAGGGACTTCTGAGCTCACTGCAGCTTCGTCCTGGCCTGCTCAGAAGGAGAAATTTGAATTCGTGTGTCATTTGAGTGGATTAATTAGTTGCAAAATCACATAAAATAAATCAAATTAAAGCCTTCTTCAGCCTGAATAAGAGCATCCTTGAGTTAAAAGTTTAACTAATCCACTTTTAAAGGTTATTTGGTTTAACTTTCCTGACAGGGGAAGACAGTAACAACAAACAGAATTAATGGAAGGGTTACTGAGCTGGGATGGAATTTAAGTGTAGATGTGCCTCGATCCAAACAAAAAAAGGGAAAAGGTGTGAGGTTGTCTTTAATTCTGAAAGCTGCTTCTAATGTATTTCCTAAGCTTTGACTCTGTTCACGATGCAGCTTCTGCAACTTGATTTTTTCAGAGTTCTGGGTTCTCCACAAACGTCCAAGACCAGAAGATTGCAAACATGTTTGAGTTGTCTGTGCCTTTCCGCCAGCAGCATTACCTGGCCGGGCTGGTGCTCACAGAACTGGCTGTCATTCTAGATCCTGATGCAGAAGGGTAAATCTTGACAAAGTTTTGTTTTTCAAGAGTTTTCTGTAATTCCAAGCAAATGGTGGATGCAAAGAAAGTCCTGGCGTGACCAGAATTTATATAAATTTGTAAGCTACGATAAGAAAACAGCTCTTTAAGAATCTTCTTTCTTCTTGCCCCTTGTGTTTCTTCCTTATCCCAGGCTCTGTAAACCTGATTTCAGTCCCATTTTTCCAGCTGAGAAGAAGTTCCTGCTGGAGCCCCCAGGAAAATAGCTTTTCTCAAACGTAACAAGAAAACAATTTCCAATATTTAGGAAGCCTCTCTTGCTGGTGGTTTTAAATGTTACAATGTATTTTGCCTGTGGTTCTCCCAGTTCTTTTTAACTGTAAATTATGCATTGATGAGGCCCCTGTGGGTTACATAAATAGACAAATAGAGTCAAGCATGCAGAGTTTGTCAGTGACTTGCCTGGCTTGTGCAGCAAATAATTTTCTGCTATAGTCCTGATATCCAGTCTGTTGCTTGTGTTATTTAGGGCTGTTTTCTGCCTTGCCTCTTTAAAATGGGTTGCAATGGAAATTATTGATTGCTTCCACAGTCCTGAGTTCCCTCACAGGCATTTTTCTCAAGGTGGACTCAGAAGTATCAGCCGAGTCGACAGATGCTGATGATTCATGGTGAATTCTGCCCCTTTGCCAAGAGGTCTCTGGAGTTAAACATTCATTCTGTTTCCTCTTGGAGAAGAAAGTGATGCCATAGACTGGAATATTTTCCTGTATATATACATAACACACTGCAGTCCCATTTGTTTGGCCTGAAATGGAAAAAGCAGCAGATCTTTACCCATATGTGCTGTCTGCAGAAATCCTTTTTGTGCCAGAGGAGCATCCTGCTCACTGGTTAGAAATCAGGCCCTGTCTCTGACTGTGTCTGCCCTTGTTCTTCACAAACTTTCTGTTCTCTACCTGCCTACCAAGCCCTTTAAGCCTGGCCCGGGATGGTAATCTCTGCACAAAGGAGTTTGCTGGTGTCCCCTGGGGAGACAGCTCCTCTCTCAAACCTTGTCTAGCCAGAAAAAGCCCCCTGATACCACTTGAGCTCTGGATGCATCTGGAGATGCATTTTGATCAAAGCTCCTGAATGTGGGGGCAGATGTATACCTGTAAAACATTTATTTTTTTTATTGTTTTCCAGAATAACTTGTAGTTTCAGGTTTGTTAAGTTCTCAAGCTCAAACCTTCTGCATTTGCCCTGGTAGATCTATCAGCTAAAGTAAATCAAGTGTGTTCAGATTGGCTCTTCCCTTGCTGTGAAGACTTTTAACAGTCATACAGTATCAGCAGCAGAGAGTTCAGACTTGCCTTCCATAAAATATTGTGGCCACCAGCGGAGAAAGCTCAGAATTGTTCCCAGTTCGTTATCCTGCAGCAGGAGTGGAGAGTGATGTTCATCTAGTTGCTTACTGTGTTAGAGACCTGCTTTAGGCCTTGATAGGTGATCCAGAGCCTTGAATGTGTTCTGTCCTTGCTCTCTTTGCTCCATTAACAAGGGATGTTTAGTTTTAGCTCATTTTATAAGAACTCTTTGGATTGAGTTGGACAGAAAGGATGTCAGTTCCCTGGTGCCTGGAGGTGTGTGTTGGATACATCCCTCAGCGTGCCAGGGCACAGTGCAGCCCCTGCAGAGCACCTGCAGCCTGAAAAATAGGACAAACAAAGCGTGCAGGGGAAGGGATCCAGCTGAACATGACGGGCCAAGAGCTGGATCCTGCACAGTTGTCTCTGCAAACACCGCAGGGCTGCTTTGGCCATCACACACAGCGCCCACGCTGCCCATCTTGGCTGATGGTGCAGGCCAGAAGTGAGAAAATCAGAATTGAGCCCTCAGAGTTCAGTGCCAGAGTCAGTTTTCCAGAAGTGTGGGTGGGTGTTGTCAGAAATCCAGGCCAGGGCTGAGATAACGGAGCGGGGACGGTCCGGGGGCAGCAAGATTGATTCGCTGCCTTATCAGGCAGGAAGGGCAGGGGCTTGCATTTCCTCCTCTCCACTATGGATCGATCCACCACAGCGCCCACTCAGCTCTGGAAAAGTGACAAAGAAATCCATGGATCCCTAGGTTGGAATGACGCTGCATTGCTTGGATGTTTTCCTTATCTGTGGTTTTATGGCCTGCGGGATAGTTTCCCTTGAATTTTTAAAAACACGATTTAGGTGCCACTCCTTCAAAATAATACAAAGAGTTTTCTTTATCCTTAATCTGAAGGAACCAGTCACTTAAATAAGCGTTTCCTTCCTAGTTGTTAAGGCTTTCACTAATTACACAAACAAGCAATTCTAGGATTCATTATGGCTTGATTAAAAGCCACAGGGAGGACGTGCAGCTCCAATAGCTGATGTCCTCCCAAGCTGTACTGCTGCCTTTTAGTCATTTCAAACCCCAAAAATCCAGTCAAAGCCTCTTTTTTTAACCAGAACTCACCTCTACTTTTCAGGTAAAGTGGATACTGCCTGAAATTCAGCACTTGTTTTAATACCTCAGGTCTGAACATTGCAGCTTATGTTTTGCTACTGCCTAATGTCTGAGCTTCCTTGGCTGCTTCATGCATGGGGTAAAGTGTCTTCTTGGCTGGTTTGCCTACAGAAGCAAATAGCTGCAGAGAGAAACCTGCTATTTGCTCTGGGAGAGTTTTGCCTCTGCGTGGTGGCTGAGGGGATTGAAAGGAGCAGAGTCCTTAAGAGATTCTGGGAAGTTTTTGTGGTTTTGAGGAGGGTCACACCTGGTGCCCTATGGAAGGGCTCTGCCAGTGTTTGCATATGAATAATGAGAGAGGCCATTTGGGCTATTTTTCCTTCTATCCCTTCATGTCTTAGCCACTTTTTATTCAGAATTATGGATCTGTAGTCTCCTGTTGTGGTTCAGTAATTGCATGGGGTAGGGTGGGCAGCTGAAGCAGAAACTTCCTGATCATTTGATGAAAGCGATGTTCTGGCTTAAGAGGGTTTGTCTCTCTGTAAATGGTGTTCAATAGAAACAAAACAAGAATGCAACAAATAATTTTACTAAACCCACTGTCCTCTCGAGTTTCTCTCCCTGTTTTCCATATTCCTTAAGTTTTTCTAATAGTTTTTAGTAGACTTGATGCTTCAGCACAGCAATAGCTGGGACTTCGGGGGTTTTTTATGGAAAATATGTGAGTGTCCACATTATATTGGGTGTGCATTCCACAAGACATTTTTGCCCATTTTACAAGGCACAGTGAAAAACCAGCCACCTGTAAAATCCATGGCAGATGAAAAAAACACATGCAGTGGCAGTTTGTGTGAAGTTAAAAATAAAAAACGGGATTTTTTTTCCTTTTTGAAGCCCCTTAGTTACAACAGCGATCTTGCTTTGAAGATATTAACTAATGTGCATGACCCAACTGTCTTTTAACAGTTTATTTGGATTGCATAAGAAGGTCATCAACATGGTACACAACCTGCTGTCCAGCCACGACTCGGACCCGCGGTACGCTGACCCCCAGGTAAAGGCCCGGGTGGCAATGCTGTATCTACCTCTGATTGGCGTGATCATGGAAACTGTGCCTCAGCTCTATGACTTCACAGGTATTTGATATTCTCTGCCTTGGCTATCTGCTCGTCCTCTCACCCAACTTGGGTGTTTGGGTGCTGAAATTGAGTTATGAACGCCTTTGCTGTTGGATGAGGTTGTTTCTGAATTGTGATTCTGATATTTTTTCACGTTTGTTTTCGCTTGCAAAATGTACCTTCGACGCCTGCTAACACTCAAAAATTGCATTTGCCCACTTGTTGGCATGAAACAAAAATCAGCAGTGCATTTTAGTTTACATCCCACTGGCTGCTGTAGATGCAGGGCCAGCTTCCCTTCATGTCTCTGACCTGCTTAAAAAATCACCCCTCTGTACCAGAGTTCCTAATTCCAAAGGATAAGCAGAGTTCCTCTCCTTCCTCCTATCCTGTGCTCCATCAGCAGTTCATTTTCAGGGGTCTTTGCAAAGTGTCCCAAAGAGCAGCAGAGGTTATTTCAAATCAGAGCAGGGAGTCCAGTCAGGAACAGTTTGGAATTTAGAGTTGTCCTCTACATCCTTTGAGTTTAACGACACAATAAAGCTGCAAGAAAGGATTTAGAGTATTCAGAGGGACAAAAGGTCTGTTGTTAGAAGGGTTTTAGGTACTGAAGTTGTGTGGGTTGCATTTGGGAATTGCTTTCTTTGCTTTCATGCCCTCAAATCATTGTCCTGTTCTTTGTAGGACTGCTGGAGTGGGATGATTTTCAGTTTGCATTGCCAGTTCAGTGAGACCAGCACTGTGGAGGGAGTCTGGGGGGTGAAGCCTTGGATTTGGGGCTTGACTAAAGTCTTGTATTTCTCTGCAGAGAGTCACAACCAGCGGGGGAGGCCGAGCTGTGTCGCCGTGGACGATTATGAGAGCGAGGGTGGCAGCATGATCAGCCAGACAGTGGCCATGGCCATTGCAGGGACATCTGTCCCCCAGCTCACCAGGCCCAGCAGTTTTCTACTCCCCTCCTCGGTACAAATCCATCCCTCTCCATTTCCTGGCCCTCAGTCCGTGTCAGGCAGCAAATATTCAGCAGGTTTTGTGGGGACTCACATCAGTTTGCAGCTGGGTGTTGCAGAGGGGTAGCAAGGGGGACAAAGCACTGTTTGCATGTTGCTGTGTGTCTCAGAGGGGCGCATAGGACAATGCCAAGGAGGGGTAAAAATCAACAAACCTCAGAAAATGGGAGAATTCTCTTCCCTGATAAAGATTCTCTTGTTGTGAAACAATCTTACAAAAGCTCTGTGAAGTGTAACAGTCACTATGAGCTTTAAGCCCTAAGCACAAATTCTACCCCAGCTAAATCCCACCTAGCTGAAGACACAGAAGGGCCATTTTCCCTGTTCTCTGCACAGAGAGGGAATCCTGATTCTGGCAGCAGGCAGACCCTTCCATTTCTGCCTTCTCTTACCTTTACTCCGGGACCATGACCCCATTTTGGTGGGATTTAGGTGCACTCTCAGTGAGACACTGACAGACGAATGAGATAACAAATGGAGCCCCTCTGCTTAACTCCTAAGCTGCTGGAGGTTTTTAAAGGCATCTCAAGGGACGAAACTCATGCACTGTGGTGATGGGAATGTGAAGCACTCTGTCCTGACCTGTGTTTCAGAGTGGCAGGCAGCACTCCACCTTCTCAACCGAGTCCAGCCGCAGCCTCCTCATCTGCCTGCTGTGGGTGCTGAAGAACGCGGACGAGAGCGTCCTGCAGAAGTGGTTCACGGACCTGTCAGTGCTGCAGCTCAACCGCCTGCTGGACCTGCTCTATCTCTGCGTGTCCTGCTTTGAGTACAAGGTACTGCCCGGCTGCAACCTCCTGCAGGCCCTCCTGCGCCCTGCCGAGGACCTTTACACTCCCATCCTTTACACGACTGCAGAAAGGCATTTCCTGCTCTCTCCAAAGTATTTCCTGTGTTCACAATCCCAAGGCCAGGCTTTTCCCGTGTTTACTTCTCAGCCATGTGAATGTCTCTGCCTCGTTCCACCTCTCAAGCAGTTTGTGCTGCTTGCCCCTCATCTGGGAGCTGCTGCAGGGTCACTTTGAAAAGAGAGCTTTTTGTAGCAATGCTGGAATCTGAGTGATTTTTGTACCCACCAACTTAATCTTTATTCCTTTCTTGCTGCCTGTCTTTAGATATTTTGTGTCATTAACTCTTAGCAAATATCCCAAATTGAAAGAATCTTCCCTCGTGGTTTTGTTTGGAACTTGCAGGGCAAGAAAGTGTTTGAAAGAATGAACAGCCTGACGTTTAAGAAGTCGAAAGACATGAGAGCCAAACTTGAAGAAGCAATTTTGGGCAGCATAGGGGCAAGGCAGGAAATGGTCCGAAGAAGTAGAGGACAGCTGGGTAAGTAAAGGAGTCTTCTGTGCCATCCCATTTTTTTCCAAAAACTGCTCCTCCCATCCCCAGCAATTATTTGTACCCATCTGTAGTGTGGGATACAGGCAAAAAGGCCCCTAGGAAAGCTGTTTGCAGTTTGTGCCATCCTTCACTGGGTCTGCAGAATCTCTACACTGTTCCTAAATTGCAGATGATTTATTTGTTACTTGACTGCCTTTTTAAGTGAGATCACATCTCATTTATGGCATGTTCTTGCCCTAACTTTTTCCAGTGTAGCATCTTCCAGAGTGTCCTGTTCAAGGATCAGAGAGGAAAACAAACTGCCTGATCTTGCTTTGGTAGCTCTGAAATAGGCCTGGACATCTCTGCTGACTTAAGGAGATGTGAAATAACTGTAGCTGGGCTAACGGGCACCTTCTGATGATTTTTACTGTTGGTAAAACCCAGTAATTTTTATGAACACTCAGATTCAAAGGGTGGCCCAGGGGTTAGGACAGGAATCAGAACTGTGTTTTTGTTTCCTGCTCTGCGATGCACGAGCCTGTCATTGTGGGCTAAGGTGGAGAGGTAGTTTAGAGCCATAATTAAGGAATCACTTCAGAGATGGGGATCTCTATTTTTTTCTTAATGTGGCCAGATTGTCAATGAGAATAAAAGATTGTGAGGTGGGAAAGGGTGTCTTGGCACCACTGAGAACATTCCTGGGTGCCAGCTGAGGACAGCAGTGTTGGAATGCTGAGGATTGGCACACTCAGGCTCCTCGTGCAGTCCAAGGAAGGGACTCCTTACCAGTGAGTGTCTCAGCTGCCTCTCTGTGTCTCATGCCACTCAGCAGGGACAGAGTTAGGGCCATGTAAACATCCTGGGTGAGTGCCACAGCCTCAGGCTCTAGAAAGTTGTCTTTGCTGCCACCTGCCACTTGTGAGCAGATCTGGAGCTGCTGCTCGTGCAGCAGAGGTGAGCATCAGCTGACTGCTGTTGTTTTGCTGTTACCCTGCAGAGAGGAGCCCTTCTGGGAGCGCCTTCGGAAGTCAGGAGAATCTGAGATGGAGAAAGGATATGACTCACTGGCGGCAGAACACAGAGAAGCTTGACAAGTAACTCTGCCTTATCCTTCTGCTCTACCCATGTGCCAGGGCCTGTGAGAGCAGGGCCCCCCTCCCCACAGAAGGTGACTGCCAGCAGCCACTCAGCCCTGTGCCACTGGGTTGGACAGGGCTGGCAGGGGAAAAAAAAAGCAAATAGCTTTTACTCCAACACTGCCCTCCCAGCTCTTTGCCTTTCCACTGTCCCTTGCTTCCTTAGACTTTCAAATGAGATTTAAAGAGATTTCTACAATCCATTCCTTTCTGAAAACCCTGCTCTAAGCTGTAATTTAGAGGGAAGATCCATTAACAGTTTCCACAGATAGCATATATATCTCATGTCATATTTCCTTTATTCCATAAGAGCATTCTGGAGTTCACAAAGCTTGCTTTCCTTTCCCTAATCCATCACTTTGATTGTTTTTCCACATGTGCTGTGCTTTTAGAAGCCACAAACCAGCCAGGTACTGTAGCATTGGTGTGCAGTTCTTATAAATTACCATTTTGTACATCTGCAGACTCAATCATCACAGCCTTGTTTGTGATGCTTGGCAGAACTTCTCAGTGTGTGTGTGTGCAACTGACTGGAATGAGCTCTTTTGGCTTATTACACCCATTTCCTTGAAAATTCCCTCTCTTGGTGTGGTTTAATCCAGAGGGCTCAGGAGTTGTGTTTGAGCTTTGCTGTGCACGTTTTCTGTCTCCTCTAATTGCAACCTGCAGTGTCCATCCTCCCAGCAAAAGAATTGTTTGTTCCTAATCCTAGGAAAGCAATCTCAGCCCAAGTGAAGCTCCGAAGAAACTGAGGAATGGGGTCCTCAGAGCCCAGATGGAGATCAGGCCAAATTTTACCCTTGCAGGTGCTGACTGTTGCCGGAGTAGAAAGCAATTCTTCACAGCTTTTAGTTGCTTTGCCCCACACAGAAATGTAATTTCTCCTTACGAGAAGTAGTGGCTTTTTGTCCAAGGCTCCAGGCCTGTGGAGCCACTGGGAAAGCCACATGACCAGGGTGTTTCAGCCTGCTGTTGAAGTGATGTAGATATGAATTCCAGAGTCACACCAGATTAAAATTCGGCCTGAAGAACTCATCGCTTGACTGCTGGCCCTGGGTCTGAGCCCTCCCCTTCCCTGAAGGACCTCATGTACACATTTAACAGCTGTGGAATTCCTTGATGGTCAAAGGATGGTGTCTCACCTCACAAAATGAACTGCTTAGATAAAACTCTCTAGAGCTGCTTTCTAATCCCTGCTTGCTGTGGCTGGGTCTGCTGTGTCCCGTGTGTGTAGGTAGAGCCTGGCCCTTTGAAACCCCGTAAACAAGACTTTGCACCCCAAGAACTGTGCACAGCTTGCAACTGCTGTCATTTTATGTAGATGGAATTATTTTATGTGGGGCCAGGTCCCAAAACTTCCTATCCTGGAGATGTTGGGTGTATGACCCAGCTCCCAGAGGACGTGAAGTGTGGCAGGGAAGGGCTGCTGCAATACAGCTCCAAGAGCCTAATAGTTCCTCCCTCTTTCTGTGTGTTTTTCTGGGATTTTGGTCACCCTCCTGTTGGGATTTGGCCTGGCACGAGTCTGTCAGAGATGGCACCTGTGTCCGGGCAGGCCGGGGTTGGGCTCTTTCAACACAGCGCTGGATCTGTGCCCAGTGCAGCTGCTGCCACTGCGGCTGGAACGGGCTGGCTGCTGCTGAATTCCTGGAGCCACAGGTGTGAGTGGGTGTCTGGACTTTGCAAGGCTTTCCAGGAAAACGAGTGCCTGGCATGGAACAGCAAAACTGAGACCTCCTTCTCGGAGAGGAAGTTAACGCTTCAAGGATTAAATGCAGTGCAGCTTGGAGAGACAAGATTGCACCCTGGCAGGCTGCACTGTGCTGCTCCCAGCGTGAGTGCAGGTTCCCAGCTCGTGTAGCACCACCGTGTGTCCACAGCCTGCAGCATAAAGCCACATGTCCTGTTCCTGGTTGTGCTGTCGCATGCCTGACGATGCTGCTGAGCCACTTTGGAGTGGGACTTGGGGTCTGAACTGTTGTTGTGTTCCCGGGAGAGTAATGAAGTGTCAAGAGAGCAGTGTGAGCTCTCCTAGCATGGTGAACGTGAAGCCTCTGTAAGTCTGTACTTGTTAAAAACTGAGTTTTCCTTCCTGTCCTCTCAGTGGGTGCATTGAAATCTCCTCGTAATGTTGTCCAGTGATAAATACACAAACTGTAGCTGGGAGTTTCCTGCTCGGGAGAGAACATTTTTGACTGGAAAATATGTAGGTCTGGTTCTCAGTCAGAAAGTAATTGTACTGCTTTGTTTTCTCTGATTAGGTCAAGGGCAGAGATAGAACACGAGGCACTCATCGATGGGAATCTTGCAACAGAAGCCAACTTGATAATTTTGGATACACTAGAGATAGTTGTACAGGTGAGGTTGATAATAAAATAGAGACGTGATGCCATTACAGTCACCTGGCCAGGCAGCACTTTGTTAAACAAAACCTCCCTGCTGCTCCTCGCTGCCTGAGTGCTGAGAGAGCTGTTCAGCTGCAGCAGGAAGGGGGTGATGCCTCTCCTAATCCCAGCCTGTGACAATCTGGTTGTACATTGCAATACCCTCCTTCAATCTTGAAATTGAAAATTTGAAGATTCTCCCCTACTTGTAGTGTAAGAAATAGTTACTCAGTAACGAACTGTAAAAATCTCCAAATCTTGCCCTATCCCAAACAATTCCTCCAGTTCTTCCCAAATCTGCCTCAAATCACTGGGTTCCAGGTCAGCCTCTTGGGTCTGTGCTCACTTTGTCCCCTGATTTCTGTACAAATGAACCTGGGCACGGGCTGGGAGCAGGCAAGAGGATGCTTCCCAAATCCACCTCTGATCTGCAGAGAGACCCAGGAATCCCAAGGATTGTACTTTGTGCTGGAATAACCCAGCTAGACCCCAGCTATGGGCTTTCCCTCCAGTAGAACAATGTCCCCAAAGGTCAGAGCCTCACTGGGAACAAAGAATCCCCATTCCACCCGCTTTCCTCATGGATCAGGTGTTCCTCACCTGGGGGTTGGCTCAGAACGGGGCTGTTTCACAGGCCCAGCTAAGTGGGTAATTCCCCCATGCAAAGGGCTTTTGGTCAGAGCTGTTTGCTCTCTGCCACACACACAGCACACAGGAGGTTCGTTTTTCTCATGGAATCTTGGTTTCCCTTTGCAGACCGTGTCCGTGACGGAGTCCAAGGAGAGCATCCTGGGCGGGGTGCTCAAAGTGCTGCTGCACAGCATGGCCTGCAACCAAAGTGCCCTTTACCTCCAGCACTGCTTCGCCACACAGAGAGCTTTGGTCTCAAAGGTGAATCCCCTGTGGGGGCTGAAATCCACCCTGAGCAGCACTGAGCGGGGAAGGCAGTGTTTATTCCTTTCTATGGGGTCCCTTCCCCTAGCTGTTATTATTTTGGGCAATACCAATTTTCAGGCAGCGTGGTCTGGCCTGGTTTTCTTGGGCAGTACCTGCATTTCTACGTTTTGGGGTTGGTGCAGCTCACACACCATGGATGGGATGTGGGTTCCTGCTGGCTGGCACTGAGTGGGAAGAGGCACCTGCTCAGTGGAGAGCACAAGGCACAGGTGGGGTTTAAGCTGGACAAATCTCACTTTAAATGGATTTGTTCCCCAGTTTCTGTAGGTGTGCTGGGAGAAGCTCTAAGTTTTAAAGTTGAGTTTTTTGGGAGTGATGTAAATCAGTGTGAGGGTGTAGATGTAGGAGCAGGTTGTGGGGGGAGATAAAATGAGTTTCCTTCCAGTGCTGCCAGGTTTGCCTTGCTGTAAAGTGATTCACATGAGCATCATTCCCCTCAAAATGGAGGGACTGGGCTCCCTTTCATGCCAGTGTACCCTCACTGCTGCTTGTGTGTCCAAGTGCTCGTTCCTGCCTGTCCAAGCACTGATTTCCTCCCGTGCTCTTTCCCAGTTCCCTGAGCTGCTGTTTGAGGAGGAGACAGAGCAATGTGCAGACCTGTGCCTGAGGCTCCTGAGGCACTGCAGCAGCAGCATCGGCACCATCAGGTCCCACGCCAGTGCCTCCCTGTACCTCCTCATGAGGCAGAACTTTGAGATTGGGAACGTGAGTCCTGCTGCTCTTCACTGGGTTGTTGCAGATAATGGGGTTGGGGGTGGTGCTGGCTTTGGGTACAGTCCCCCACAGAACTGGGGGACACCCTGGTTCTGGGCCCTGTGAGGGGATTGAGAACAGCAAAGATAACGGGATTCCAGTTTTTAGGCTTGACCAAACCAAAAGCAACTGCCTGGGACCAAGGCTGTTTCATGAGAGCATCATCCTATCCAGGGTGTGTGAGAGGAGACCATGTAGAAGGAGACAACACCAATATTTTTGCAGGAGAACCTTTATCTGGAACTAAATAATCATCAGGTTATGAAGTTTGGCAGCACTGGGTTTATTCTGATCACTGATCTGAGACAGCCTTTCTAGCAAAACTTCAGTTTTCTTTTCTCTGTCAGGTCAGGAGGAGGGTGCCATGACCAAAGCACTGATACTGCTCTGTCTCCAGGCTGCTGAAATATCGTAACAACCTCTCTGTTGCAGAACTTTGCCAGAGTGAAGATGCAGGTGACCATGTCCCTCTCATCCCTGGTGGGGACATCCCAGAACTTCAATGAAGAATTTCTGCGACGTTCCCTCAAGACTATTTTGACATATGCTGAAGAAGATCTGGAACTTAGGGAGACAACATTTCCTGACCAGGTGAAAGACATAAACCACAAGACAAGTAATGTGTAATTCATTAACAGGCTGTGCCTAAACCTCCGTCTAGAACTGGAATTTGCATGCATTTCCTGAAAAGGGTTTGGTTTTTTGGTTTTTAAATCATCTAAGCTCATAAAACTCAGGTCTTTGATTAGTTCTGACAAGATACAAGCACACAAAGATTCAGTGACCGTGTTCCTCACGTAACAATGTGTAGCTCAATTCCAATTGCCAGTTCTTTACAACAGCTCATTTTTCACAGGTCCAGGATTTAGTGTTCAACCTCCACATGATCCTGTCGGACACAGTTAAAATGAAGGAGCACCAGGAAGATCCAGAGATGCTGATTGACCTGATGTACAGGTAGAGTTTGCACTGGAGGCACAGGAGATGTCAGTGCTTCGTTTGCTTGAGCGAGGCTTGCTGCCTCCTGCACTCCTGGAGGTCTTGTGTTGCTGTGAGCTTCGATTGCTTATTTTTTATTAGCAGTTATTTTACTTAATCCTGTTTTAAACTGCTTGCCATGATCCCATATCATCTGAAAACAGCACAGCTACTTTCTGTTTGGATTTGGGCTCAGATGCTGCACATTTGGACGCTGACAGGACTTGTTTTTGGAGCAGTTTGGGTCTCACTGCTCACAGCCCCGTATGTGCCTGTCTGTATGTTTGAATGTGGTGTTGATAGGTTTTGTTTGGCATTTAGGCAGCTTACCTTGGATAAAAGTAGTTTCATTCCTCAGCCAACCCTGGCAATCTCACCCTGCTCCTGAGTAGAGAGAACTCTCCCTGCTTGCTTCAGGGAAAACTTGGGGATCTTCCAGCACCTGCCTGCCCAAAAGGCTTTTTGGTGGTACTTACAATGGTCTCTCTATGCAAAAGATACTCCAGAGCCATGTTAAGCTCTCAAGTGCCAAATTTCATGGTGCTGTCTGCACAAATGGCCCTGGAGGCTTCTTAGAAGTCAGCAGAGGTTTTGTTGTAGGGAGCCAGCCAGGTGTGCTCTGACTGTCCCACACCTTTGGACTGCCACCAGTCTCAGGTGAAACATGGGCTTTGGTCAGGAACTTCAGCATCACCCACTGCTCACCCACCACTAACTGGCTCAAAAATCTGTAACTTAGGGTGGCTTCCCATCTGTTGAGCTTCTTGTCTTAGAAATTTATAGACAGCACCGAGGGTGGTTGGTGTTTAAGCAGAAGGGACCAAATGTGGTGTGAAAAAACCCTGCTGAAGGGCTGTGCTGGCTCAGAAGGAAAGGGAATGCAATCACAGGGGTTTTCTCTTCCTTTAGGATTGCCAAGGGCTACCAGAACTCCCCCGACCTGCGGCTGACGTGGCTGCAGAACATGGCAGGGAAACACTCCGAGAGGAGCAACCACGCCGAGTCCGCCCAGTGCCTGGTGCACTCTGCAGCCCTGGTGGCCGAGTACCTGAGCATGCTGGAGGACAGGAAATACCTCCCTGTGGGCTGTGTTACATTTCAGGTGGGCATTAGCCTCTCTAAGGGATTTTTGGGGCTTGGCTGCTGAGGTACAAAGTGTCTCCATGTGCTGGGTGTCCCTGTGCTTACATCCTCAAACCTTGCTCACTGTTTGTTGCGTGAATGAAATGCTGCTCTGTGAGAACAGAAATGAGTATTTTATATACGTGCTCTACAAAAATAGGTGTGTTTTATATATATACACTCCAAAAATAGAAATATTTACGTATATGCTCTACAAAAATAGAGAGCTAGATTTTACATATCTACTCTACAAAAATAGAAAGCTAGATTTTATATATATACTCTCTGAAAATAGAAAGCCACCTTTATAGGAATTCCAGGATTTGACTGCAAATCAGCTGGCTTTCAAAGTACTGAAAGTGTTGAGTGTTGTTTAAATGGAGTAAATGTATTTCAATCTCTTCTGTCTCCTCAGAATATATCTTCCAATGTTTTGGAAGAGTCAGCAGTTTCTGATGATGTTGTGTCCCCAGATGAAGAAGGAATCTGTTCTGGGAAGTATTTTACAGAAGCTGGTCTGGTGGGATTGCTGGAACAGGCTGCAGCATCTTTCTCCATGGTAGATTTCAATTTCTTTACCTCCCTTCTCCAGCAACCTCACACTGCTGGGCAGTAGGAAGGAAAATGTTTTCTCTCTGAGTGTATAATTCTTTTGTAAATGCTTAATTTGCACTTGGAGTTTTAATTAAGGCCTCTGGAGTAAACTGTGCCAAGGGTGGGATCTGGGACCAAGAGGCCTTGGTGTGTTCCCAGTGCCTTTCACCTCCTCACTGCACCTTTGGGAGTTCACAGTGGGAAAAAAGGCCATGGTGGTTTTCCCTCTCTTCAAAAAGAGTGGGATGAGAGCTTTGTGTGAGCAGGGTGGATGCACTGCCACCAGTGCATCCATCAGAAGCCAAGGAAAACAAGTGAATTAATTCCCACTACACAACATGAAGTGTCATTCAGTGGGCTGAAGCACAAGCAGCAATAAATCCAGGGCAAAAACCTGGAATTCCTGCTAAGCCACTCTATGCAGTGCCTACCCATGATAGGCTGGAGCCACTCCATGAGAGAGATCCTGAGGATTTTCCAAAGTCCATCTCTCCTGGAGTGCCAGAAGTGGATGCAGAAGTCACACAGGCTGAAGATGTGCCGAGCAGAAAAAGCTGAAATGTGCACTGAAGCTTTTCCATATTTAATTCCCGTAGATTTGGTTAGGATCCTGTTTAGCTTGTTGTGCTCTTGTGCCTGTATCCATCCAAAATATCCCAGGATTGCATATGTTAATGATCCTAATTACTGACAGCAAGGTGTAACACAGCAGGCTCTTGATTTCAGGGGTAACTGAGGATGTGATTCCATTTCTGAGTACATTTTAAGAAAAGGTGTGATTGCCCCGCAGTGGTGTCTGAGCCACGTTTTCATTTTGCAGTTTGACCATTTAAATGCTGTGTGTGTAATTCTGGCTGCTGAATTGATGGAGCAATCTGATGGGCTTTCTTTT
Source organism: Gymnorhina tibicen (assembly GCA_013399875.1). NCBI lineage: Eukaryota > Metazoa > Chordata > Aves > Passeriformes > Artamidae > Gymnorhina > Gymnorhina tibicen. The sequence continues at coordinate 1,048,285 of VXAZ01000560.1, forward strand.
TGTAGGCTGGCATGTATGAAGCAGTTAACGAGGTTTACAAAGTCCTTATTCCTATTCATGAAGCCAACAGAGATGCCAAGAAGTTGTCTACTATTCATGGTAAACTGCAGGAAGCATTCAGCAAGATTGTTCACCAGGTAATGGCTTGAATTTTCAGCTGCAGGGTGAATTGTGAAGAAACTTTAAATGCTCAGTGCAAGGAAAATGAAAAACCATTATTCTCAGATTCCAGGAGAACTGTCAGATGATGATCCACAGTAAATACAGGGATCATTAACAGGAGGTTTTTTCCCCCTCTGGAATTTAACACGAGAGAACATCACATACCAAGTTTTGTTCTAACTTCAGAACTATCCAAGAGTTAAAAATTCCAGTTTATCCTTGCAGATGTTCTTTTAAACTGTGTTTTGCATGCTGGGAAAACCCACTGTACCTTGCCTTTAGCCTGGTAGGTAACATCCAGAAATGCTGGGGGGTTTATTTGTTTGTTCACATGGTGGTTAAATAATTGAAGGAGCCTTTCTAAATGTGGATGGTGCAAAAGCCACCAGCTTATGGGCTGGTGAGAGCCTGGCTGTGCTGGGCCAGAGGAGGCTGCTTTGGATGCATGATGACTTAGAACCATTGAAACCATTGCAGGGTTATTGCTGGTCATGTTTTGGCCTTTGAAACTCTTTTTTTGGTTTCTGTGACATGCCCTTTTTACTTTTTATCACACAGAGTACTGGCTGGGAGGTAGGTAACTCCATCTTAGTTAGCAAAGAACACTAATTGAGTTTCCAGATGACTCACGCCAACGCTTGCCCACATGTGCTAGCTGTGGGTATTTCTGTTGCTGTCTGCTGTTTAAAACAATTCATTAACCAAAGAAATCCCAATAAACCATGGTTGTAGTAGGAATTTCTTCATAAGCAGCTGTAGGTAGTGCATGGATGCTGACGTGTTCCACTAATGAGGTTCTTTGGTGAATGAGCCACTGTATCATCACTAGTTTGTTTTTGTAATTTGTTTATATTTCTTTCCATCAGCATTGACACAGAAAATCATCCCTCCATACCATATTTTCACCCCACCCACAGGGGTCGATTTAAGCACCAATGCTCAGAGGTACCAAACACAAACCTGGTTTGCTGCAGGTGCACCTTTGATCTCAGAGGAGAAGCTGCTTCCTTCTGTTCTCAGTCAGTTTATGTAGGGGTTTATCTGGCAGCAAAAGGGCTCAGTTGTGTTTAGTGGGGCCAGTTTTGCTGCCTGGGTTTCTGAGGAGGCTGTCTGCTCACAGTTCTGCTACACACACCACGAGAACCACGCTTTTGGGTTAAAAGTGGGCAAAGCAATTGATTAATCTGCAGGGCCAGTTCAACTCCAGCCCTAGTCCAGTTGGCACAGTGGGTGCATGAGCATGGAGAAGTCTCAGAAAGCACCAAAAAGCTCTGTGAATATGATATAATTTGTTTAGGCTTCATCTTTCCAGTTTATCTCTGCTTTTCTATGGATCAGGCGGCTCATTTTGGGCCACCTCCCTCCAGGTTTCCACCACACATTGACTGAACTAAGGCTGAGACCAAATACCTTTGGTGTTGTGGGACATAATTTGGGCTGGTGATGTCTGCATGTCAGTTTTAATTCCAGCCTAGCAAAAAAAAAGGAAATTGAGCAGCTTAAAATAAACCCTGACACTTCAGGGCTGGCCCTGGAAGTCGTCCCCTTGTCCCCACGGAAGGTCCAGGCAGACACAGCACAGCAGAGAACCTGTCCTAGGTGTGGGAATGATGTAAATGTGTTCAAGCCAACGAGGCCTGTGAGCATCTATTTTATTATTCTGCCCCTAAATCGACCCCTGGAGAGACTCCTGCCATTGGTTATGATGCTAACACCACTTGGTCATGTTTTACTGCATGGTAAAAGACACCGTGGGTTCAGCTCTCGTCTGTCATCGTGCTCCTTCATTGCCACACTTTTTCTGACCTTTGTGCTTTGTAGCTTTCAGGTTTGTTGCATGTTTTGCCCTTTTTTTCCCTCCCTTATTTTAAATATTTTAATGGATGCTCACCCTTTTTTTTTTTTTTTTTTTAATTTTAAAATTTATTTGCTGCCGATTTGCTGCTTGTTTGTTTTATGGAATTTCCCTAATTAAATACTTTCTGTTTTCTCCTCTATCGCCCTGGTTGCTGACCCTCCTCCCCACTCTTACTATTGTCTGTTGTGGTAAGTTCCTACTTGTGGAATTTTTTTTCCCTTTCTCTGCCCCTTTTTCCCCCCACCTCCCCTTTTTGTTTTTTTTGTTTTACACTGTGGAACCCCCAGTTTCATTTGAACAAAGAGCTATGCCAACAGCAACACCCCCCTCATGGCACAAGAAACGTGGTGTTGCCAACTACAAGCGTCGCAGTGTCCTGAGTCTGGCACCAAAGCATTCCTGAGCTCTCCTTAAACACACCAAGTGAAAGGCTTTGTGTGTTTATTCATGGAATAAATATTAAATTCGTTCTGTTGCTTTGCTTTCCAGTTAGGAAAGTTAAGGAAAAATCTTCTCGTGCCGCACCATGAGTATTTAAAAGTGCTTTTTGAGCTGTCCAGGGGGAGGTTGCCACTGAATAACAGGGCTCCCAGGAGCTGATGCTTTCCCAAAAAAATCGATATTGGAAGACTTGTAGTAGTTGGCAACACTGCAAAGGACCTTGGGTTAAAATTGAGCAGGAAAATAACAGTGCTGAGTTTGGTAAAGATGGTTTAAAGATTCTGCGTTTGGAAGGCATTGCTTTTATCCCTACACCCCTCAGGCAGCTGCTGCTGTCTTGGTGAAGGAAGCAGATGATCCCTCTTGCATCTGATTGATTTTTTTTTCCCCCAAAATCTTGTTGGCAAAGCTTTTTGTGTGCGTGCAAGAGATAACCCCAAAACTTTATTCCCAGCAATTTGGAAAGGTATTTACCATGCATAATAACAAATCATGAACCTTCATAAGTCATGGTGGCTGTTACCTGCTCTGCCAGTTGTGTGATGGCTATTCAGTGTTCACCTTCATTCTCCTCTCCTCCCAAAGTCCTATTATTTTTGATAAAATAATAGGAGATACGATGCTTTTAATAATTCCTCCCTCATACCTGCATTTTTAGCTCTTGCCAGAAACAAGACCGTGGAGCATTAAGTTATTTGTTCAGTTTCCACTGCTGTGGTTGGGAAGTGGTTTGGTGTTGGCTGAGTTTCAGGGATCCCAGTATGGAGCCATCCCCTATCCCTAATGCCAGGCATGGAGCTGAGCTCTGCTGATCCCAGGGAACTGGCAGCTCCTGAGTGTCCCTGGGAGGCAAAGGGGTTTGCTTGCATTCCCTTCTTCCAGGCACAGATTCCCAACGTGAGTCACATCAGGGGCTGACAGTGCTCCTCACTGCTGGCTCTTCTCCCTGGGATCCCTTTAACTGGGATTCAGCATCTGGATTTACCAGGGAAAGCCAGAGCAGCTGGTCTGCATGGGGATGAGCTGGGAGCTGCCCTCACTCAGGGACAGGGAATCTCGCAGGGCTTCCCTGCAGCTCTGCCACTCCTGGGGCTCTCCAATGCCCCAGAACTCTTATTTCATGGATTTAGTAAATGCCAGCAGAACTCCTCAGTGATTCACCCTGATCAACAGGCAGCGTTCTCTTCCTCCCCTGTTATTTTTACCCTGCCTGTAGCAAGGAGCTGCCTGGCCAGGTGTCCATGGCAAAAGCTCAGCTTGTAGGGCTCTGCTTCTGCAAACGCTTCACACCCTGAAAACCCCTAGCCAAGGAAGAAGGAAAAAGCTCATTAATTAGAAATCGGTGTGTCCTCCACCACCCTGTGCCAGGGTTGGGTCAGGAGCCCACAGACTTCCCCGTGGAGCGTGCCCAAGCCTCGTGCTGGGTGTGGGGAGCTGGTCCGTGTGGCAGTTCCCCCCAGGCAGACAGGGAGTCATGGAATGGTTTGGGTTGGAAAGGACCTTAAAGAGCAGCAGGTTCCAACCCCACCTTCCACCAGGTGCTGCCTTGGGAAGGACTTTGAGAAAGGAGCCCTGGAGTCAGAGCCTTTGGCCTGTGAAGCTGGAAATGCTGGCCATGGAGGGATTTTAGTGTGGATAATATTATCCAAAACGGTGGCTTTTTAAAGGCAGTGATGAGGAGAAAGGGTTCAGTAGCTCAATCCTGCATGGATCCAGAGGGATGGGCACTGGGCAAAGATGGGGAGTCCAAGGAAAGGGCCACAGCCAGTAGAAGAGCAATAGCTCTGCAGCTGGGGTTCCCACCCTGGGAGGGGCTCCTGGGATCCTGTGGTGTGATGAAACCCCTGGCAGTGGGGCTGGAGAAGAGCCCCTCTCTGGAACAAAATTCCCAGAGGGACAGGCTAGAGCGGGGTCCAGGGAGCCCAGGCACAGACAGGTGTTGCTTTTTTGGGCTGAGGGCTGCTACTCATCCCAGGTGCCTTCAGGAGGGCGGAGCTCAGCTGTGAAGTGAAAGTTTTTGGACCTCAGGCACGTCCAATGGGATGCTCCAGAATTTCCTCCGGCCCGGAGAAGGCAGTGGCTGGCCATGCCAGTGCTTTTTGCAGTCTGGAGTTTGCCTGAAGGGTGTTTTTAATTTTAGTTTGGCTTATTTATCCTCTTTGCCTTCCATAGATCGTGTTCACCATCACCACAAGAGATCAGTTTTGCCATAGCAAAATACTAAAATAAAGCCTGGCAGCCAGGACACCTCTAAGGGCTGTTTGAAGCCAAAATCTAACGCAGCTCAGGGACACTGAGTGTCCTAAACTGCATCCCACTTTGTCACGAGAGTAAAGGTGAACATTTTGGAGTTTCTTGCTGAAAGGCATCCCTGGTTTGTGCATGCAGCGTGAGTTCTTTAACAAAAGCAAAGGTGTGTTTAATTTTTAAAGCATTTTTCTTCTCTCTTTCTCTCTCTTTCTCTCTCTCTCTTAATCAGATTTTCTCCGTTGCCTTTCCAGCAAAAAATCTTTCTTGTTTCTCTACTTTTGTTGCGTTTCGGGGCCAAATTCACCACTGGCTCCCCTGGAAGCAGGTACATGGCACAGGATTGCATCTGCTTTCACCAGGAGTGACTTTGGCCCTCTCTCCTAGACAGTTCCTAGAGAGTGTAACACCTCCCAGCTAAATGCTGGTTAAAAAGCACTCGTGTGTGTGTGTGAGTGAACTGGACATTGACTTGGGCCCAACCCTGCAATTCCTGGAGGGTGGATTTGGGGGAATCGATGCTGGCTGATTCCAGGGCTGTCTGACCCCTGCAGGGTCTCTGCACAGGCTTTGGAGACCCTCAAATAACGACACCAACAGCCTTTGGCTGCCTCTCAAAGACACCTGATGCTTCTTAAACTGAAAGAGAATAGATTCAGATGGGATATTGGGAAGGAATTCTTCCCTGGGAGGGTGGTGAGTCTCAGGTTCCCAGAGAAGCTGTGGCTGCCCCTGGCTCCCTGGCAGTGCCCAAGGCCAGGCTGGATGGGGCTTGGAGCAGCCTGGGATAGTGGAAGGTGTCCCTGCCATGGCAGGGGTGGCACTGGATGGGCTTTAAGGTCCCTCCCAACCCAAACTAGTCTGGGACTCCATGATGGGCACCTCCAGGCTCCTCCTGGGTTGGGAGAAGTTATTGCAGGGTTGGGCTAATGGTCGTAACTGATCTATATAATTCCACGTTAGTTTATAATTCCATTGTGGTGTTTGCTGCTAAATGCATCCATGCTGAGTTCCAGGTGTGTTTTTTTTCTTTCCCTTCTTTCTTTCTAATTTTTTTCCCTTGTTTTTTAATTTCTTTTAATTTTGCATAAATTCAGGAGCCTGCCTGCAGCCGTGCTTGGGGGTGTGCTTGTCCCCACCCTGAAATAACCTCTTGTTTCTCCATCCCTAGGATGGAAAGAGGATGTTTGGCACCTACTTCCGAGTTGGTTTTTATGGAACTAAGTTTGGAGACCTGGATGAGCAAGAGTTTGTTTACAAGGAGCCTGCAATAACCAAGTTGGCTGAAATCTCCCATCGGCTGGAGGTGAGAGGGTTTCACTGGAAGTTTAATTGGTTTCCATCAGTTGTTTCACAGGAACAGCCCCTTGGAAAAGCAGTTTGGGTGTCCCAGAGCTGGGGCTGATGTCTCCTGTCCTCCTGCTGGTGCCACCTCTGCGGGAGGAGAGGAATCCCCTGATCAGGGAGAGGTTTTCCTGGAGAATTTGTGGTGTTTCCAGCATCTTCTTCCTGCAGCAGGGTCTTTCCAAGGCACAGACTGAGTCTTTGTTAGTCTCTTCTTTATCTTCTGGTTAGTCCAAAATGTCCTTGTGGTCCAGAAATGCTGCATTCCAGATGTCCAGCCTCAACAATCGCTCTCTCTCTCCCAGACTTTGTTCACTGAAGCACAGCAGAGTTGGTTTATCAAAACTTAAAGCTTCATTAATTTTCCCAGGCTGTGCTCCCACCAAAGTAGGTTATGACAACTTTGCTAAATGCTGGCTAAGAATAATTTAAGAATAACATACTATTTATAATTTTTATATATATATATGTTATGCTTAAAACAATTAATTTCAAAGTTAATTAAAACCATTAACTAAAATTATTACAAAGTTCTATCATTTCCAGCACCAGTGGATGCCAAACTGACCCATTTTAGTTGCTCACGGACACAAAACAAACCCAAATGCCTCGTTCAGAACCAGGCGCTGTTGGAAAGCTCTCCTGCTTTCCAGGGCTTGTTTTCTCCTGTTGCCCCTGGAATGTGACTGTTGGAATTCTCCTGGTTTCAGCAGATCACATTCTGTCAAAGGCACGTGGAGCTTCACCTCCCCTGAATGTGCCTTTGTCCCCCAGCCCCCATCAGGGCTGCATTTGATGTTTGCTTTCAGTTCCTTTCTTCTTGATTGTAGGGATTTTATGGAGAACGCTTTGGGGAAGATGTTCTGGAAGTGATCAAGGACTCAAACCCTGTGGACAAATGTAAACTTGATCCCAACAAGGTAAGGGCACAAGTACAGGTGTAGAACAGGTCCTGAATGGGTGAAAACGTAGTGGGACAAATTCTCCCCCGAATTTCACCACATGGGCAACAAAATCCATGTGCTGAGCATCTTGTGGCTGCTTGGGAGGAGAGTTTGGGAAGATAATTCCAGCACAGGGATGCAGAATTGGCCACTCCGTTCCCTGCCCTGGTGGTGGTGGGTGGGAAGGGAGGAGGTGGAAGGACAGAGGCCTGGGCTGTGTTGGCCTTTCTCTGCTGGGTGCAAGGAAGGAGGGGCTGTGCCATTCCCTGGCTTTTGTGCAGCTCCAGCATTTTGTCACCTTTGTGCCACGTCCCTTATGTGTAGCAGACAGAGCAGGGGCAGGCCTGGGAAACAGGAATGTGGCTCAGGGCAGGGAAGGGTTTAGATTAAATATTGGGAAGAAATTCTTTGTTGTGAGGTGGGGAGGCCCTGGCTCAGGGTGCCCAGAGAAGCTGTGGCTGCCCCTGGATCCCTGGAAGTGTCCCAGGCCAGGTTGGAGCAACCTGGGATAGTGGAAGGTGTCCGTGCCTGTGGTGGGCGTGGACTGGATGGGCTTTAAGGACCCTCCCAACCCAAACCATTCCATGATGTGGAGGGCAGGAAAGGGGAAGGCCGGCGGGCTGTGCTTCACCCAGCCCGCAAACGGAGCGTCCCCAGCACCGCGCTCCCTCCGGCATCAGCGGGGTCATCACAGGCAAAACCCAGCCCTGGGAGGACGCAGATCCAGCTGGGACGGTGCAGCTGAGGAGCACGTTCCCTGCTGTCCCTGCAGGCCTACATCCAGATCACCTACGTGGAGCCCTACTTCGACACGTACGAGATGAAGGACAGGATCACCTACTTCGACAAGAACTACAACCTGCGGCGCTTCATGTACTGCACGCCCTTCACGCTGGACGGCCGCGCCCACGGCGACCTGCATGAGCAGTTCAAGCGCAAGACCATCCTCACCACCTCCCACGCCTTCCCCTACATCAAAACCAGGATCAACGTCATCCACAAGGAGGAGGTGAGGCCGGAGCTTGGTGGGAAACGGTGCCCGGCGCTGTGCGGTGCAGGAGGCTCCTGCAGCTCTGGTTCAAGCATGCCCTAGGAGCTTAGGAGTTCCTAGGAACTTCTCCCTGTTCCTGTTCGACCCAAACTAAGCCCAGACTGATTTAGGGATGTATCTGCCCCATCACCTCCAGGCCCTTGGAGAGCTCTACAGGCCGGGTTGGATTGGACCAGGAGCAGCCTGGTCTAGGGAAGGTGTCCTGCCTATGGTGGGGGTGGAATGGGGGGAGCTTTAACATCCCTTCCAACCCAGCCATTCCGTGATTCTGTGGTAATGGAGGTTGTGTTCATTTTCCAGGGGTGGGCAGGCTCAGATGCGGTCACTGGGGCACTGTGTACGGTGCTCAGGGACTGGCAGTGCTGGAACCCTGCAGTGACCCAAAGGGACACGAGTGCCGCTCAGAGAAATCTCAGACAGCTCTGGAGTGCCCAGAAAACACGTTTAAAAATCAAACCTTTTCTTGATGCCACTGAACCAAGATGATGCATTTCTGAAGTCCTGTCAGTCTTGTTGGTGTCCTCCACCTCTTTGTGGTGCCACCCCACTGTGACCTGGGTGTTCTGAAGGTCTGTGCCCGGTTGCCAAGCTCAGCCACAATAAAAATCCTGTTTGGCTTCTTGCTTAGATCATTTTGACCCCCATCGAAGTCGCCATCGAGGACATGCAGAAGAAAACACAGGAATTGGCTTTTGCCACCCACCAAGACCCTGCAGACCCCAAGATGCTGCAGATGGTGCTGCAGGGATCAGTAGGTACCACAGTGAATCAGGTGAGGATCACTGTCCCAGCTGGACTTTCTGGGAGTGCACAGCTTTGGGCCTTGTTTCTGAATTCCCCTGGAATTTTTTCCCTGTTCAGTCTGTGGGATGTTTAAGGTCAGTGGTAGGTCCAGGCCAGCTGTTCTCAGTGATTTTGCTATTTGAGTCCGGAAAATGTGGAAAGTGGCTGGGAAGAAACATCCCTCCCTCAGTTACTGCTCCTTCCTGGCACTTGCAGTTGTTTCTGCCTGCTCCTCTTCCCTCCAAGTTTCATTGCTTTCCCTTTGTTAGCCAGGCCCTGCAGGATTGTGTCCTGCTGTGGGTTTTCAACAACATGGAAAGCAGCGGAGAACAACTGAGGAAAAACTGAAGGAGCCTGAGTAAAGCACAGTGCACAAGCTGGAGAAAAATCAGCTGGAGTTCTGAGTGCTGGGTTGAGTTTGCAGTGCTGGCAAACACTCCCTGGCTTCCATCTGCATTGTTTAAACTTTGCCTTAGTTGTGAGTTGAGCAAATGTTGTCAGGAGTCCTTATAAAGGAAAACAAATGGAGAATCTGTGCAGTTTCTCACACTGTTTTCCAAAAGCAGGGTTTTAAATAAAACAAAGCAAGGCCTGAAAGAGACTCAGTTGTCACTGAGGTTGGTGATTTACACCAGGTTTCCCAGCTGCAGCTCTTCAGGATGCTTTGCGTAAGGAAATGTTGTGTTTTGTGGATGTTTCCTATGTGGCTGAACTTCCTCCAGCGATTGGATATGACAGACAGTTCCCAGAAACTCACTTTGCCCCTTCTTCTCCTAAAGGGACCATTAGAAGTTGCACAAGTTTTCTTGTCTGAAATCCCCAACGACCCAAAGCTCTTCAGACACCACAACAAACTCCGGCTCTGCTTCAAGGACTTCACAAAAAGGTATGGGAAGGGTCCCCAAGGCACCTGCCAGGGCAGGGACATGGGGCTGTCCTGCTGTCCCCCACCTGCCCAGGTTCCACGTGCAGCTCATTCCTCACCTGCCCAGCCCTTCCCTGTTGGTGCTGCTGCTCCGTGGCTTCAGGGGCTTTGCTGTTTATCAGGAAGGAGTTGGTGATCCCAGCTGAGCTGTGAAGCGTCCCAGGAATCAAACAGGCCACACTGGCACAGTGAACTCCCAGCCTGGCAGGGTCAGGGGGAACTGCTGGACTGGCCAGGAGATGAAATTTCCTTCTGAAGGGAATTTCTCCAAGCAGAGTGGAGGGATGCTGGCACAATTCCCTGGAGAAATGTGCTGGCTGCTCTACTTTCCTGGAGTCATGCAAACTGCAGGCTCAGTCCAGCATCTTTTACAAGCACCAAGAAATTTAAAAAACACCAAAATAATTGAAATTAAAATGTTGTAAGCAGATAGATCCAGTGACAGCATAGTTTTCCCCTATGAAATAAATGGCTTTGCTGATACAGTTGTTTTCATACCCCTTATTTAAATGGCATATTTGCAAGCAGAAGAGTTCCTGATGAACATCCCAGGCTGCTATTTATTAATCTCTCCTGATTCTATCCATCTTTAAATCCACTGGGACTGCAAGTGGCTCTGTGGAAATGAGCTTTTCATTTCTCTTCAGAGAAGATAAATGTAACTGGAGAGTAAATGACAATTGAAAAAGGAGTTGTCACTTGGGAGTGCAATGGAAATTGGAGATGTGACACCCTCTCCTTGCCCCCTGGACACCAGCTGGTTCAGCCGAGCCATGATTACCAAAAGACACAATAAAAGAAATTCCCTGTGATCCCAGAGGGCCAGAACAGATGGTTTTGTACTATTGGATGAACAAACCTGCAGCAAGGAGCTGTTTCTGCATGCCTAGCTCTCACAGGGTTTTTGTTTCCCAGGTGTGAGGATGCCCTGAGGAAGAACAAGAGCCTGATCGGGCCGGACCAGAAGGAATATCAGCGGGAGCTGGAGCGCAACTACCACCGGCTCAAGGAGGCCCTGCAGCCCCTGATCAACAGGAAGATCCCGCAGCTCTACAAGGCAGTGCTGCCCGTCACGTGCCACAGGTGCATATTTGGGGTTCCTCTCGGGGCACAGAGAAGGAGGGTGTGAAACTGTGGGGTCTGAACTTCCCGGGATCCTGCGCCATCCGTTCGTTTTCGGTCCTGGCTCTTTCGGCCGAGCCCGTCCCTTCTCCCTTCTGTCCTCCTGAGAGCACTTTCCCTTCCCAGCAGCTGTGGTAGGTGGTGTTTGCAACGTTCCTTTTGTTCCTCAGCTGTGACAGTTGGTTTTTTAATTTGTTTCCATCCTGCATCCCATTCTTTTTAGATGCAAAACCACCCTCAGCGTGGCAGGACTTTATTCCCAGTGAAACTGGGATCAGGCACTCCAGGGGGAAAAATAGGTGGTGTTTTCCATGCTGGAAGACCAGGAAGCTGGAGATTGGGTTTTTTGTTTGCTGTGAGACAGGACATAAAAACCCCAGTGGGATTCACAGGATCACAGAAGGGTTTGGAAGGGTTTGGGAAGATGTTAAACGTCATCCAGGCCCACCCCCTGCCATGGGCAGAGACACCTCCCGCCAGAGCAGGGTGCTCCAACCTGGTCTGGAAAAATTCCAGGGACGGGGAGACCAAAACCTCCCTGGGCAGGTCATGGATGAGGAGGGGGGTTTTGGGTACAGCCACTTTCCAGGCATGCTGTGGCTTTCAGAACAGGGACAGGAGTGGTTCCCAGCAGGAATCCTCCATGGAATCTGTGACTCGGGCAGCCCTGTGGAGTTCCCTGGCAGCAGGGCAAGGCTGGATGTCCCTGGAGCTGACCTGAGGTGGTTTCTGGCTGTGAGTGCTTCAGGAAGGTGCCATTCCCTCCCTGCCCAGCTTTGGGATGCTGGGAGCTCTCCCCAGGTCATGCACTGTGTCCCAGCTCTTCCCTGGCAAATTTTCCTGGCTGGGATGGTGGGAAGAGCAGTGCTTCCCTCTCCACCAGTGCCTTGGGTGTGGTAATTCTTACCTAACCTTGTGAAATTCAGCCTGTGCAGGGAGCCTAATAGAGGTATGACATAAAATATCCTGAAAATCATAGAATATCCTGAGCTGGAAGGGGCCCACAAGGATCATTGAGTCCAACTCCCAAGTATTCCTGGCAAGCTCCACTTTAGGGATGTATTTGAAAGATTTAAATAAGATTTCAGTTGTGCAGGTGGTTTGTGCTGCTTCTCTGTGTACACAGGAATTAAACTTTCTGTCAGTTTTCTGGGCAGTTGGATGATCCCAGATCCAAACCCAATTCATTGGAAAAGCAACGAGTTTTAATGCCAGTGGACTTAATTTTTGTAATAACCAGCTCTAGGAAATACTGGAAATCAATTCAGAGTCATTCATCTGCTGAGGCTTCTTCTTTCACCATGGAAAATCTGAGTTCATCATTGTATTTTCTCTCCCTCAGAGACTCCTTCAGCAGGATGAGCCTTCGCAAAATGGAAATCTAAACGAGTTAAAAACCAAAATAATAAAAAAAAAAGCACTTAAAAAAATTAAGGTTTTGAAAAGAAAAAAAGAGCCTTGTTGTCAGCGCTGGGAATCAAAGAAGTTTTATTGTGAAATAAAACTTGGACTTCATCCTGGACATCCCACACACCTCTTCCTCCATCAAAGTGTTCAGTGGCCAAAAAATCATTCTGAATTGTCAAATGTAGACTTCTCAATGTTTGAAAAAAGAAAAAAAAAATCATGGCAGTGGTATCCAGAGTATTGGTGATGAGCTGTAAACTTATCCTGTTTTTTAAGGCATTTTTATGACTCAAAGGTACACTAAATGCATTTACCTTTATTTATAGCATTACCTAATGTTAAATTTTATTTACTTTTAGTTCCTATATTTAATTTATATTAGGACCATACGCAAATGCATTTTGGAAGTTTTTAATGTAGTGCTGACGATGGTTATTTTGATGGTACTATTAAATATGTGAATGTTTACACTTTATTTCCCTGTGCGTTGGACTTCAGGGCTCAGCATCCTTGGGGAAAAGGTTCAGAGCAAGGTAAGTCCTGGTAACGTTAATTAACCAAGTGGTGATTGTTTATTATCCCTGTTCTTTTGCTGCAAACAAAAATGCAGATGGAGGCACAGCTTGGTACCTCTTCAGCTCCTTCAGTCCATGAGGTGAAGTTGCAGCTTCACTTCTGTGCTCTCATGGGCATCTCCAGCAGCTGGGAAGTCCCAGCATCTCCTCACCCCTTGGAATTAGCAGTGTCCATGGAACTAAACTGATTTTGTGTCCGTTTTTTAATTTAAAGCCTGTTTTTATGGGGAAAAAGAACCTAAAATGGTACCACAGTTTAAAAGGGGACACGGAAAGCATTCTTTGCATTGCTGTTTATGTGGAGAAAAATGTGTTTTACAGCAGATATTTTGGGGTCTGACACAGCACTTCGAGGAAACATCAGATTTGGAGCTGAGTCTACAACTCCTAAATCTTCTCCTTAATATTTTTCCTCTCTGTGGTGAATGAAGTCCCCTGGAAGAGGTGGTGTGTGATTAAACACACTTATTCTCTCTCCATAACTACCTAAATCTGTATAAAATACAGCTACACACACAAAACCTGAATTTGATAAACATACTCTATAAAAATAGAAGGAAAAACGGGTTTGTACATGAAGTGCCCCCCCCTTCTGTGGCAGCACTGAGGGCTTAGGGTGGGGAGGCTCTTTTTCTTTCTTCCTGATAATTATTTTAGGTTATTGGAGACTTCTCCCATGCTCTGTTATCCCAGCAGCTCCACCGTGGTGTGTTTGGTGTGCCAGGCTCTGTTTCCCTGGAACAGAATAATCCTGAATTAGTTCTGTGTCGTGGGATAGAACACAGGAACACCTGCGTGGAGTTTGCTGCAGAAAGAAAAACTCCAACTCCAACCTTTTTATGGATATTCCAAGGCCTCTTGCAAAGCCCAGGGGTGTTGACAAGGCCTTGGAAGTGCTACAAGAGTCAGGGACTCTCATAAGGGAAAATATTAAGGGAGGAAGGAATGGCTTTGGAAGAGATTTACAGGAAGAGGCATTAGAAATATTTATGCAGTGAAAACAAATCCCAGTAGCCAGGAGAGGATGAAACTTTAATTTACAGCAGTCCTGCTCCAGGACAGGAGCTACGAGCAACAAGTTCAGGGGGGTGGCAAGTGGTGCTTGAGTGAATATCCCAAAACCCACCCCCAATCCCTCTCCCTGTGCAAGAGGAGGGGTTTTCATGCAGCATCTTCCAGCTGAGGCTGTTTTCTCTTCAGCTGCCACAAAGAATCTCCTCCCAGGCTGTACTGGGGTGATGGAAGGCAGCTGGGTCTTCCTTACATCCTGTTTTGGTGAAAATAATGGTATTTTGTTTCCTTGGAACATCCCTGATCCTGCAAGTTGAGTGAAAAAGATAAAGTCTTGCGCCAGGTGTGGAAAAATAAGCTTTCATTTGCAGGCTAAAATTCAGCAAAGCTTAAAAAATTGCATTCTGTAATGGGATTGGGCTGCCCTTGCAAGGTAAGATCACTGATATTTTTGTAATGTAGCTATTTCTTGGTTTAGACTCTGAAATAATTTATTATTATGGTGCAATGCTTTGGAAAAGGGAAAGTGTATTTTGTCACTGCAGATTTTTATGCTGCAAAATCAAGGCCTGTACAACAACCAGAGGTCTAACCTAACATGGAAAATACACTAAAAGAGATTTTTCCTGACTTACCTCAGTGTTTATACAATATTGTAATAAAAGACAGTAAAAATTAAATACTGCAGAATTAACTAGGCAGAGGTTTTTAGGGCTTTTCCTGTAAATCAATTAATTTGTAGTGGAAAAAGGTTAAATGTATCCAGGGCATACTCACAGCCTGCAGCAACACTTGGTGTCATTCCATCCAGCCTGTAAGAGACTGAACAATCCCACTTTTTTGAGTCATTATTTGTTAAGATTTTAATTACCAGTTTGTAGGAGTCACCTTCAGTGCTCTGTCAGACAATCTGGGATTTTCATCTCTTGGTATTTAGTACGAATGTTTTTGGTTTGGCAATATGTTTCTCCCGAACCTCACAACTGTAGTCAAAAAGTGGTACCTTCAAATTAAGAGATGCTGTACAAGAACCAGCTAAAAACCCACAGAATGTTATTCCGAAAGCACTTAAAACAACAGAAGATTTTAAGATAATTTCCCAACCTTTTTGTAACAGTTCCCAAACCCCCTTCCCTCTCCCGCTTTCCCCTCTCCAAACACAACAGGCTGAGCTGCTTGTCTCGGATGCGGATCATAGCTTTTTTATTTCATATATACATTCTTAACAAAGCATCAAAGCCAAATGCTCTCCTTTCCCCCACGGCTCAGGGAGCTCCAGGTACAAATGAACTGTTAGAAGGTCACCACTAAATTCGCAAACCCCCCCCAAACAGAGCTGCAGATCCGAGGGCTTCACTCTTCAAAGTACAAAACTATTTTAATTACACTACACTCTGCCCCTGGGTTGAAGTATTAATCACACCTATTTACACTGTGCTCATTAACACCTATGCACCAAGATGCAAATTAGACCAGTCAAACACTTCCGTGAAGTTCGGTTCCCTCCCATGCACTGGACAAGGTTCCAAGACCCTTTTCCTTGTGCTTCAAGTTGCAAGGAGCAGGAAAGAACTGGAGCAGGAGAATAAACCACGTTGATTACCCAAAGACTAAATATGAAGGGTTACTTCCCAAGTTACAAAAATACACAACTTCTGATGAAATTTGCTAGTTAATATACATTTACTCCAGGGTATGAATACAAATAACTTTTATTAAAAAAAAAAAAAAAAAAAAAAAAGGAAGAAAAAAAGGAAAAAAAAAGCTAATAATACAATAGGCATGTCTGAGACCTAGAGCTGCGTTAAAACCACTACTGGGTGCTGTAGGCGTCGTTTGGGATCTATACAAACTGGTATTTCTAAAAGGTCATAGCACTATTCTCCAGCAGAAAAGTTATGGCGCGAGTCAAGTCCTATGTGATGTTTTGTTAATTCAAGTCGAGCCACTTGACACCAAAGAAAAACAAGACCAGAAAGATGAAGAATCAGTAGCTTCAAAAAACAAACAGCCGTTCCTTCCAGGTAGTTTGATGCAAATCAGAGTGAGAGGTTTATGCAAATCCCGAATATTTACAGTCAAAGTACAGCATCACTCTACAATTTTCTTATAAAACAGTAGGTAAGGAGTCGATGTAGATGACGATGTCGGAGAAAGAGAATTCAGAAAGTCCTTTTCCTCTGTGACCTTCACTTCGGAATCATCGAAGAGCAGCCACTTCCCCTCGTACTCCTTGAGGCTCTGGAGCACGTAGAGAGCTTTGTTTTCCAGTCCGTGCGCTGCCAGCCCCGGGGGCTCGCCCTGCTCCGCCCGGGGCTCGGCGCCGCCGCCGGGCTCGGCGCCGCGGGGCTTGGGAGCCACGCTGAGCAGCTTCTCGGGGTTGGGCTGTTTGCTGGCGTACAGGTCACAGTCAGACTTGCTCTTCTGCCCCCCGAGCAGTCCCACGGCCTCCATGTTCTTCTTGCTGAGCACCTTCCCCGGCGGCGCGGCGCCGTTGAGCCTGAAGGAGACCTCTCCGTCGTCGTAGCCCTCGGCCACGGCCCGCGCCTCCTCCTCGTTGAGCGGCTCCGGCTTGAGCGCGGCGTAGCCGGGCTCGGGGAGGAAGTTGCCCCTGTCCAGCTCCAGGCTCTGCAGGTCTGTGACCTTCACCGAGGCTGTGTAGTGGCCGCTGCTGATGGTGATGCCGCTGTGCATGACCACGGCGAAGAGCCCGTAGGTGTCGTTGGTGGGCTGGGTGCTCCACTCCTCCAGCGACAGCCTCAGGGGTGTCAGCAGGGGCGTGTTGATCTTGGACAGGCCCCCGTAGCAGTCAAACCTGGCGAGGGACACACAGGTTACGCCTCGTGCCACAGCACCTCCCAAAAAACACCACTTTAGGTGGCCCAGAGGTGTGTCCATATCCTTCTCAAAGGCATGCATGATGGGAACTGCTCCCCGCTCCCTGGCTCAGCACCAGCATCCCAAGCACCCCACTCAGGAAAGGCATTTTTATGACTCCAGTGTTAAATCTTACAGCCCAGAAACTGTAAATTTTAACTATTTAAGAGAGTTCCTTTTTCTAAAGCGTCAACTAAAGGTAATTTTTAAATAGTGATGATAAAAGTTCAGCTGATTGTTACCATTCATGCTTCTATCTCTGCACAAACACCCCCTTCTCTCTCTCGCCCTCCTGTTTAAAAACAAACCAGAAACCTCTTCAACAGCCAAGGCTGAACCAAGCAGGGTTGGGTTTAGTTTTTTTCCCCTCCTGAAGGAGTCATTTACTAAATAAAGCATTACTTATTTTACTTTCAAGTAGCTTTAATATCACTCAGAGATGGTGACTAATTTTCCTCAGCTCTCAGGGCACTGTAACAGTGCCAGTGGTGCTCTCCTAGGATTCTTCACTATGGTATTCCACTTTTTCAAACAATTCTCTTCACTGATTTACTTTGGAAAAGCCTCTAGTATTCCATAAGTATTCAGTATTTTGTTCAGAGCACACAAATTTAACAGGAGGGAAAAAGTCCTTTCATTACAAGGACCTTCTACAGAGTTTAAAGAAAGTCAGTGTTGGGATTTCATTATTGTGCATCAGCCTCCTTGAATCATTCTGATCCTGATGATTTACACATTGCATCGGCCCAGATCAATTAACCCCTTTAGTTAACAATAGGCTGTGATGTCCTAATAAATTCCAGGGATGACTCAGTCTTACTCAACTGTGAGGGTGTTGTAGGGAAAAGTACTGGGGAATACAGACAAGCCCTGGAAAACTGAGGCTGCAAAGAGCTCGCTGCTCTTACCCTAGCAAAGAATGATTCTTAAATCCAAGGAAACTGCAGCCATGGCATAACTGCAGTGATAAATTATTGTTTTCCTGGATTTAATTTTGATTCTGCTTCATTCCTGTTCAGAACCACAGAAATAAACACACTGACACCACACACAGATCCTCAGTCACTCCATTTACGTGAAACCTCACTTCAGACCTCTCTTACCATACACTCCACCAAAAGAAACACAGAGGAGCATAGAATCAGAAATAACAGAACTTAAATCTTCTGAGAATCCCTATTGTTAGCAGCCAGAAATAGAGATATTCAGAAGAGAGTCAAGAAACACAGAACTGCTGGCTGATCCCCTGGATTAGAAATCCAGTTCCACTCAAGCACACTGGGACAATCATATTGACAGAAAACAGGAAAAAGCAGGCTCTACCTTTCTTCTCAATGACATCCAGCATCAGACAGATTTGGAGAGGAGGAAATAAGAGAGGAAATCTTTTCCTATTAGCTTTTTGTTCTTCTTAATGATAAGAATCTGAAGACAGAAAAATTGCATGCCAAGTACTCTGCCTGCTCTGGCTGATGCACTTCAAACACAGCAAACCTGATTTCTGCAGCCACATCTTTTGAGACCATAAATTAGTGACATTTTACCCACTGCACTGAATTTCACGAGACAAAAAGCTGATTTTCTCACAAATTGTTAAATTTCTAGAGTGGAAATGCTTAATTACATGTTCCCAATTAACAAATTCCTTCTGAACAGCTTCACAGCCTGCTCACACATGGCCTGGCATTTTTCCCCACATGCACACTTGCCAAAGAGAATTACTCCTCCCCAGGCAAGGAGATTTTTCACACTGGCTGCTTTATTTTAAAACAAAACACTTTGCAAAGCAGCATCTAGAAAAGATGATTAAAATCCTTATTAACTGTAAATATTTACATTACCCTTCATTTCTCATTTATTTACAACTCAGTCGCCAGAGAACTCAGTAGAGCACAACTGAGCAGACCAGATTTCCAAACTTTTAGGGGAGCTAAAAGTTGTCTGAAGACTCCTGTCTTAAAAAATTTAAGTTCAAAGCCATTAGAAGAGTTTGTTGCTACTTTTAGCAAGGACGGGGTTTTGTCCAAGATAAAACATCCAAGCCAAAAATCAGGAAACTCTTTAGGAGAGTTTCAGCTTCATCACAGGTTTCTCCATCAGGTTTTCCACTGTGACCTCCTTAATCTCTGGCTGGTAGCCCTTGGCAGAAAATGTATGGCACAATTGAGAGGACACGTGAGGAAAACCACAGGAGACTGGATTCACTGTGACCTGGAAATTGGTCTGAGTGTTTTGGAGCAAGGACTTGAAGCTGGCCAGGACAGAAGAGGTCAGCGAGGCAGGAGAGGGATGATTAACCTGCCAGTCCTTCCTCATGGAAACAAGAAGGGAGGAAATGTAGGAGCAAATGGAAGATAATTTTCATGTTTCCTACTCAACAGTGATGATTTTTAAGTGTGCAGCTGTAAGTCAATATATACAAATCAATGTTTAAGTAAATATTGTGGAGATTTATGAAAAGACCATTTTTTACGTTAGGATGCTGGACTTGTATGGAAAGACATTGCAGAGACACAGGAAATTTTCTTTCTGCTTTGTCAGAAACCTGAATATGTACAGAACTGTAGGGATGGATTTTTCTTTGTTTCCTCTCATCCCAAAGAAAATCCCTAAATTCTTAAGTATGAAAAAAAAGATAAAGAACACTCTCACAACTTCTTTCAAAGCATAAGGATTGCTACAATTATAATACCAAACTGACTGCTCAGTAATTGAGTATCAACGATGTTGATACTACAGTGTCTTTAAAGTAACTGATTTTTTTTGGTGTATTAGCTCTTTAAAATGTTTAACTGATGATTTTTTCCCCAAAATTTTAGTATTCACATTCAGGTAGAGACCACAGTATTTTTAAAGGAATTGGTCAATTTTGGGGTAACAAGTATTAGGTTCTTTAAAGTGTGTTTTTCCTGATTATTTTTTTTTCCCCACCGACATTCATCTTTTTAGTATTCACATCCAGGTAGAGACAACCTCTGACCATAAAATGCAGATGTGTTCTCATTACTTGTTCTGGTAAAGCACTTACAGCTGCCTCTGAACCCACAGGGGATATTTAAAATATAGAAAGTTTTAAGAAATATCAGGATATCAGGTTGTTGTGAGAGCAGAGCTAAAAACTTTTTGTTAAGGACTCTCCTAAAAGTCAGTTTTTCTGGAGGTAACTTCTGCCACTACCTGTAACAACACAAAGCCTTGCTGGCGCTGGGGGCTGCATCCCGGCCATTTAAATTCATTCCAATCTGGAAATCTTTTGGAAAAACTACAAAGCATTTCCAGCTCTCGAGATAGGATTTCCCTTGCTGCAGGACCCTGTTTTGCAAGACAGGCGATGCATACTCACTCCAAGCCACTGGCAGCAAAGCACTTCAAGTGAATTGTGATCACTTCGGGCATTTTATCGAACAAAAGGCTGCGCTCGGCTTCCGTGTAGTGGTGGCAGTTCTCACAGAAATACTTGTCCTCTCCCACAATCCTCTCCACTGAGGCAAACTGGGAAATTGCCCATTTCAGAGTCTTCATTTCTGTTTTTGGCTCTGGAGAAACTAGAAAAGAGAATCGCCGTGTTCACAGAGATGCCAATGTTTACGTTCCCAACGCATCCCGCCAGAAGAGCAACAGAACGAAATGTGGCAAGTTCAGACCACTCCAAACCTGCAAGAGCGCAAGGAACACGCAGTATGTGTGAAATGTGTGATGCATTTCAGTCTCTGCAGCCTTTCAGCAAGGGATGAAAGCGTCACTTAATGGATATTGTTACTCAAAATGAGGGTTTTTCCAAAGCTTGTTTCAGATCACACAATCTTGTTGCCATGTCTGGAAGCTGAGAGCTCGTATGAGACCAGAATTTCACTTATTAAGGCAAACCCCCAAAATAACCAGAAAGTTCCCTCTCACTTCTTGCATTTTGCCTCCCCTGCCACCCTCACACTGCTGACAGGATCACCCGCTGTCGGCAGCACTTCACGTATGAACATCACCCCACACATTTTCCTTTGAATCCTTCAGCAAAATGGGGAGTAAAAGCAGGAAAAGCTGCTCCAAATTAAGTCCACGGCAACTAAAATTAATTCCCTTAAAATTCTGAATTTCAAGATGTGTTTTTGCCATGCTGCCTTTTGAAAATAGCTAAAACACTACATATGGATCAATAAAATTTGTGAAAGACACCACAAGACTAACATTTACAAACATAATAAAAATGCTACTAAGGTAACAACAATCTAAAATACTAAATATTTTTTTAAGAATAATTAAGAAAAAAAAGATGGGTTCTTGTTTCTTTTATTTTTAAGAAAAAAAATGTAAATACTTCCTGTAAAATTAAGAAAAAGCAGAATTTCTTATCCAGGAAGAAAGAGAAGACTCAAATCAAAGAAACTACCTGCTCATAAGCAGGAAAACAGGTGCCTGAGTGAAGGATTGTAGGCAGTCCACGCTATGTGTTAAGATCTGGAACAATGTGAATATTATCTGGATCTGTCAATATTATCAGCACCGTGTTTCCAAAGTCTAAAGTTAATCAGGACAGGAGATAACAGCCTCTAATTTTAGCCAGCACAAACAGGAGCCGTGTTCCTTCCGAACCACAGCATTATCCTTCCCCACAGCTGGCTGAGGCAGGAGCACACCTCACAACCCTTTTTGAGGGAATTACTTACTTTCAGAACTCTCTTCAGTTTTAGAAAGTTCATCTTCTTGCACTGGGACACTGATGTCCTGAAAATCTTCCCTCCTTTCCGTGAAGCACTCGCACTCCAAGCACCTCGTCCTCAACACTAACTGGCCCTGGAAGAGTTTCTCCACCAGCTCGAAGACAGCCAGCTCTGTACCTGGAGAAAGTACATGGCACATCCCTGAGCAAGGTGCACTTTGTTCCAGAGACCCTTCAGAACCTGGTTGTCCTTGGAAAACCACTGTTACAGCCACGGCCTTGTAGGGATCTCAGATAGGAATTAAAAAGCAAAACAAATCACGTGCAGTTTTCATGGTATCACCGACCCGTAAGGAAATAAGGGCCCTCTGTCACTTGGCCCTCAGACTTCAATTTCTGTTCTAAGATTGGGCTCTTGTTTTATACTTGAAGTGTGACAGTGTCATGTTCTGGAATATTGGGTTGTCATCAATGCTTTGACTCCTTAGCATGGACCACGGGCCTCCTCAAGGAGCACCACACTGTGGGTTTGCCTGGCTTCTATTTATTCCTAGTCCTCTCCTCCTTTCTAAATTTAGTGGTCAGTTTGGCCAAATCTACAGAAGAAATGCAGAACTCAAAAGACTCTTCATTCCTTTTAATAAGACCTGGTAGGTGGAAAGTTCCAAATCAGTAAGTACTGGATTCCAGTGGAAGCCCTTCCCTCAACAGGTATCTTGTTTCACTGACACAAACAAAATCCAGACCTGCCAGCGGATTAGCATTTCTAACTGGTATCTATTAGATCTAAACAGATTAGATCTTTAATACATCCTGAGTCCTTCCTAGTTCTTGGGAAGATTGGGAATATGGAAAGATTAAGGCACTGGAAGGGAAAAAGGGTATTGTTTGTAAAGCCATAGCCAGAGGAGTTTGGTCCTGTTTGCTCCTGCCAGGAATATCCCTTTACATCTTGAATCCACTTGCTCTTTCTATGGATGACAAAAACTAGTGGTAAATACAAACCTGGTAATACTCTGCCTTTTTTATACACATTGTACAATGATTACAGAATGTTAGAGAAACGCCTCGAGATCTAAGCTAAACAGGTCAAGTTCTAAAAGAAAAAAATTACAAGCACATATAAAAATAAATTCTCTTTCCTAAAAATCGTCTTCAATTCCTGAAAAATCTAATTTTGTGTTTAGAGCTCTGCAGGCTGTGCAGTCTGAAGGCTGACTTCCCACGCACTGTACTTTCTTAATCCTACTAATTTTAAGCCCATCCACTTGTGCACCAACCTTCCTTTTTTGGTTCTTTTTCAGTTCCTTTTCCATGATGGCTTTCCATGGGAGACGCTGGTTCATGATATTCTTCTTTACTGTCACCATTTTCGTACTTGACAGCTGACTCTTCGAGCTCACAGTCATATTCTTTCCCTGGGTCTTTGGATCCCAAGTTTGTCGTTAACTTCCCTAGACTGTAAAATTTGGACAGAATACTGGGCTGTTTGCAGGAAGACTTTAACCAGTTTAACCTAAGGCGCGACTTTTTCTGCGTGGGCTTGGTGCTCTCGCTGTCGCCGGAACACTTGGCAATGGCATCCGTTTGGTTCTCCATCTTTTCTCCCGTGGCTTTCCTCTTGGACCTGGTTTGTCTTTGATTTTCTTCTGCTGCAATTTGCTCTTTTGATACTTTGGATTTTTTCTTGGCGTTGCCGCCCTCGGCGTCGCTTTTCCTTTTCCCGTTTCCCTTGAGCAGCTTCTCCTCGGCCGCGTCTCCGCCGTGGCTGCCCGGGCCGGGATCCTCCTCCTCAGCGGGGCTGACGGAGCCGTTGCTCTCAGAGGTTCGGCTGGGTTTTTCCTCCAGCTTAGCTGCAGGCTCTTCCACAGGCAGTTTGTTCAGCTCTTCCTTCTTCAGCAGCTGGCAGGTTTCCTGGATGTTCCCCAGGATACACTGCAGCACCTCCTGCGCATCGTGCTGCAGGTACCCTTCGTACATGGGGTTCAGCTCTCTGTGCAAAGGAAAGGAGCAAAAAATGAGCGTTTGTCATCCTTTGCTAACTGGGGAATGTGGTTTGAGACTGAAATTAGGGATTTAGAAGTCATGGAGGATCCTCTCCAGGCTTAGAGAGAGATCATGTCTGTCACAGAGATGTGGGGAGGTTCAGCCTTAAGGATTTAAACACACCCAGCAGTGGAGCTCCTCAGCTCCAAGAGGATCCTTCCCCATCCCTGGAAGTGTCCAAGGCTAGGTTGGATGGGGCTTGGAGCAACCTGGCCTAGAGGAAGGTGTCCCTGCCCATGTCAGGGGGTGGAACTGGATGAGCTTTAAGATCCCTTCCAACCCAAACCACTCTGTAATTCAGTAGCACTTCTGTACCCAAGGCCAAGCACTGCTCTAAACCCCTTCTGCATTACACTCTTACAAAATTCAAATTTATTTTCAAATTTCTGACATCATGATGGTAACAACAAGCACAAAAATCTCACTTCCTATAAGGCCACCCCAAATTTAAGGCCATCTACCTCCCAGCAGCCTTTAAAGCTGGGCAGTGTAATGACCTGGAAACGTCAGGACAAAAATTCTGCCAGGGTTTAAGGTGATTTGTACCTGAGGGTGTTCAGCAGCCTCCGGGGCTGAGTGGCCAATTCATCCGTGTATTTTTCCGGGTTTAGGAGAAAACTGGCTTGAAGCTGCTCAACTGAAAGGATCAAGGAGTGCAAACTGCAGATGAGTTCGTAACTTGCCAGGGGATCTTCTTTACAACTTCCCTGCAATAACAACATAACAGGAGCAAAAACACTTGCATCAGTTTCACCTGTCACAACAAGTGAACCTTTTTCTCTCCTCCCCTCCCTTGGATTTCTAGGTTTGACTGAATTTTTTGTCTGCTATGGGAAGCAGGTGGGTTTCAGACAATACTGGGTTTTTTCCAGTAGAAAACAAACATAAAAGCCCAATTAGCCATTATTTTAAAATCCCAAACCATCCTTGCCCAAACTCCCATTTCCATACACTCCAGATGCTGTATCGTGATTATCTTAATGCCAGAAGCATGGTCAGGTGTATTTCTCAAATTTCTTCTGTTAGACTTTAAAACTTGTGCTAAAGTTCAAAACAACTCAAATACACCTTCACCTGAAGTAACACTGAAGAAACAATGCTGAAAAGCTTCTTAAGAACAGGAATCAGTTAAATTTTCACTACATTCAGGACAGCCTCACTTGCAAGGTTACAAATAAAGAACATGTGGGGATTTGTTACCTTTTCTGCCTTTTGCTCTCCTTCATCCTTTGAAGATTCTCTCTTCTTTGAAATAATGTTATATAAATGTTTTACTCCAGTTTTAAAACCAGGACAAAAATATAATACCTGAAAGCAACAGTTGAAAACACGAGAATAACTCGAGTTAAGAAGTTATTTCACACATAAATGCACATTTATAATCCACACAGCTCTGCACCTCCCCAGGCTGTGCACAGCACACAAAGATCCAGGATTTTTCACAGCAGGGAGGAGCCCTGAGTATGGAAACTGAAGAATTACCCAATCAGGACAACCACAGTGCACACATTTCCTGCAGCAGCATCTCTTTTTCCCCACTGTAATGAGATGCCCTTTATACTGCACCCAGAATAAACTGGTTTCACCCATTTGTGCTTAACCAAAATCTCCCTTTTCGAGCCCCCCTGGACGTGGCCTCACCTGCAGGACACTGTTCAGGTAGCAGGTGTTGCCCAGGTTGTTCAAGCCCACAAAAGGCAGCATGTTGTCTTTTTTCTCACAGCTGACAAGGGAGGGGGGCTGTGCTGCAGGAACCACCTGGTCACTGTGAAACAGAGAATCCGGGTAAGAGACAGCTTTGGGAGACCCCTCCTTCATCTCTTCCCCACCTCAGAGCCACCCTAGAGACTTCAGCGCTGAGAAATGCGGATCAAAATCATGGCAAAGTGTGTCTGAATTCCCTCTGGGCACTCCAACAGACTCCTCACCTCTAACTCCTCAGCAACCCACCCAAAACCACACAGGTTTCCAGGCAGGAGGGAAAATCTGCTCTAAGGTCCAACACATCAAATACCAGGAGACCGATTTAAGGGACCAAAAATTTCCATTTCAGTACTTCTGTATTTTTTTTGTGTAAAAATGTGCCTAGAACATATTTTTATCACTGTCCCCTGCTCCAGAGTCACCCCACTTCATTTCTGGATGCAAAGCAAAAGCATAAAACTAGAAAAAAAATACTAAAAAAAAACCCCCAAAACCAACAAACCTGACACACTATACACTGATTATCATTATTATTAATCACTGATATAAGTGATTAATACACTGTAATGACACAACAGAACCAATTTTTAAAGTCTTCAACTATTTTTAACTGACCACAGTTTTCTTTTTCCCACTGAAATGCCCTCACCAGCAATGAAATGAGTCCATAGATTCGCTCAGGGCCTGAAAAGCCCCAGTGAATGACAGCCAACCCCCCAGTCAATTCCTGTCCTTGCACCAGAAACAACCTTTAAGATCCAACACGTTTTCATTAAAGCTCGCCTTGCAGAAAATCAAATATTAATACAAATAATAATATAAATAGCTCAGTGATACAATAACTACTTATATTAACTTGAAGCAAAGCAACTTTTTCAAGTGATCCCAAAGTTTGTGCCAACTAAACACCCCCAGTGGGGCAAAGCTGTTTTCTTAAAAGAGTCATTAGAAAGCGATTAATTAATTTTTAAAAAGCAACTTTAGCAACTGATCCTAAAGTTTGTGCCAACTAAACATCCCCCGTGGGGCAAAGCTACTTTCTTAAAATAGTTACAGAAATTGGTCGTAGTAATTAGTTTGTTCAGTTTGATTAAGGTGGCTCGACGGTTAATTTAACGTAAGTGCACGTTAATTTAATTTAAGAGCACGTTAATTTAATATAAGCGCACGTTAATTTAATTTAGCGCGTGTTGCAGCACGCTATTTATGCAAGAACACGAAACCGAAAGGAGTGGAGGATGGAGCACCACGAGACAGACACAACATCGCCACAAAAACTTCTCCCGCGCGGCACTCACATCTCGGCGCCTCTGAACTCCGCGCCCTTCTGCTCATTTTCCTGCGCCTCGGTGAAATCCAGCGCTCGCTTCGTCTCCTTCTTCTGAAAGAGCTTCAGCGACAGCCTGTTCTTCTTGGAGGGGCTGGCCCTGGCGCTGTCGCCGGGCAGGACGCCGGGCATGGTTCCTGCGGGGCGCGGCCGGGGCGCTCACACCTGGCGCGCACACACACACACACGCGCACACCAGGCGCCATTTACTCCCCGAGGGGGCCGAGCGCGGACCCGCCGCCCCCCGCCCCGG
>VXAZ01000560.1:1075087-1255972 GCA_013399875.1 Gymnorhina tibicen
CGGCTGGGCGCCGGCGGGCCGCCGCCACCGGCCCCGCGAGGCCGCCGCCGCATCAGGCAGCGCTGCGGGCAGCCCGCTCTGGGTCCTGCCTGGGCGCGCGCGGGCGCTGGTAACGGCCCGGCCAAAGGGCTCGGTTTGGGCTTGTACCATTTGCGCGGGGAGAGCCTCCCACCCCCCCGCCGGCGGGATGTGGATTGGTCCCGCTGTGGCCACGCCTCCTCAGTGGCTCGGCCAATCAGAGGCGGCGGCTCCGTCCTCCCTCCCTCCCCCCGGCCTGAGGGCCTGGCCCGCAGTGAGCGAGAGCGGCCCTGTGGGAGCCTTCCCGCGCTTTTTCCATCAAAACCCGGCCGTTCCACCGCGAATTCCCATCAGATCCCGGCCCAAAGGCTCTAGCAGCACACCTGTGGAGAGGGCAGTAAATAATAGTTATCACCAGGGCTGTTAAGGCTGCAAAACTGCTGGTTTAGGGATCACCACGCTCAAAAAAAGATGGAGTGTGGGAAAACACTTAAGATTACTGCATTCTGCTCCTTAAACTGGCCCCTCCAGGACCAGGCTATACATAGAGGATGTACACTGCTTATACATAAAGGTTTGCTAACACGAAAGTTTCTCACAGAAGATACTGTATAGGATTAATTTCATAACTGACTTAGAGCCATACCCAGGTCTGGGCTTTGGGTTGAATTACCCCAAATTTGAGCACTCAAAAGCTGAAGCTCCCCAGGACAAGCTGCTGCTGCCTCCCCTGAGTGTGGCACTCTGCTGCCTGTTAAACACTAAACCAAACTAAACCCCACTAAATCACTTTTTTTTTTGCAGTCTTGCGATATTTTTGGATGTTTTTTTTTACACTGCCACATAAATTCATTATTTCAGCAGGTCACTATCCCTAAATATTCATACGAATTATGGAAGGAATTGTGTATGTTCCAACAGTCGTGCTCCTGCA
Organism: Gymnorhina tibicen; assembly: GCA_013399875.1. Lineage (NCBI taxonomy): Eukaryota > Metazoa > Chordata > Aves > Passeriformes > Artamidae > Gymnorhina > Gymnorhina tibicen. Next base: position 1,076,040 of record VXAZ01000560.1, read on the forward strand.
CGTGTTTTGATTTCTAACTCGGGTAAAATATCCGTGCGTGCCCGCACACCCAAGGCACCAAGGCTCAGATCCTTAAGGTGAATATATTGATTTATTTCCTTGGCCTGTGGGACCCCCAGAGCTCCGAAGCCCTTGGGATACCGCATTCCCACGGAACGTGGATGGATTTCCCCCAGAGCTCTGCCGTGTGAACTTTAGCTCAACAAACACTCCCTGCAGTTAATAGACACTCGGGACTACAGGGGTTCTTTTGTGTGAGACAAGAGTCTTATCCAGGTGGGCGGTGCCCAGAGGCCGTGGAGGTGCTTGGCTGATTAATAAAGTGGTTAATTAAGTCTGTGTTACGCTGCTGGTTTGAGGCGTTGGCCGAGGAGTTGCTTCAGTGGCAGCTGGAAGGTGCTGGGCAGTCAAACCCGTGGTTGACAGGGTGAAACCTCTGAGTGTTTGGGCCTTGGGAGTGGATTCCAGGCTGGAATAAACCCCGAGGGCAGGGCTCCAGCTGCTCCAGGCTGGCTCAGTGTGATACAGAAGGGCCGTGACCGAGGCCGTTCATCTCAACCAAGGTCTGCCCTGCCCAGTGTGTGCTTTGCAATCTGCTTCAGCAAACATGAGAGAAGGCTATTTATATCCAAGGCTTTTACAGTCTGAGAGGCTAAATCCTCGTTAGGTAATTCCTTATTCCTTGTGTTAGCTAAACTCCAGGTGTGCTTGTGCCCAGGAGCACCTCAGTGACATCGGGAGGCCGAGATTTGGGTGTAAAGTCAGGCTTGTGGACGTTTCCAGGCTCGTGGTTTGACTTTTGGGGGCAGTAACTGCGTGAAGGAGGGAAGGGAGATGTTTGCAGAGCAATTTTGGGGCACTGGAAGCGCACGCAGCATTTCCCCTGGTGGTTATGGGGCTTTGGTCTGTGTGCTCCATTTTTTTGGCTAATGAAGCAGCCACCTCAGTTTCCATAGGTATAATCATTATTTTAATCAACAAATGCACCTGCCATGCAGGCGGTACAGAGGTAAACCCAGGACAGGGAGCACCTCTCAGGATACTCACTCAGCACACGTTTGGAACAGCTTTACCTGCCCTTTTCCCACAGTGTGGGGACAATTCCCAAATGCTCCCCTTAAAGAGGCTCTGTGCTGTCCTGTGCTGAGCTGTTGAGCGGCCCAGCAGAGCTCAGTGTCAGGTCTGCTTCCTGGATTTTTAAAATTAAAATGAAAACTTCCTGTTTTACTTTTTTCCACTGGTAATTTCATCTGATTACATACAGCCCTTACCCCGCTCTAAATAATTTCTCTCCCTTAATATACTCACAAATTGCTCCCTAATTCCCCATCATCGTTATTTTGAGCAAACCATGCATATGCCATTTTTAATTTCCACTCTAAATTAGTTCTCTCTGGCTTTGAGAGACAAAGCCAATATAATTATGAGACACTCCGAGTGATATTTAAGCTTCCCCTCTGTCACCTGGCTGGAAAACTGGGGTGAAATCTTAGCTGCAGGTCTGCCAGATGATTGATTTTTAAAATTAGGCAGCACAGTCACACTTCTGCCTCTTCTTTCTTCTCTCTCACCCTTCTCTGATGAGTTCATCAGCTGTAATCCCAGCCCAGGTGGTTGTTGTATCCAAAAGTTTGGGGCACAAAGGAAGCAATCCAGGCAGTGCCACCACCACCTGGATGCCCAGGACAGCCTGGTTTGCTGATTCATTACAAAATGAATGTAATGAAGCCGTGATTTATTTATTTTTGGGAAGCAGAAGCTCCCCTGGTCGGGAAGAAGCTTCACCCACCAGCCTGACATGGTGCTGTGCTGCCTCAAAGACACCCACACAGCTCCATCTCAGACCAGCCATCCAGCAGCTCCTTCCCACCCAGGAAAAACCCTCAGCTCCCTGAAATCTCTCTTCACCAGCCTCACATCCTCTTGAATTTTTATGCCCCCCTCTCAAAATACGGCTTCCTGTCAGTGGTTAATGCGGGGAAGTTTTTCCAGCAGGAAAAGGTTCTGTTTAAATGTAAGGAAATGGGGATTATTTTTTTCTGTATCTCTCCAAGCCCACAGTAACACCTAATTAAATATTTATGGCAGCTTAACACACTGCATAAAGGAACTGTTGTCTAGAAGGCTCTGAAGCTTCAGCTCCATACAGTAAAGGAGTGTTTCAGGCACAGGCCAAAGAAGGAGCAGGTGCAGGAGGCAGTGATTCCTTACGTATGGTCCTGAGGCACTCCAACGTGCAAAATCAAATTATGTCTGATACTATGGACTTCACAGCCATGACTTATAAAAATAGCTGTGCTGGGAGACCAGAAATCTCCACAGGCACAGCCAAAAATAACCACGTGAAATGCCTGGAAGGAGCAGATTCCCCAGAGCTGGGATTTCTGGAGTCCTGGAAGCGGCCTCCAGTACAGAGCAACGATTCCCAGCGGGGGAAAACCTCCCCACCTTTAGCTGTTGCTGAATGACATAAATCAACTTCCAGAGCCTGCAGCCATATCAGTGCTAGGCCCATAAATCTGTCAGGGCTCTGGTATTGTCAGAACGACTCTGTGAGTTTTGGTGCAGACTGTGTGCAGACAATGTGCTCTTTCAGCGGGCTCGGATCACACGGGGACCTCGCGGTGGGAAGTTCTGCAGCCTACGCCGGGCAAAACCCGGTTAATTCCTGAGGAATACGGCTCTCGGTCAAATTCCCCACACAGAAAAGGTAAGAAACCGTTCAGACAAATCAGAATACTGACTACAAAATGTCAGGGCAGGGCTGGCTTCAGGCAGGAGGAACAGAAATGAATATTTAGGGATTTCATTGTTTGGTGATCCCCACAGTTCATGCAGACTCTGTGCCCTTTCACAGCCAGAAACAGGAACAAATTGTCCGACTTGCTTTACTCCACAGGAAAGGAAATCTGACTCTTCCCACAGCAAGCAGCCTGGGAACGTCATAAACCCTGAATTATTCCTGCTTGACGAGCTACATCTGCTTTCAGAGGATCTCAAATCGTTTCATAACCCTTTCTTTAACTTTGGTGCTGCTGCCTCGGGGCACATGGGAACAGTTTGGCCACTGCAGAACCCCAGTCCCTGTGAGAGCAGCACCTCTGCAGGGCTGTGCCTGGCTCTGGCAACAAAACAGGATGAGTTTGGGCAATTTGATGTCAGACTGAGGGGGTGAGGCAGCAGGAGAGCTACTGTCTTCTGTCAGGGGTGAGATCCTCCTTTGGGTCACAGAGCAACTCATCCCCACCTGGGGACTTACAGCAGCTTCAGCCTCTGCCAAGTAAAACCTGGCCCAAAACCTTGACCTCCAGAGCCAGCTGTTTTCTGGCATCCATAAAGATACAGATTTTAGGGAAAGCAGGAAAGAATAAATCAGAAATTGCTACAGTTCTGTAAACTCCACAGAAAGCCTGCAGGGAGCTCCTTTTAGTTTCAGCTTCAGAAGGCAAATGTCAGCTTGGAGGCCTGAGCCACAAACCATGAGCTTGTCTATGCACAAACCATAACAAGTTCCTCCATGTGGGCGAGTTTGTATGTTTGGAGGTCAAGGTATTTGGCTACTGATACAGCCTTGGCTCTTGTTTATCTCCTTCTTAGGAGAAAACACAGTTGGATGTGATCTGTGAACTTCCTAGAGCTACATATGCATCTGTGATCTCAAAGGAAATAGCAATAATTGCACCCATAATGTAGAGATAAAGTAGATTAATTAGTTCACAACAGTATAAACGTCTGGTTCTGAAAATCTGCCAGAGGCAAGAGGGTTCTGTGGCCAGGTCTGAAACAGAACATTTCTCCTCAGATCTCTCTGAAAGCAAAGCTGCAGAAAAAACCAGGGATGTTCTGTATGTGGTGCTGTTGCATCCTTAAGGGTGTTTTCCCCAGCTTTTGCCTGTCTGTGCGTATTTTCTTCCACAGCTCACATCCTGCTGCTCTGTCTGATGTAAATGTGGATTCAGAGCTTCTCTGGTAGCAGAGGCAGGGCAGTTTGCTACTATGGGCTGGAATTCACATGGGAAGGCAGGTGCTACATTGCAAACCATAACCCAAATAAAAATACACACAAAATCTCTCCCCATCTCTGTTCTCAGGTCGGAATAACATCGCACAGAGCTGTTAACTCACTCCTGGAAGCAGAGAAAGGAGGAAGCCCGACCTGCACATGCTTGCACCATCTGCTGGCAGCATCTCCACTGACAGACATTCCTAGAAGGGATTTTACAGTTCCTCATCCACACCTAGGGACACGAGACCACCGTTATAGAGGTCTAAGATTCAGGTGAGGACTTGCTTTTATCCACAGCAGAGCCATTTCTGCCGGGTTTTAAGGAATTACACAGCCAAGTGTCCGTGACCCCAAGCAGGGAGCTGCAGAGGCTGTGCCAGCCTCATCCAGAACTGTGCCAGGCCTTGTCCCCACCACAGAGCCATTCCCTCCTGAATTTCTGAACTCCCTGCTGGAATATCAGCTGAAGGATGGGATCCTGTCAGATTCTTTGCCTATCCCAAAGACTTGATATCTATTAAAATGAAACACAGCCCTATGTTACAGCCAAAGACATCATAATGAGTGAATGAACAACTCAAGTGAAAGTGAAACTTGATGAAGGCCTTTGTGATGTTGAGGTGTGCAGGGGTCGATCAGTTCCTCCTCCTGCCCCATCACTTGGTACAAGAAGAGGCTCTAAGTGGGTCACAGGAGGGAGGTGACCAGGAAAACCAACATCTCCTCGTGCAGGCTGCAGTCTGTGGGAGTTCCCAGCACCAAGAACATCATTAGACGCCCTTGCCTGGCTTTTGAAGAGAACTGGCAGTTTTAGAACAGGTAACATCTTTATCCCTGTGAAGCCAACAGGTCAGATTTGGCCCTTCAGCCTGGAGGATGGAACTGGAGGAATCTCTAGGGCTTCTCTGGGTGCAGCTCCCTGGGAGGATTACAGAGAAGTTGGCCCCTGAGTCATCAGGCACTAAACCACGGCTGAAGGGCAGAAATCTCAGCGTGGTGAGTCAGTGGGAATCAGACCATGCCTTGGAGCAGAGGGACAAATGACATATGAGTAAAAACCCAGGAAACCAAAGCTAAGGCAGAGAACAGCTGAGCCTCTCCCTGTTATGTGTGTGGGTTCTCTCTCCTAGGAGGAGCTGCACCACAGTAAGGGACACACACCTGTCCATGAGAGCTTTATGGAAAAAATGATAATCCCTTTTCAAGGGACAACTGAACAAAGAGATTCCCCTTGGGTAGATTTGGAATCTATCAATGGATGTGTGAATTCTGGCTGTGGCTGTGCCAGGGCCACCTGAGCTATGAGCAGCAGCACTTCTTGTTCATCACAGAATCCGTGACTGGTTGGGGTTGGAAGGGACCTTAAAGCTCATCCCATTCCACCCCCTGCCATGGGCAGGGACACCTTCCACTATCCCAGGCTGCTCCAAGCCCTGTCCAGCCTGGCCTTGGACACTTCCAGGGATGGAGCATCCACAACTTCTCTGGGAAACCTAAATGCTTGCAAGGACATAACAATTGCTTTTTGGGAATGCAACTACAGCAAATTAATTTTCCAGGCAAGCCCACGTGGTTTGATGTGAACATCACAAGGGTGATCCATGTCCCATGAGCAAATGAAGCCTTTTCCATATCACTTTGGGGATCACAGGATGTGCACAACCAGGGTGCCACGGGGCTGAATGAGCACCAGGTTGGTCCCTGGAGGCTGTTTATTCTCCTGGACACAGAGGTTATCTCTACCTTCCACAGTTTTCCCTGCCTGCATCCAGCTGGCTGGGATGTGTAGGGAAGCGCTGGTTTTGGGGTCTGAAAGGGGATGCACAGTCAAGTTTCATGATAATCATGGCTTGATCCATAAAACCCTCCCAAATGGAGCTGCTTTGTTGGGTTGATATTTGTATTCCTGCAGCACCCAGATACTGGCAGAAGCATTTTGCCCCGTTCATGCTGCCAGCCAAAAAGTGGAAGGCCACAGGCATGGTGGGTGGATGGGGCAGGGTTTTGGCTTTCCCAGACCATACAAGGCAGCTCTGTGAGCACAGCAGAGGGGCAGCAGTTTGCAGAGAATCTACAAAAATGGATGTTGGCACAGACGTGACATCCTATAGAACAACAGTGATTCTGTGCCTTTCCGAAGGGGCTCGATCACATCAGCCCCTGCCCCAGCACTGCAGGCTCTGGATGTGACATCAGCTCTGTTTTCCTCCCAGCACGGGGCAGGAGCCTCTCCCTGCTCCTGTCTGGCTGCTCTTGGCAGCTGCAGGGCCTCCAGGAGGGTCTAATCCCACCCCTGTAGGGAAACCTGCTTCCCCAGGGAGTCCCTTCCCATCCAAACCGCCATCCACCCTCCGAGGCGTTACAGCCAGCCAGCGAAGTCCAGTGCCTCTCTTAAAAAACACACATAAAAGCTAAATCAGGTGGTGAAAGGCTGTAGGAAACCACATTCTTCTTGCTGTTCTTTTCCCCTCTTATATCGACCTTTGAGAGGGAGCCCTTGGGCGGATCCGGCGCGCAGCGTTCCGGGCGGCAGGGCTGACCTCCCGCCGTGGAATTTCACCTAGTAATTTCTGTGGCACAGAGAAACCCTTGGAGCGGCTTGTCTGGCTTCAGAAGTGAATGTAAGTGCCTGTGGCTTGACAAATAAACAATCTGAAAGCGCTTAATGACTCACAACCTCGCCTAAGAATAGCTGAACTCTGCAAGATGGAAATTCAGCGCGGGGAACGCGGCCTCCGACACTGCCCGAGCGGGGAGCAGGAGGACACAGGGGGAGATGGGCAGGGAGAGGCTGTGGCTGCATTCCTGATGTCCCCTCCCAGCTCCTGGCAAGAGGCTTCTTCGATATTCATGTGCATCAGCCGCCTTGGAGCGCTCCCCAAATTCTCCTAATCCACTTTTAAACAAATTATCGGGTTTTTTTTATGCAGACAGCAAAGTTCTCCGTGTTTATCCCGCTTTGTTTGAAAGCGCCATTTATTCTCTGGGATTAAAGAGGGGTCACACGAGTGATCCACATCTCCATATTACACTTCCAAGCACCTACAGCTCCTGGAAAAGACTCCTTTTCCTCCAGTTATCGAGCAAGTGAAACCTCAGTGACTGAAAAGGGGAACTGGGTTTGACTGTTTCCTGAAAAATGGGGGTTTTGGTAGCTGGTGCTTTTCTGAGGCACACTTGCAGAAACGTGTGCTGTGAGCTGCCACCACAGCTTCTTACCCCCTACACACACCTTTCAGCACTTTAATCTAACCCCAGGGAAAAGAGAACAAAAACAAGTTCAGCTGAATGTCTGCGACCACAAGAGTTTCCTGTAGGTGCCCAGAGTTTCTGCTGCAAAAGCCTCGTTGTTGCCATTAGGGCTCAGGGATCATCATGGCTTTGGGATGAGCACAAGGGTGGGTGATGGATAAGGTGCACGGTCCCAGGAGCAGCAGGAGAGGTGCTGTGTCTGCAAGGCCATGGCTGCACATCAGAGTTGGTTTGATGATCTGGAACAAGAGAAGAAAATAATGTCAGAATCACCCCCCGCCTCCACCAGCCAAAAAAAATCGCCAATACCATGATCCCTCTCTTTTGGGCACTGCCAGAATACCCTGAGCAGCAGGAGCAGGGGCTGTCCTGGGAAGCCTGAAGGCTCCTACCCTTTTCCCTTAATTCTTTGATCTGTTGCAAAAGTCCTCAGGAAATGTGTTCCTCTCACTCAGCACCTGAGCCCCTCACATGGGAATGAGGGCAGACCGTGTCTGGGCAGAGCCCCACTCACTCCCGAACTGGGCAATGGGATATTTTATTGCTCCCTGTTCACCAGGAGCCTGGGCACTGCCTGGAGGGATCTGGAATTACTGGGTGGTTGGGCAGCAGCCAGAGCCCAACCCTCAGATCTCCCTTAATGATGTTCCCAGTCAGAGTTTAAAGGTCTTTGGGCTCTTCTTGAAGGAAGGGGGGATCCCAGCGGGCCACATCCATCCCCACTGAATGCTGAGTTCCTGGCCCAGAGGGAGACCATGTGCTGCCCCAGCATCACTGGAGCTGCTGCTCTCCCACGCTCCAGAACAGCTGGAGCAGGGCTGGGATTTGCCCCTGTGTCTCAAAGACAAGGAAAATCAAAAGCTTTACCCAACACTGAAGGTATTATTTGGTGTCACTAAACTGCTGATTTCTGCCTGTCCCCAGAACTGTCACGACGGTGACTTGGTGCAGCTGGGTGGGCACATGGGATTGGGCACATGGGGAGGCTCGAAGCCTAAAACCCAAATTGCCTTTTCTTTACTTTTTCCATGTGACTGCATGAAGGAACAAGGGCCCGATGTGAACCGGGCGGGGCTGAAGGACCGAGCCAGAGAACAGCTGGTGCAAACACAGCTCAACTTCTGCATCCCGAGCTCATCCCCGCAGATCTCCCTTCCCACCGCTCTTGATCCGCATCTGTGCAAACAGGATGAGCTACTGAAGTATAAATAAAGCGTTAAACTGAATCCCGCGGGCAGGAGGGGAAGGGAAAAAAAAAACATCCCAAAAAGTGGCTTTCTGGCCTCCCACGGCAGCCGCTCCCCCTGGCTCCCGCTGTCCCGCCCGCAGCCCATCCCCGCCGCCTCGGGCCGCCCCCGGCCCCGCTGCCCGGGGGAGGGCACCGGGTCCCGCCCCGCCCTCGGGTCCCGCCCCGGGTCCCTCCCGGAGGAGGCAGCGGGATCGCAGCGCTGCGCCCGCCGCGCTCTGCCCGTGCAGGTACGGCCGCGCCGGGCGGGGGCGGCGGGGCCCGGCAGCCGCGGGGGGAGCGGGCACCGCACCGGAGGGGCTGGAGGGATGCTCCGGGGCACTTGGGGCAGTTTGAAGGCGGTTTGGGGCCGTGTGTCTGGGGGTGCTCAGGGGCATCGGGAAGAGCGCTGGAGGATGCTCGGGGGGTGCGCTGGGGGTGCCTCAGAGGAATTTCAGAGGGATGTTTTGAAAGTGCTCAGGGATGCTCCGGGGTGCTCAGGGAATATGTGGGAGCGCTTTGGAGGCTGCTCCGGGGATGCTCCGGGGGTGCTCAGGGCTCTTGGCCCCTCGCGTGGCTGCCCGGGGGCAGCATCAGCCCTGGATCACTCGGGACAGGAGTATTTCCAGAGCACCCCTGGCTCCGGGCTGGAGGCACTGAGCATGGCTGGGCAGCCGGGGGAGGGCAGGAAGGCTCCGAGCCCTGGTGGGACCCCCAGAGGTCACCGTGTGAGGGCCGGGAAGGGCCCCCAGGCCCCGGGCATTGCAGTGGAAGTGCCCAGAGCCGTGTTTAGCCTCAAAGACGAACCATAAAACCCTGCCCAGCCATGAAGATGTGGCTCAGCCAAGCCCCAGCCCAGCCTCCGGGCTGAGCGTGGTCTCCCCCTCCTGCCGGCAGCCTCTCCCCGTTTCCCTGCCGGAGTTCCAGCCGCCCGGACGGAGCGGCTCCTGGCACCGTAACTCATTTCTGGCTCTGGCCAGGGCTGTGCTCGGGTTCCCTGTGTCCCGAACGGGACGGGCAGCGCCTCTGCCTCGCAGGCAGCATCGCCTTTCCCCGGCCGTGCACGCTGCCAGGGCATTTCTGAGCAGCCCAACTCTGCCGGGACCAGGCGTGCCCCGGGCAACTTTCCTCAGCTCCCAGTGTCCAGCTGGTGATTTCACACAGGCCTGAGATCTCGGGCTGTGCTCCTGGAAAAAGCAGGAACAGGGAGCAGGGAGCTGCTGCAGTGGGGTGCGCGTGGCCGAGGTCTGCAGAAGAGGCTGCGGGGTCCATGAGGAGGTCAGAGAAGGCAGAACGTGGGTTGGGTAATCTCAGCTGGAAGTTCAAGTGAGTTCAGGATGGAGGAAGTCGTGGTCTGGATGCTCTGGGTGTGATGTTCACCATTCAGGGGTGGAAGTGGGTCTGGACTGTGCAGGGATATCTCGTTTTCCTGTCAGCTCTGGGATGTGACACTGCCAGAAAGAGTTTCCCTTGTCCAGGGCCACCCCAGATATTCAATATTTTAGCTGTGTTGCCCAAATGAAATTGGTGAACACCCAAAAACATTGCTCATGCAGGGCAAGGGTAGCGACCGCAGCAGTGGCAGAGAAGGGAAATGATGTAAAAAAATCAGCATTTGCCTTTGGACGTGTTTTGCAGTCTTCCAGGTGGTTTGTGTTTGATTTGGGATGGGCTAAATGGGAAAAGCTGATTCCTTAAATGATTCCTGAGATGTCAAATGAGGAGGGGGAGCCTGTAACCTCAGGTTAATCACTGATTATTTGTCACTTTGATTGTAATATTTAAAAAATAAATATCTGCTGAAACGACAGCCCAATGAGCAGCGACCTGGCTGGGGAATCTGTGGTTGAGGAGGGATCAGTGAATGGATTCATTAAAACAGTCCTGGAACTGGAAGATGGGATGTCAGGGAGCCTGTTGCTGCTGTGGGCTCTGCCAGACTCCTGGTGCAGTTTCCTTGTGAACAGGAAAACCGTGGTCGCATTCGGCTCCTCTCCAGAAAGTCCTGTCGTGAGGAAGGTTTCATCTCCCAGGTATCACCCCCTCAAGCAGTGCTGGGGCTGTCCCATTCCCACATATTTCTTTGCCACCAAGCAGGAGTGCGACGTTGCTTCCCATCAAACAGCCTCTGGCATGGGCGCCTTTTGGGAGGGAGGGCTTCGGTCTCAAAGCATTCCTTGAATCAGGAGCGGTGTTGAGATCCTGGGACATGGCTGCTGGATGAATACAGGCTCATTCACGAGCTCGGAGCTGATTCAGGTCCCTCCCCTGGTGGTTTTACAGCTGCCAGATATTTTAAAAGTCACATTTTTATCACTGTGTGTTGCAGCCCAACTCATCAAACCTTGGGTCTTTTCAAAGGAAGCTCTGGGAACAGCCACATGGATGAGCGTGGCCCCATTGATGAGGGAAAAAAAGTCAATATGGAAAGTTATTGTATTTTCCATTTGGTGCCCCACTTGACAGGGTTTATGTGACTCTGCGTTGCTCCAGAGCAGCGGGATGCAGATTTGGTCAATAAAACCCTGACCCCAGCTCCAGGGGTGTGAAGGAGCCCACGGCTTGGGGCAGGAATCCTCACAGTGACAATGGCAGGGGAGAGCAGTGGGGAGGAATTGGCTGCAGGGAGCTCCTGCTTCAACCCTGTTTATTTTAGACCTCAGTGGAATTCATGTTTCGGGAAGCCTCGAGTCCTGCCCATCCCAGGGTTTAAACAACACAGGAAAAAGAAGCAGCTGAGGAAAAAGAAGGTGGTGTCATTATTACGGTAATACGCTGCCCAAATGGACAAGTCGATGGAGTCAGAAATGTGGAATGTGGTGAAAAACCCACCCAGACAGAGAGGTCTCCATCTTCCAAATGGGAATATCTTAAATTCATCATCGCAGCCGGTTCCTCTGCCCATCAGGGTTGAATGTGGCGCAAGTGAGAAAGCTGAAACTTGCTCAGGCTTGGTCAAAAACCTGGAGGAAAACCTGGAGGAAAATCCCCATTTCCTAAATTGGTGAGAGGTGGGAAATGCTGCTCCAGGGCTCCCGGCTCCCGTTACCTACACAGAAATCACCAGCAGAGGAGGAAGGCGGCACGTCCATCCTCTCTGCAGTCCCAATCAATGAACACAGTGGTTTCAGGTGGCCTGAGAAAGAAATGTTCCTGTGTGAAGAGGTTTTTAAACCTGTCAGGAGTGTGATCAATCCAAGTCTTGTTGGCTCGGGTCAGAAATCGATATGAAATGGCTCCGTGTCTCCATGGGGGACTGCGGTGGTTGCCCAGGGAAGAGGAGAGAAATGCAGACAAGAGGGTTTTCCTAAAAGCACCTAAAATTTCCCACTTCTCTTTGACCATGTGGGAGTTATTCAGTATCACAGCAGCAAAGCTTGACTTGTCCCAAGGTCAAGGAGATAGAAACCAGCAGCTTGGAAGAGACCAGAAGCCGTAGCAGGGCTTCATTGCTTTCCCTCAAAACTTGTGGGATTGAGGCAAAAAGAGTAAACACTAGAAATGAGGCACCTCAGATTTTTGTCTGCCTTCTCTTCTGACTGTGCAGCACTTTTGTTTCAGGGCTTTGGGTGCTTTTTGTGATCGCCCGGCTCTGGGAAAGGAGACTTTAGGGAAAACACCACAGTTTTCAAGGCATGGGATAAAATCACGAGAGTCGACCGAAGTTTTTTTAAGTCTGTGGCTGGAATGAGCTGAAGGTCAGTCGGAAAAGAGGTTATCAGGGGAGGGGGTGAATGTGATCGTTCTCCCCTCCTGGTAAGCCATAAAAGAGGGAGAGAGTTTGGATATCTGATACCTCCAGGTCTGACCCGTCTCTAATGGAAATGCTGGCAGGAAGCTCGCAACATTTATTAGACAGCAATGAGCAGCTTTAATAAAATCAGTACCTGCACGGCTTCATGGCAGGCGTTGGGAAAGGGGCCTGAAATGGCTGTTTAAGTACCAAGGGCTGCACACCCGGGGCTTGCCGAAAGAGATTGGCTTCTTTATGAAGTGGTGCCGGGTTCATTATTCAGCTTCCTTGTGAACCCTCTCCGTTCAAACCCCGGGGAGGCCCCACGCGCCTCCAGGATGTTTTCCATGCGCACAGCCCCCGGCTCCAGCCCCATCCGCCTCCTCCTCCTCCTTCTCCGCTGCTTTTTTTTGCAGAGAGGGTGGGAGGCCAGCCTGGACCTCTCCATCATCAGCCACAAGCTGATGGGTTGCAGGGAGAGCTCGTCCCTCTCCAGCACTCAATTGCTTCCAGCTCCCAGCTCTGCTCTGAGATGCCCCGGGCAGGCAGCGGCCGAGGGAGGTTCCCCTTGGGGTGCGATAAGATCCCGGTGCCGCGGGGTACCCCCTGTCATCAGCCGTGTGCTGAACCCATCCACTGGCCCCAGGATGAAGGCTCTTCCCATAAGTAACAGGTTCTGCATCCCTCAATGCAGTCCTGCTCTGCCTCAGCACGTGCCGTGGGTGATACCAGTGCAGAGGGAAGCCTGCCCAGCACGTGTGGCTGCAGGCCGGGATGGATCCAGCTTGGAAACTTTTCCTCCTGGTTGCTGTTGGGTTTAGAGCAGTGGCTCAGGCATTGTCTGGTCTCCCCATTTTAATTCTTTCAGTTTTGGGTCTGCTCAAATGCCTTCTGTCTCCTCAAGCAGCCATTCCAAGGGATGCTGTGGGGCACAGGACCACTGGCAGTGATGGTTTTGTGATGCCAGACACACGCGGGAAGGTGGCTGATGGGCTCCAGGGATTCAGATCTCATCCAGCAGGAATCCCGTTTGCTCTCACTCTGAGAAACCTCGTGACAACTCCTTGCAGTGCAAACCAGGACTTCAAACTGCTTTTATTTAGCTAGGTATTTGTTTAATCCCGCAAAGTTTTCAAACCTCTTTTTTTTTTCTCCTGGAGGGAAACTCCTTCCCGCGGCCGTGCCAGCCGGCAGCGGATCACAGCGGAGATCCCCCCCGTGTGCCTGTCCCCAGCAGACTGGAAGTGGGTTATTTTTCTTCCTTTGCAGTGAAAACAGAATTGAAAAATCCATACAACAAATATTCCCCGAGAGGCCGTTTTTATTCCTGCTATGTCCATTTGCAGTGATAGCTCAGCTGGTTGTTGTGCAATCCAGACCTCCGGGATGGAGCAGGTTCGGGTGTAACCCTTTGGGTGCCGAGGGCGAGCTCTGTCTGTGGGTCACCCCGAGGTGGTCCTGCCACTCTGCTCAGCCCCGTGAGGCACATCTGGAGTGCCGTGTCCAGCTCCGGGCTCCTCAGGACAAGAAGGACGTAGAGCTCCTGGAGCGGAGGCTGTGGAGATGAGGAAGGGCCTGGAGCATCTACCTGCCCAGGAAAGGCTGAGAGAATTGGGCCTGGTCAGTCTCAAGAAGAGATGGCTGAGAAAGGAGCCCATCCATGGATCTAAGTACCCAAAGGGAGGGGTCAGAGGATGGACCAGGCTCTGCTCAGTGGTGCCCAGCAATGGGACAAGAGGAATGGGCACAAACTGGTGCCCAGCAAGTTCCACCTGAACATGAGGAAGAACTTCTTCCCTGGGCAGTGACCGAGCCCTGAGCAGATTGCCCAGAGAGGCTGTGCAGTCTCCCTCACCGGGGATATTCCAGACTCATCCGGACACAATCCTGGGTAAGGTGCTCTGGGATGGCCCTGCTGGAGCAGGGAGGTGGGGCTGGATGATCTCAGTTGTCCCTTCCAACCTGAATCGCTCTGTGACAGATCCGTGGTGGAGAGGAGAGGGGGTGAAGCCCAAACCTGCCATCCCACAGGGATTCTGCATGGGGAGGGGAAGGCAGCAGCCCTGCCAGCATCCAGGGAGGCAGCAGTGGCGGCCAGGAGGGGTGGATGGGATGGCTCTTGAGCCACTTCAGGGCCGTCTGGTTCCTCTCATCTGTGGGAGCAGCCGGCAGAGCAAAACCCCCCTGACGGCTGCGGTGCCTGATGTGAAGCAGCCGCAGTTTCAGGCCATGACCTCAGTTCTCATGCCTGGGGGACAATCTTGGTGAACCCCTTCCCCACTTCCCACCCTGCAGCAGCCCCCTTGGGCAAAGCTATCAGAGGCCAGATGTAAATCCATCAAGCACCAGCCCATAATTAATTAATTTGCATGTTTTGACTCCTTCCCTTCATAGCTCCCGATTAAAAGCTTATTTAAGGGGTCGCAGACTTCTTCAGTTCCAGAGGGATTAAATCTGGGAACAACTGTAGGTCGTATGTGGGTAATTGCAATGAGGAAATGCTCCAAATTAAAGCTTCCTGCTAGGCCTTTCCAGTGGGAAAACCAAATAAAATCTTTCGGAATGACTTTAAAATCAGCACCAGCTAGAAATACGTGTATTTTTTCCATCGTGCTGCTTTGTCTGGAGAGCGCAAGCGGCAGAGTGTGCTCGGAAAAGACGCGCAAGCGTAACGAAAGCAGAAGAATTCAGCAGAAAAGGAGCCAGCGCGCTCTGGAGTTGGTCTGGAGTTGGTTTTGAAGCTCAGGCTCAGTAATTGCTTGTGAAAGCAGAAAGCCATCGACACCGAGCCGTGGCCCCGCACGGTGTGGGACGGAGCCGCGTGGGAAAGGCGGCATTTGGGAAAGGCGGCATTTGGGAAAGGCGGTGTTTGGGAAAGGCGGCATTTAACCGGCTGCTGAAATTATTTCTCATTCCTGGGCTGGGGAGTTTAACCCGTCCGTGCCTCGGGGAGAGCTGGCAAAAGGACAAACGCTGCTGGTTCTCTGCGCGTCCCGCAGATACTCTGCTTCCTGCAAAGGCAAAGCTTGCCTGCTTTTCTTCAAAGTTAATGTGTTAAAGTCCCGTTTGGGGGTTGCAGGGAGCTGGAGCAGCGCCAGCAGCTCTGCTCTCACGCAGTGACAAGATGTGGTTTTCCTCCCTAGCATGAGATTTGGGTCGTGCTGCTCGTTCAGCGCTGGGAAAGGTGCTGGCACTGCTCTGTGATGGGAGTCCCTGGTGAGAGCCCCCAGCAGAGCCCCTGCGTCCCAGGGGATGCCTCCACTTCCCAGGATTTTCTTTCCCAGCCCTGGAAGAGGTTTGCAGCCCGGGCAGTGACTGAACCCCTCGGCCTTTGCAAGCATGAGGTTGTTGCAAGTTCAGCACGGAGACTGAGGGATTTGTCCCTGTTGCCAGCCTGGAGGGGCAGCAGTCCAGGATGCCCGAGGGGAATGCCAATGCCGGAGCTCAGGACAGGCTTGGGACGGGCACTCTGCCCATCACTGAGCCACATGCCACAAGTACCCTGCCCAAAATCACAGACTGACAGAACGGTTTGGGTTGGAGGGGACCTTAAAGCCCTTAAATCTCCTTCCACCCCTTGCCATGGGCAGGGACCCCTTCCACCATCCCAGGTTGCTCCATGCCCCGTCCACCCCGGCCTCGGACACTTCCAGGGATCCAGGGGCAGCCACAGCTTCTCCGGGCAGCCTGTTCCACGTGTCTGCTCTGCCAGCTGACCCCTGCCTTGTCCGCTGCCAGCTGGAAGTTTGGATGGGTAACCCCGGAGCCGCGGGCTGGAGAGTTTGATACGGAGAGTGCCACTGTCCCTCCCGGGAGCCCGGGGACACCGGGACATCCTCCGCCCGTGCCGCCGTCATTCCCGCTGCCCATCCCGTCCGGCATCTCCCGGGGCTGCGGACGGATGGACACGGCGAGAGGGGCCGGAGCTGCGGGGACAAGGGCGGGGGGCTGTGTCTGCCCCGCCGGGAGGATCTGGGGACACTGAGCCCTTCCGCAGCTTCCCCCGAGCTGCCGCCGGTGAGTCGCGGCAGCCCGGCTGCGTTTCCTCGGGAGAGGCGCTCGTGGAATTGCTAATGCTCCAGCCCGGAGGTGCAGCATGCAGAGGGCTGCAGCTGCAGCATCAGGTACAGCAGCAACCCCGCCGTTAATTATTGACTCTCCTTTCAATTATCAGCCCTGATAAGGAGAGAACCCCCGACAGCCCAGGCAGCGCTCGGTGCTCTGTGTTTTCTGGGAAAGGTAACTAGTAAGTGGAAAAGTCGCTCGGTTTTGTGCACCGGGATTGAACTGTCCTCGCAAAGGTCATCCGAGAGCCGTGGGCTGCGCTGTTGGAAAATCAATCCCTCTTTTGTGCTTCTTGGTTTAAACTTGTATTTGCTTTCTGAGCAAGGTCACAGCTCAGCTGACCAACTTTGTAACTGCTGGAGCAGCCTGGGGCTCAGCCACGAGGCGTTTGTGCTCCGAACCCTTCGCTGCCGGCTCTGGGCACGGGAGAAGATGCTTTGGAGGGAGGCAAGAGCTGCTGCTCGCCGGGGGGGTTTGTAGGTGCCCGCGGGAGAAGGTAACATGACTGAATGCTTTGCTAACCACGGCTTTTCCTTTCACCACGAAGTGCTGGAGCCGCTGCTGCAGTGCAGGAGAACAGACAGGCAGAGCTCAAATAATGTTGTGTTACGGCTAACGAGACTGTGCTAACGTGCTGGTGGATTATCTTGTTATTTATAGGCTCAGGGTTAACTGTTTCCAAGTTTAAATTACTAGCAAGACGCTCTGGGAGAATGGATTTTGTGTATATTTGTGGTATGTGGTTGAGTGAATTTGTAATTTAAAGGTTTGGGGGTGCAGTGGTGCTCTCCTTTCTGCTGGCTGGGGTGGATGGGGGAGCTGCTCACATTGCACAGCGGCATGGAGTGAAAGAGGGGTTAAATGTGAGTGTAAAGAGCCAGTGTTTGAGTCCAGGCTGGTTAAAAAGACAGTACATTGTCCCTGCAAACGGGCTGCCCCAGGGAATAAAACCACTTCGCTCTGTGCGGTTGCCTTCTCACATATTTGGCTTCTCCCTTTCCATTTCTGTATGTATTTATTCCTGCCTTGAGAAAAACAGCCTAATTCCAATCCGGATTAATCCTCCCCATGGCCTCTCTGGGTAGCAAAGGGAAAAATCAGCGATGCATGGGGAGAAAAAGACATGTTCTTCAGTTTTCTTTAATAGAGGAGACTCAGCAAATATAGAATCTGACAGAGGGTCAGCCTAGCAGGTTTTAGCAGGATGGAGACCCACCTAAAAGTGTTGCCCTGCCTCAAATTATGGGCTGGACCCTGGGTGTAAGGGTCTGCTACTTCTGGCAGATGACTTCATATTTTAATCTCATTTTTCTTAGGGACAGGCATGGGAGAGCAGCTGTGGGGTCTAAAGAGGCACATTTTTGGCTCTAAGCCACCTTCTCCATGCCTGAGCTGCCCCGGGGGGAGACAGGAGAACATCAGCAAGCTGGTTGGGTACATTCAGCATCCTTTTACAAGGCGATTTTGAAGTAGATTGGTCAAAAGAGAGTAGTCATAGTATCAATTTGGGCTGCAGAGTTGGGACCTGGCCAGCTCATAAATGATCCAAATAGATGTAATTATCCAGATATTAAAAGCCATCCTATTCACTGGTTTTCCCCCCTCTTCTGAATAAGTGACCTAGAAGAGTGGAGTGTAGCTGGTCAGGCTGTAATTGGCTGCAGTCGGAAAATTAAGGGAAAGAAACAACATTTGAGAAAGAGGCCGGTGTTTGTTTTGGCACGTGCTGCTCACTGGCAGGAGGAGACAGAAGGAGCTGCCCTTTGTAGGAGGAGTGTGGTTAATTGGAGAGCACATCAGGAGCTTTCCAGGAGCTCACGAGGTGCTGGGTGGGCATCAGCGTGACCATCTGTGACCCTGCAGCAGCTTTGGAGAGCTTTGATGTTCTCCTTGGGCTGAGACCTTCCTGACTTTCCACCAGGGCTGTACATTGACCATCAACATGCCTACCTGATTGGCAACTAATTGTTTCTTTCAAAGGTTTTGATCTTTCAAAGTATTTGTTACAGAACCATAGAATGGCTTGGGTTGGAAGGGACCTTGGAGATCATCTCATTCCATGGGCAGGGACACCTTCCACTAGACCAGGCTGCTTGAAACCCTGTCCAACCTGGCCTTGGACACTTCCAGGGATGGGGCAACACTTCCAGGGATGGGGCAATGTCCCGTGATAACAATACAGCAGGATTTGACTTCATTTTTCAGCTGGTCTTTGGTAAAGGTTGGCTGGAGCCCCTTCATGGGGAGCTCTGGAACTGTGGTCAAGTGCTAAAAGCCCTTGCTGAGGCAAAGCTCTGCACGCAGAAAATGTGTTCAGACTCTGGTGTTTTGGTCCATGAGATGGGTGTGAGCTGGGGCTGGCTCAGCACAGGCTCTGCACTGCTTGGTCCTGCCCTGAGAATCTTGCATAGCTCAGGGATGCACTGGAGGAGAAGGGGTGGACTTCCAAGCAGCCATGGGACCGTCTCTGGCTGGGAACCAGACTGAATACTGTAAGGAGAATCATAAACAACCTACTGTTCAAGAAACTCCCACTTCATCCTCTGGAGCAGAAATTAAAACCAGACCTTCTCACTTGGAGCCCTGTTGTCCTGCTCACACAAGCCACGGAGCCTCCTACTGTGATGTCCAAGTGCCCCGACCTCCTTCACCCTTCCCTCCTCCTCCCTGTGCCTTTCTAAAGGGCCTGGAGGAGAGAAGTTTCAGCCAGGACCTTTCTTGGTTGTTCCCAGCTTTAATCTCTCATGATCCAGGAGGGTCTCACCCATGTCCCCATGATGGGAAGGAGCTGGAGGGCAACACAGGCCAGGAATGATGTGAAGATCTCGGTTTTGGCTGGGGTAGATCTCCACCTGAAGTTGTTCCCTGAGCTGAAAGCAATTTGCCTGTGGTTCAGTGAAGGTTCTTTTTAACAGTAGGGATGTGCTCTGAAGTAATGGCTGTCATTTGAACGAGATTCAACATAAATCTTGAATCTTTGCTTGTTGTGGATTAAACAAAAAAAAAAAGGCAAACCAGTCATTTCTGTGTGTAGTTTGTATCCCCGTTGCCAGGGATCTTACATCATGTTGGATATCTCCAGCTTACAGGAGTCAGGGGAGAGTCCCTCTGCCACTGATCTCGAGTCATCCCAAATGTCTGTCTGTCCTCGCTGGCAGTCAAAGGCTCTGTAATGCAGGGGATGTTTCACAAGGAGCAGCTCCCCGGGATGTGTCTGTCAAGCACAAGTTGTTGCCTCTGGAAAAGGAGCTATTGATTTTAGCAGCTTCAAAGCCCTCGGACACCACTGGGCTGCAGAAGATGGGAAGTGGGAGGGGGGTGGACTGGGAAGACTTGGAAGGCTTTAAGGAGAGATGAAGTTCACATGGTTGAGGGGGGTTTTTTTTTTTATTAAATTAAAAGTATCCATTTCTTTTTTTAAAGGGTGAAGCGACTCCTCAGCCCTTGTCAGAAGATGTTTAAGTGACAGCCCAGTTAGGCCCCACCATGGAGAAGACAGGAGGTATGGAGCCTACAGGACATTTATTTGTTCATTTATTCCTTGAAAAAACCCCCAACCAAGCCCTGGAGTAATTTCCATACCAGAAATACTGTAAATAACCTGTTGCTGTAGATGTGGGGCCAAGAGGTGAAAAATGCATCGTTCATTATTATGCAGACTTCCTAAAAACCACAGCAAAGCAGCTCTAGATCAGCACGTATTTGTCCTCCCGTGCTCTGGGACAGATCCCAGCTCCCACCCTCCAGCTGTGCTCCTGTGCCCTGTGATGACCCCAGTGGTGCCTTCCCTCTGTCCTTGCTCTGACTTCCACGTGCTGCTTCCCCCCCGAACAGCACCTGCATCTCAGTGATGCTCTGTGATGAGCAGCACCAAAATCCGTGCCAAATCGTCCTGGTCCTCTCCAGCTGCTGCACCAGGGTGGAGACAAAGGGGTCAGCCATGGGCCCTGGTTCCTCCTCTTCCTCCTCCTCGTCCTCGTTCTCGTCCTCCTCCTCATCCTCGTCCTCCTCGTCCTCATCCTCCTCCTCCTCGTCCTCCTTGTCCTCGTCCTCCTCCTTGTCCTTGTCCTCGTCCTCGTCCTCCTCCTCCTCCTCACTGAGCCCAACTTGTTTGCTCAGAGGTGCAGAGCAGCCCAAACCACTGTGATTTCAGGGACTTGCTGCATGAAGAAAATCATCAGTGGTGCAGAAGTTGAACTGTTCAGGCCCTCAAGGTGGAAGTTTGGGGGCTGTGGATGTTTGCAGGCTGGAGATGGCTGTGTTAAGCTGTGTTAAAGGGGGAGACTCGGTGGAGAGCTGTTGTTTGCCTTTGCTGGCTGGGTGGGCAAACACACTGACACCCATTTAGTGGTGATTTGCCTCAGTTAAGAGCTGTGCTGGGAGCCTGAGCCGGTCACCTTGGGACGCACGTGTTCCGCATGGCTGCGGCTCTGAACGCCTGCCTGGCGCTGTCTGGGTCCAGCCTCTGCCTGGATCCATCATTTTCAAGGAATAATTTGTGACCCGGTGCTTGCAGGTGAAGCGAGGCAATGATTTTCCTGCTCAGTGTGCGCTGCTTACGCCACCGAAAAGTTAAAACCAAACCAAAAGCCTTGACAAATGTCATTGTCATCGATTGGTCCCACCTTCTGTTATTGAGCTGGATTTATTATCCACCGGGCAGCTCTCTGTACCTGCACAGACACATAGCTCTGCCTGCAAAACCTGCTGCTTGCTTAATTGCCAATTAGAGCCATGATTTCAGCAAATTTTTGGCTTCCTTAGTGCAACAATTACCTGATGCACCCCCGGAAAAGCAGATCAGAGCTTGGCGCGTGTCGCTGTGTCTCTGCACAGCTTCACCACGAGCCTCCACGATAATTAGCTGCAGCCCCTGCCTGCCCAAAACTGAGATGAAAAGAGAAAAAAGCATCTCCCCCCCTGCTCTAAACAATTTTTTTTTCTTTCAAAATTCAGTCATTTCTTCTTTTTGGGTTATTTCGGCAGACGTCCAGCCACCCAAACCCGACGGGGACAGGGAGCAGCCCCGCAGCCTCCCCTACTCCCTGGAGACGCCCTACGGCTTCCACTTGGACCTGGACTTCCTGAAGTACGTGGATGACATCGAGAAAGGCAACACCATCAGGAGGGTCCACATCCACCGCAGAGCCAAGCAGCCCAAATTCAGCACCCTGCCCCGGAACTTCAGCCTGCCCGAGAACGGCTCCCGCGGCTGCTCCACCGCCGCTCCCAGCAAGAGCTGGACCTCCACCTGCTCCTTCCCGCAGCGAAAGGCATCCCTGGGGGAAGAGCCCCCCCGAGCCCCCCTGCCCGCCGAGGCGGCGGCCGAGGAGCCGAGCTACCGGAGGAAGGCGCTGCTGGCGGAGACGCGGCGGCAGGCGGAGCCGGGCTGGCCGCGGGCGGAGCCGGGCTGGCCGCGGGATGCGCCGCGGGCGCGGCCGCAGCTGCTGCGGGCCTCCAGCATGCCCGACGCGCTGCCCCCCGGCCAGGCCCCCCCGGCGGGCCCCTCGCCCCTCCGGACCCCTCCCCAGCACTGCCACGACCAGGGCGGCTCCGAGAGCGCCTCCCGCCCCGGCTCGGACAGCAGCGCGCTCACCGCCCGGGAGATGAGCTCGGAGCGGGACGGCTCCTTAGGGCATCCCGGCGGGGCTGTGCCGGGGCTGGGCCCCGTGCAGCCCCCCTGGCAGAACCAGCAGCTGCAGGTGGTGATGGAGAGCGGCGGCGAGGAGGGCGATGCCGCCGATGCCGGCGGCGGCTCCGACGTGGCCAGGGCTGAAGCAGCGGCACGGGCTGCCCTGCAGCTGGCAGAGGAGAACATGAACCCTGCGGAGAGGGGGCTAAGTGTGAGTGAGGTGGATCTGAATGTGCTGAAGGAAGGCGAGGAGAGGAATGTCCGGGCTGGAGGGGACAAGGAGAGCGGTGCTCCCCAGGCTCCTGAGGCTGGAGAGCCCGGCGGGGTCGCGGCGCTGAAGCAGCAGATCGCTGACCTGGAGGAGCAGCTGGGCAAGAAGAAAGAGGAGCTCGAGCGGGTCAGGGCAGTGCTGGAGCAGCAGGATCATGAGATTCAGGAGAAGGAGAAAAGCATTATGCTGCTGGCCAGCTCCAAAGCTCAGCTGGAAGAGCAGCTGTGCCGGGAGAAGTCCAAAGAGGCCGAGCTGGGGTGGCGGCGGGGCAGCGGGGCCCTGCAGCGCCTCGATGCTGCGGTGAACACCGAGCTCTCGCAGGTGGCAGGGGTCAGGCAGGCCCAGGACAAAGGCGTCAACGTCAACATCCCGCTCTCCACCAGATCCGTCGGCTGCGGCGTCCACGGGGCAGACGTCGGCGCACCGGCCGTGGAGCTGGGCGCGTGGAGAGAGCAGGGACTGGCAGACTCTGCTCGAGCAGAGGGACGTTCTGGTGAGGCCAGCATGGAGGCTGGACTTCCTGCTCCGTGCTTCACCCAGCTGCAGATCCACGAGCACCCCGGCCATGACAACCAGAACCACCGGGACAGCTGCAACTCCCTCGGCCCCAAGGCGGCCGAAAGCAAGGCAGGCTTTGGAGAAGATAAACCTCGGGAAGGGCTGGAAGAGGAAGGTGCCCCTGGCCACGAGGACCTCCCGGCTGTTGACCCCATTGGCCAATATGTAAAAAAGATCCAGGAGCTCCTGCAGGAGCAGTGGCTGTGCTTGGAGCACGGGTACCCCGAGCTCGCCAGCGCTATCAAGCAGCCGGCCTCCAAGCTCAGCTCCATCCAGAACCAATTGGTCAATTCCCTAAACTCCCTGCTCTCTGCCTACTCCTCCCAAGGGCCCGTGGATAAGGAGAATTCCAACACACACTATCAACAGTTGGGTAAATAATATTGGCATAGGCTTCGACGTGCCCGGGCCAAATCTTTTCCCGTTTATTCCAGTGTGGAGCAGGGGGGATGTGGTGGAACAGTTGTTGTCAGTCAGATCAGGAATAGTCTCGCCTGAGCGTGATGAGAAAGGCAGATCCCTGCACATCACAAGTTACGAATCTGAGATGAAAAAAAAAACAAACAAAATGATGTAGGAGCTCATAAAGCTGTGGCTCTTTTATATGCAGGATCAGCTTCCAAAAGCTGCCACACTGGTGGCTGTTCCATCAAATAAACATTCTTTTTATTTGGATTGGACATCTCAGTTTGCAAGAATATGGGACTGGTGCTTGTCTGGGGTAAATCAGCACGGAGTTCTCCAGAACCCAAACCAGTCAGACTGACTGAGCAACCAGGCTGGGAAAAGACCTGTCCCCACTCACACACCTTCCTCTAAAATAATTTTAGCTTATATGAAGATGGGAATCCAATGCCTGTTCACTGGGGGAGGGAGGGAGGAGACTTGCAAATATGTAAGTGACTTATTCCTTATAAGCAATATATAGACACTATCCAAAGTCCAATGGAAAAACTCATCCATGTAGTATTATAGCGGATTTATATAGGAAATTTCCAATACATTACTACTGGGAAAACAAAACCAGATACCAAACAGTATTACAAAAGTGAAATCTACTTATATTCCTAAGACAAATAGATAATTCCCAGTCACTTCCTTTATATTCCCAGTCACCTGGAGATGTTTGAGACCTGTATTTAAAGGTGGCAGGGCAGGTTCAGGTTGTGGCCAGCTGCATCTGTAGTTCTGCAAGACATCAAAAGACTCTCATAAGATGAAGTAAGACGCTTACAGTTATGATTTGTAGCTCGTTGCTAGAGGTTGGGAATAATTATTGCTAATTACGGCACATCTGCTTTAATTAATCTATTATTTTGTATTTTGGTAGAAAACTCTCCAACCACAAGTCTTAAATCCATCATGAAAAAGAAAGGTTATGGTTTCCATGCAGGAGGCAATGGGACCAAAAAGAATCTCCAGTTTGTTGGGGTAAATGGTGGGTAAGCATCCGCTCAGAAGATAAAACTGCCTTTTAACGTGGAATGTCCTCTGTATCGCTGGAGAAGTCATTCCTTTTCCCCCTCTTTTCCCCTCCAAACCTCCCGATTAAAAGGCCAGTTGAAATGGAGCCTCTTTTCTCCCTTCTTTAATCCAGCCCTGGCAACCTGTGAGTAACCCCGCTGAGAAAAGGTGGTGGTGTGTTCAGAGCAGCGGGGCACACGCTGGGGACTGACACTCTCTGCACGCCCATCTCGTGGGGCTCCATCCAAAACCCAGCTGGGGAAGGTGGGAAGATTCCATGGGAAGATTCCCTGGGAAGATTCCCACTGACTTGGGTGGGTTTTGGAGGAGGCCAGCACTGCCTGGGTGGGCACGCTGCCACTAACCTGCCCCCACGCTCCAGCAAAGCCCACAGCAGTTGGTTCAGGGCCTGGGAAAAGACTTGTTTGGTAAATAAGGAATTACCTTGGGGTGAAGGAGATTGTGCTCCCCATTCCAGGTGTGTCCAGTGTCTAACACTCCTTGGCCTGGGAGCTAAGCAGAGGCAGCCTGTCCTGCTGAGGTGTCCATGTGCTGGCATGAAGAGTGCAGGACACATGTCACTGTCCCTGGGCTGTGCAGACAGCTGTGTGTGCCAGTCTGGGAGCTGCTTTCTGCTCACATCCTGCTCCTCTGACTTCCCAGCTGCTGGGTTCACCAGGAGTTCCTCGCTCTAGTTGTGTACAGCTGCTTCCACCAAACGGGTACAACTTGTAGGGAGTGGAGGAATCTTGATTACTTTGAGGAAAGTTCTGGGGTCCAGGGTCCATCAGAGTGAAATGTTCTGTTTCGTGGAAGATGTTATTAATGCTTTTAGACAGCCCGAGGAGAGATCTCTGTCAGGGCTGCTCGAAGGGTGGATTCAGCCCGTGCAAACACAGCTTTTGCCTCGTGCTCCTCGAGGTTGCCGACGCCGCCCGTCCCTCCTTGCCACAGGGGCCGTGCTGCTGGCAGCTCCCTCTCACCGTGCCAGCAGCTCCCAGCAGGGAGGTGGCTCTCAGCCCCTGTCTGGGCTGTGTGTGATGGACATCCCTCCAGACCCTGAAGTAACCTTGCCTGCTGCTCATTAACTGCTTCTGCCACACTCCTGCCGCTTACGGAGCCAAACAAGGACTAACCCCGACTTTGGCTGTGGCTCAGACCTTTTAACTTGCTGCTTGTCACTCTGGGCTTCACCCAAGGCCCATTGGAGCCAATGAGCCTTGGTCAGGCCCCGTCGGGGGAAGGAGGGAGTAACATGTGGTGTCCTCAAATAGCTACGAGACGACGTCAAGCGAAGACACGAGCTGTGACGACAGCGCGTCCGACGGCGACACCGAGACCGAGGCCGAGGGCAGAGCTGGTGACCCGGAGCCCGAGCAGGCTGGAAGGGAAAGCAAAGGGGCTTCCTCAGGGGAGAAGCGTGAGGATGATGATGGGCAGGAGGCATCAGCAGGAGCAGCACCCTGCTCTCAGCACGAGGCTCACAGGTAACCAGGACACCGGGTGGTGACCGCGCCGTCCGTCGTGGCCGCAGGGCACGGCGCTGCAGGGCTGGGTTGGGACCTCTTCTGCTTGGTGGAACAGCAGTGCTGACCTCTGCAGACAAGGGAAAAGGCTTTAAAGAGCTAAATATTTTCTGAGTTACTGCAGAATCTAATGGGGATTGATTCAGGCCCTACACTCCACACTGAGTCATGTCTGGCAAGTTAGCTCATCTCTCCCCTCTCATGGAAAGTTTTTTGGTAAAGTTCTTTGCAGATTCAGGAGTAAGATTTTTTTTCCCCCCACCTTAAGGATTTTTGTAATAGATGAAGCTGACCACACAAATCTGTGACTCTGGGCTTAAACCCTTACTTAAGTGCTTAACTTTGTACCTAAAATCTGTGTCAAGTCAATGAAACAACTTTTGTCCAATAACTTAAGCACATAGATAAGTGTTGAGCATATTCCAACCTAATCTGCCTGTGTTCTCCTACCTGGTTCAATACCTCCTGCAAGTCCTGCCCCGTGGCGAATTTACAAAAGCCTTTTCCCTTTAGATGCAAGCCCTCCGAAGATTTCCTCACCGCCTGCCAGCTCCTCAGTGAACACCTCCCAGAAATCAGGAGCACAAGCAACAAGCATCTGGTACAGATATTTCCCAATCCCATTTCAGACACGGTTCATGCTCTCTGTTCGCTTTAATGGATGAGATTATCCCGATGGCACATTGCAGGCTGTGCCCTGGACAGCTTTGTGAGGACAGGGGGGTGAGGCGACATCTGAGTCAGTTTTAGAGTAGCCAAAAAGAAAGGAAAAAGGGGGGGAAGCAAAAAGGAAGATGAAGGCTTTGTCTGGTTGCTCATCCAAGTTACCACAGGAAATTCCTTTCCCCCTCAAGCTGCAGCAGCAGTCACAAACCCACAAGCTAAGTGCTGGCTGGGTGGGTGCCAGAGCCCGTGGGGCCAGGAGCTGGGGCAGCCACCGCTTCGCAGGGACAGTCACGGTGACACCTTGGTGTTTGCAGCGGCACGTCCTCGGCTCCGTCTCCCAGGAGTGGTTCCAGGTGTCCAGCCACAAGTCTTCCAGCCCGGAGGTGGTGGCAGCGTACCTGGAGGCGCTGGGGGACATCCAGCCCCAGCTGCTGGAGGCGGTGGTGAACCTGCCCGACAGGAACGGCAACACGGCTCTGCACTACAGCGTGTCCCACTCCAACTTCCCGGTGGCAAAGCTCCTGCTGGACACGGGTAGGAGCGGCCACTCTGCTCAGCCAGGGCTTTTGTTGGGCAGGGGGTGGGAGTGGCTCTTGCCAGTGGGTTGTGGTCCCGGGAGTGATGGCTGCACAGGGGACATGGACAGCCAGACGTGGCAAACACTGGGTGGGGTCCAGGGTCCTCGCAGGGAGCTCAGCCAGGAGCTAAAGGAGGTGGCACAGAGGTGGGGCTGAGGACCAACAGCCACCTCCCTGCAAGGGACCCATCCAGGAGACAAACACGGAGTCAGCATCCATCCAGGAGACAAACGGGCCCAAGGCCCATCCGAGGGACAAGTGTAGGGCCAAGGTCCATCCAGAAGACAAACAGGGGCGCAAGGTCCAGCCAAAATACAAGGATAGGGCCGAGGTCCATCCACGAGACCTGGCTGACCTCAAGACCAGCATCCTCCCCCACAGCTCAGCCCTGGGCCCATGGGTGTAGTCAGGGGTCCCAGCTGAGGCTCCTCAGGGACGTTAAGGCTCATTAATGCCCTCACACATCTTGAGGGCTTTGCAGCCTGACTTTGGGGATGGCTCAGGGTCCCTGTACCCAAAGGGATGTCCCTCATGGCCCCAGTCCAGGTGGGATGGGTTGCTCCCCCAGCTTCTTGCAGCAGCTACAGCCACATCATGGCTTGGGGCAGGAAGATCAGACCCCTGAGAGCATAAGAAAGCCCCCAGCACCACAGAAAAACTCCCGCGTTAAACTATTGAACTTTCAGCTTGTGTTATGCAATGAAAGAACAAAAATCTCAGCTGAGCTTGTACAGGGCAAAAATGTGCTCGTGTTCCGAGAGAATAGAGGCACTTTGGCCTTTTCTCATGGGCCGGACAATCCATGAAATGTTTGGGAAATGGCAGATTACCATACACATCTATAATGTGATTGTTGCCGCCGAGGCGTAGGGAGGGAAGGGTTTGAGGCAGCTGGTTCCCCAGGGTGACGCTGGACCCGAGCCCTCACCCTCAGACACGGCTCATTCCTCATGGTGGAGCTGGAAATGGGCTCTTTGAAGTGAAAAATGAGTGAAAACGGGGCCAGGATGTTTTCCACACCCCTTGGGTGACGGGCATCTCTCTGCTGCTCCCTTGCCACGGGAGCCAAAGCAAACAGCCCACAGCTCCAACCAGCATGTGCTCGAGGCATTAATTATCCCCCTTTAATTTTTATTTGTTGTGGTCTTCAAAGCTAATTGAGTTGACCTCAACAGTTGCAATTAACTGTAGCACCAGGGGCCGTTTAATGCTGCGCTCACAAGCCTGGATATTTAACACAGATAAATCCCCGTCCTCTATCCCTGTGGAGTAACTCCTGTTCCTGGGAATATAAGATGCCACACGTTGTATGACTCCCTCTCTCCTCTCTCCTCTCTGTTCCCTCCACGTGATCCATCCTGGGCTGGATCCGTCCCCTCCAGGCGTGTGCTGCCTGGACCTGCAGAACCGCGCCGGCTACACGCCCGTGATGCTCACGCCACTGGCGGCCCCCGAAACCCACCAGGACATGGAGGTGGTGATGAGGCTGCTCAAGGAGGGGGATGTCAACCTGAGAGCTGCCCAGGTGTGTGACAGGAAACAGCTGGGGGAATAATTTGGGTTCCTTAGCCTCCGTGGCAGCGCCAGGCTGAGAGTCGGCAGCAGGTAGCGGGGTTGGAGCTGCTGCTTCCCAAAGGTTCCAAAAGCGACCTCAGCCAAGCTGCAGCATGGCCACCCATCAGCTCCCTGGGAAGGGGTGTGACAGCCGGGGGCAGTGGAGAGACTAAAAAAGACTGAAAATTTTTCAAACAAGTTTTTCTGAGGTAAAAATCAGAAGTGACACCAGAGAGGAGCAGTGGGGGGTGAACCCCAGGGCGTGGGAACCCCAGGCTTGCTGGTGAGCTTCACACATTTTGTTCTCAGGGATGAGAGTGCCCTCATCCATCTCTGCTCCTAGACTGCAGTAAATAAAAGTCCAGATCTGACTTAAACTCCCCAGGAGGGTTTGGGGAACCCGTATTTGGGGGCAGCTGGGCAGTTTGGCCATGCTGCTGCAAGGACCTTCCACAAGTGAACGTGTGTCTCTCACAACACCTGCTGAGGAGCCCCGGTGTGATTTAATAACAACATGCAGAAGGATGCAATATTAATAGGAATTATTATCATAGATGTACCGTGCAGTAATAATACGCAATGTTGTGATAGGTGGTTATGGGGTGTGTGTGTTACTGGTGGGCTTGGCAGTGCTGGGTTAATTGGTGATCTTAGGGGACTTTGCCAATCTAAATGTTTCTAGGATTCTATAATTATTATTATTATTATTATTATTATTATTATTATTATTATTATTATTATTATTATTATTATATTATTATTATATTATATTATAATCTGTGGCAGTCTGAGCGAGCAGGGCTGTGGGAGGAGGTGGGCAGGGCGTGCTCAGCCTGCCCCTGTGACCCCGCAGGGAGGCCAGACCGCGCTGATGCTGGGGGTCAGCCACGAGCGGGACGACATGGTGCGAGCCCTGCTGTCCTGCCAGGCCGACGTCAACCTGCAGGACGAGGAGGGGACCACGGCCCTGATGGTGGCCTGTCGCCAGGGCAACGCCGACATCGTCCGGCTGCTCTTGGCCCAGCCCGGCTGCCAGGTCACGCTGACCGACAAGGTGAGGCTCCAGCACCGGCACAACCTCGCTGCACCGCGGGGGGAAAGCTCAGCTGGGATCGTGTGCTCCGGGCAGCGGTCCCTGAGGGGTGGGTTTTAAGTGAAGAAGTGAGATTTCAGTCCGTTTTCTAATCAGGGCATCGCTTTTAGGAGGGTACCCCCGGTTCTGGTGCTGCTGTGCCATGGATGGGGTGGCTGTGACAGCATCCTGCATCCCAGCCGTAGCCTGGGCAGGAGCAGCAGTGTAACCCTAAAAAAACCCAGATGAAATCCTGGACGTGTGGAATCAGCAGAGCTTCAGCTCCAAGAAATCAGCAGCAATTAACTCCTCCCCGAGAACGGAGCCTGTCCGTGGGGATGTGTGGGACGGGGCTGGGCTGGGAGCGGCACGGCCGCTGGAAATTCCTCCTGCTGGGCCACAGCGTTTGGAGTTCTGGAACTGTTTTCTAATTAAACTCTCATTTTATCTGAGACGTGCAGGAGGGCACCGGGGCCAGGCAGAGGCACAGCTGGGCTGTGTTTGGTGCGGTTGAGGCCCAAAGGGAGGTTCGCGGGACTGCGACTCGCTGTAAAGCAGGGAGGGAGGGGAGGGAGGGAGGTTTTGGGGATGGAGCCGGGATTCAGGCAGTGATGTCTCACCTCCTGTGTCCTGCAGGGCGGTAACTCGGCGCTGTCACTGGCACACGGGGACATCGCCGCTCTCCTGCGAGCCCACATCGAGCTCAGCCCGTCGCTCCCGGTGTGACCCGCAGGGAGGAGAAGCCAGGACGGGGAGCTGGGAGCGAGCAGCTCCTCCCTGAGCGGCCCCGCCGTGGCAGCGCCAGGACAGCGGGGTCACAGCGGAGGAACCTCCCTGCGTTATCCCAGTAATGTCCCCTCTGTCTCATTCTCCTCACTCATCCCGCTCGCACCCCTGATCTGCGCCCAGTGCCCCAAACAACTCCAGACTCTCCTACCCGCCCCTCCCGGTGTAGATCTGGCAGGTGAGCGACCAAAAGCAACGAGAAAAGCACATTAGAACAGCGATACTTAGCCTTTTGTAACCTGAGGTGATGGGTGTCCTTTTAATCGACTACTTAACTGTATCTCATTTAACTTGTAAGTTTGTGTCCTAATATTTATTATCAGCTCTTCTGTAAGTAGTGGCAGGCAGCGATTACTCAGTGTATGTAACAACAAACACAAGCTGGACGGATTATGGAAAGCATAAAATCCTATTTATGTTTGCTTGTGCGGGTCTGATGCAAGAATTAAAAATTAATGCTCTAGGAAAATATTTGAGTATGCCAGACCCAAACACACAGACATTGTTTTGCCTGGATTTGGAATTACCATATGGCTCTTATTTTTCCCTAATTAAGTTGGAGCTAACGGGGAAGTGCAGCCCGTTGACAGGCTCTGCATCACGGCAGGGCGGAGCAGGGCATTCCAGGCACGGGAAGATCCCAGCAGATTCCCATCCCAGGGTGTGTCAACGCTGTCCAAGAGCTCCGTGGAGTGGCTTTGCTGGCTGGCAGATGCCTCTTGGACCAGTGTGTGCTCCCTGCTTTCCCTCTGCTCAATTATAATATTCCCAAACTCCTCCTGTAAAGCCAAGCCGTGATTTAGCTGCTGCAATTGGGTCTCCCCCACCGTGGAGCAGCCACAAGGTTCAGCATCACCTCAAATCAGGGTTTTCTCTTAAATCCCTCTGCTTCTGACAGAGAGGGAGGCAGGGCTCAGGCCCCACTTTTCCAAGCATCCTTGTTTTGCTGCATCAGGACCTGCTGGATGCTCTCCCCTGGCTTTGGTGGAGCTGGTGTGTGGCAAACACAGACTTCCCTGATTAGCTAATTACTCTTTTATTCTTTTTTTTTTGTAACTAAGCAGAAGTAAATTCCAGACCACTCTGGTTGTTGTGAAGTCAGTTCACATCCTGACAAAATGTCTCTTGAGCTGCCTTGAGCCCCCATCCTTGCAGGGAGGGGAGAACAGCCCTGACCTCTGTTTTCCATGGAAATCTGCCATCTGCTCAATTTCCTTTCCTTTCTTCACATTTTCAGTCTGGAGCATTCACTATCTCAAACTTCTATCTGCCATTTTTTTTTTTTTTTTTTTTTTTAAATCTATATCCCAAAATGCAGGTGCCTCCTTTATGTATAAATAAACTGAGTTAAACCTTGCCCTGCGTGTGCTCCTGTCCCCGTGGCTGTGGCTTTTCTGGGGTGACTTCACACAGCACCAAACCAGCCGTTCTGGAGGTGTTCCTTCAGATCAGTGACCCCCTCTCCCTCCCCAGGGAGGTCCCTGCACAGACACGGCGGGGTGGGATATTTTTTGCAGGAATTCCCCCGATTTGTGTACAAAAGCCAGCATGGGCATCTCTGCCAGGCCCCAGCTGCAAACAAAAAGAGCCATAACACCACTTTGTGGCAGTTTTCACTGAGTTTTTTCCCTGCCAGCTCTGGATCCGTGCCTGCAGAGAGGAATTTCACTGTGACTCCTGCTGCTTCCCTGAGGAAGGGGAAAGTTCCGGCTTCAGCAGAATAAATGAGGGGGAGTTTTCTGCTAAGGATCAGGGTGGCTTTGGGAAGTGCCTGCCTCCTCCTCGGTTTGGGGACAGGGAAGTTATTTTTGGGGTGTGCTGCAGCTCTGCAGAGAAGCACTACAGACTTTGCTGCGTTCCCCTGCCCCGCTCCAATCCCCCTTTCCCTCCTGTTCCCATCCCTGCAGCCCAGGCTGGCTAACTGCATCCCCAGGATGTTTATTTTCATTCCTTTGCCTCATATTTCCTCTTTGCCCCTCAAACCATCTCCCCAGGGAGGAGCAGCTCCCACAGGGTGATCCCCTGCTGCAGCTCCTCTGCTCACGGGGACCCTGAGGGATCACGGGTGAGTTGATGCTGCCCCTGGCATCTCCCAGTGCTCCCCAGAATTCCACTCTCAAAGTACCAGACTGCACAAAAAAAAAAATCATCTGTGGGATCTCAGTGCCACAGAGAGCCAGAGCCAGCCTTAATTCATATATTCCAATATCACTGCAGAGATCAAACTAAATATAGGCAAGGAGAAACACACCCCCAGTGCGAGCACTGCGCAGGACAAATGGAGACAATTAAGTCACAGCAAGGAAAGGAATTAATCTAATGATCTTTACAGGCTCAGCATCCAGCAGCTGATCAGCTACGAAGGGAAAGAATGACGAGGAGCTCGGCTGAACACGATTTTTCCACTCTCCTTATGGGCATTTCCAGTGTATCCCTTCCTTTTGCTGCGAGAGGAGAGGAGAGGGGATGCTGGGGGTCTCATCTGAAGCACCTCAGTGGTCAGGGAGAACCACGTCACTCAATCATCCTCAGCATCAACAGGAAGAGAGAGCTGGGGGTGTTCACCTGGAGAGGAGAAGGGTCCTGTGAGACCTTAGAGCCCCTGCCAGGGCCTAAAGGGGCCCCAGGAGAGCTGGAGAGGGACTGGGGACAAGGGATGGAGGGACAGGGCACAGGGAATGGCTTCCCACTGCCAGAGGGCAGGGATAGATTAGAGATCAGGGATAAATTCTTCTGTGTGAGGGTGGGGAGGCCCTGGCACAGGGTGCCCAGAGCAGCTGTGGCTGCCCCTGGACCCCTGGAAGTGTCCGAGGCCAGGCTGGAACAACCTGGGACAGTGGAAGGTGCCCCTGCCCGTGGCTGGGGAATGGAACTGGATGGGCTTTTAAGGTCCCTTCCTTCCAACCCAAACCATTCCAGGATCCATCCAAAGAAAAACATCTCCTCTTGACAAGGTT
The DNA here is from genome assembly GCA_013399875.1 of Gymnorhina tibicen. Classification (NCBI taxonomy): domain Eukaryota; kingdom Metazoa; phylum Chordata; class Aves; order Passeriformes; family Artamidae; genus Gymnorhina; species Gymnorhina tibicen. The sequence goes on from VXAZ01000560.1 coordinate 1,109,385, forward strand.
ATCACCCAGAACCTGCCCCATCAGCAGCTTGGACAGTGTCAGTGCAGCAACTCTCAGCAGAATTTAATATCCTTACAAGAGATAAACGTCTCAGCAGCAAGGGCAGATTTGTTTGCTGCAGGGGCAGCGTGTCGGGCACAGTGACTGCTCCTCTGCTTTGGGGTCTGTGGGGCCAAGCTGGCCCTTGTTCTGTCCCCACAGCTCGGTGGGGAAGGGCCAATTTGTCCTAATTTTGCCAGGATGGAAGGCAGTTAGCAGCAGGAGTGAGACGGGCCATGATTTCCTTCCCTAGGAACCTCCTGTCACTGCACCCAGGTGTGTCCTTTTTGCAGCACGCCCCCGTTCCCAGGGAAAGAGCCAGCTCACAGCTTGGGAGTTTGCCTTTCCTGGGCTGGGCTGAGAAGATGGAGCATCCTCAGAGCATCCCTGGGGGCAGCTCCTCTGGCTGGGCCTCCAGCCCTGGGCTGAAGGCTGCAGAAATGCAATATTTTGTCAACTGCTCCATCTAGTGCCATTTCAGCAGAAAAGGCATCCGGAGCACAACACTCGGAGCCGTGCTGGGCCCTGGGCAGCTTTCCCTGCCTGGTGTCTGGAGTGGTTCCCTGAGGATGTGCCAGGGCCCAGCCCTGGTCCAGTGCTTACCTTGCAGACCCAGAACCGGGGATCTTTATCCCGTTTTTCTCATCCTTCTCAAAATGGGACTGTGAACCCTTACATGGAGACATCCACCCCAGAAAACATAACATTCCTTATGAGCATCTTAACTGTCTTAGGAATCCCTTAGGTTGGGTCAGGCCTGGAGCAACCCGGGATAGAGGAAGGTGTCCCTGCCCATGGCAGAGGGTGGGATGGGATGAGCTTTAAGGTCTGTCCCAACCCAAACCATTCTGGGATTCTGTGATCCTAAATAAAGAGGGAATAAAAAGTTTGTGCTACCACTGCGTATTTTCCCTTTTTTGGGCAGGAGCTGGGAGTAAACTCTGCTTCACCCCCACCAGACTTGGGAAGGCGGCAGAGCCCTCAGAGCCCACTTGGAAAAGGCTAAAAGCAAGGTCAGGGTGATCCTTGCTCCTCTCCCACTGGGGATGGTGCAGAACACGGATCTCTCTGGTGTGCTGCCATCCTGGAAGGTGCAGCTACCACAGGAGTGTGCATGTTAGGGAACAAACCCTGCTAAGAGGGGTGACAGTGGCCGTGGCAGTGCCGAAGCAGGACATCAATCCACCCCAATTCCGGTCACAGACGTGTGAAGCCGTGGAGAAAGACGATTATGGAATTATGCATCAACGCCCAGCACGACTGTAAAAAATGATGTTTTAAACATCAGTGTGACGTTAAATTAGTTCACTGCACTTCTTTCAGGCAGAGGGACATTAACTGCTCCATCCTGGCATAATCACGTCACCTCCACAGGCTCTGTGGATGACACACTTCCAGAGTGGGAATTGCCATGGGATTAATTACAGGGAATTTAGGGGCATTACAACGATTCCTCATGAGCAGGGCAATGAGGTGGAGTCCCTCATCCCCCCAGGCTGACCTGCTGTCCCCACCAGCCCACCCAACACCACCACGTCATAACCTGGCTATGAGTTGGCCAAGAAAGGCCAACAGCCCTGAGATGGCTCCTGGTGCTGTCGAAGATGTCCCTGATGCTGTCACTGCCAACTGCAGGCTATTCCATGTCTCTCCAGGTGAGGAAGCTGATGGAGGGACTGTGAACAGCACAAGACCCTTCTAAAGTAAAGGCTCTGACAGCTGAGCCCCCAAACCAAAGCAGGAGAACCCTGAGGACAAGAGGGAACAGAGGAAAAGTTGTGCCAGAGGAGGTTTAGACAGGCTATCAGGGCGACACCTCATGCAACAAATTAAAATACAGAATAAACCAAACGCACGACTACTTACGCAACCGAGCTTTATTTAGAACCTTTGAAGTCATAAAACGTCTCATTTTACTGATATACGTAAACATACAATCAGGAGGTTTAATTGCTCTTTCCCTTGCGCAGAAATAAAGTTTTAAACAAACCAGGACACCTCCACCCAGACAAGCGTGGTGCAAACCGAATTCCCTGCCTCGGTCCTGCGCGTGGAGCGTGGGCGCTGGTTTATCGATTAGTTGCAATACAATTTTTTTGGCAGTTAAGATACTCAAAACACACAAAGTGCAAATTACAAGAAGCAGAAAATGTTCTCTCTCCTTCTGAGCAGCGAGAAGTGCAAAATGCCTCAGCCCATAAATTCTATTATTTACGTCTATGAACTGCGTGTGCATCACGGGCTAATAAACAGCCGTGTACGACCTCATGGATTAAACGTGGCAGCGCCTCAGAGTCGGAATGCAGCGGCTATAAAAACACAGGACAGAGAAATCTTTCCCTTTGGTTGATAGATCCCACACGCTGTTACTGAGGGCACCTCCTCACATCTCACCCTGAACTCCCATGTGCCTCGGACACTTGTGCAACCCAAGCAGCTTGTTAAGGATTCTCCAGTTTTCCACATCTGGAGCTGTTCCTGTGCGCCTGCAATCGAGATTCCACTCACAGCTCGCTTGGCAAATCAAACAGGACACTGGGAACCCACTGAAAACGAGAAGTCTCTTCCAGGCACTATTAAGGGAATACCCACCAATGGTTCCAGCAGGCTAAATGCACTTCGTGATTACCTAAAGTTATGGAAAACTTTCCAAGGAAATAAGGAAAACCCTTTTCCATGAGAACTAATTGCAGCATTCCCGTCTCAGTGTAGTTCATCTCGCTTCAGGACCTGTTCCTGTACGTAAAATGGGGAAAATTCCACTCAATTACATGGAACAACTGTACCTTTAATACCCCCCTGCTCTGCTCAGTTATTACACTGCAGATTTCGAGCCTTCATTCCATTTAATTCCTGGAATTTTTCACACAAAATGAGCAGCCAATTCTGACCCACTCCCCCTTTCATTTCTCCCAGCTACATCACCATTATAAATTGTGCCAAATAGTCCAAATCAGACTGGGCTGCTTCCTCCAAACCCTCCTGCTCCTCTGGATAGGAAGATTAACCCACAATGCCTTGCACTGCCAGGAATCTGCCTGCCAAATTCATCTGCTAAATCACCAAGGCCACGCTCATATAATCACTGCAGGATGGCTGGGACATGGAATGAAGCTGGGAACTTCTGGCTGAACGTTCCTGCACCCCACCTCCACAGTGGAGTGGGACCGGCCTTGGGAAGGCTCCTCGTGGGCTTCAGACCCCAAAAAATTGGTTGGGGGGGTTTCAACTGAGCTGCCCAGCTCGCTGGAGGGGGTTGAGGAGCCTCATCCCAAACTGGCCATGGGAGATCATCCCAGCACTGCCTGGTAGTACCCCAAAATTGACTCTGGCAGCCCCAAGAGAGGAGCATCCTCTGTGATCCATGAAAGCCTCTTCCTGCACTACCTGGTCCTGGGGAGACTCCTGGAAATGCAAATCAGTTTGCTGGGTAGGATGAACTCCATCGAGCCGGAGGGACTGCTCGCTGTCATTCCTAGAATTACAGGATCACGTTCCCGAAGCAAACTTTTTGTCTTCATTAAAGTTTCAGGACGAACAATTATGCTGCAGCTTGGCACGACAACAACTGCCTTTGTATGCGACATGCCTGGCATATATCAGCACATTTCTTCTTAAAAAATATAATTAGGATAGAATGAGCTACGCTGTTGTTGTTCATGCTGCCTAAATATCTGAAAAGGCTCAAACATTTTAAAAGCCTAAAAAAATAAATTTCCCCTCTCCCCTCGTTTATTTTTCATGCTAAAGGCTGCAAATTGACACATCACAGTAATTACCTCTGACTAACTTCCATAGACCTACCCAAAGAGATAAACATGAGAAGTTCACATTTGACTATCAGACTTACTGTGCCGAGCACAAATAATTTCCCAGAGGAGAATTTGATATTTCATCATTTGGAACAGTGGTAATTTAATTACGTTGCTAATGTTTTCTGGCATACTTGAAAGAACAATTAGCATAAGTAAATCATGAGTGAGATGACAAGCCACTCGGCATTTGTTTCTGCTCATCAGATGAGATCGGCCGATGATCTGAATTCTCTTTTTGTGCGCGAACCGATCCCGGGCTCCGCGGTCGCCGCCGGGGTTCGGACCAGCGGGGACAAACCGACGGGCCGAATGAAGCAGAACGGATCTCGTCCTTTGAAGCTCCTTAATTAAACCGGCCCGGAGAAACCTCCGAAGCCACCAGAAGCCGTGGAGGGCGGGGAGAGAGGCCGACGAACGCGGGAGGCTGAAGGAAGCTGGAGACGCGCGAACGCCGCTCCGCGCGTCTGCCGGGCTCTGCTGGGGGGGGCTGGGCAGTGTTTGACAGCTCTACTCGATGGCCTAAAATGAATTCTGTTAGTCCCTGTGATGCTCAGGACAGCACCGTCAGCGTCACCGTGCCCCTCTGGCGCTTCAGGATGGCCACGGCCTGCTCGTGGGTGACGCCCTCCAGGGCCTCCCCGTTGACGGCCACGATCTGGTCCCCGCGCTTCAGCCGTCCGTCGTCGGCCGCCGCGCCCTGCGAGGGCAAAGCAGGGATCAGCCGAGGCACGCCGGGCCTCCGGGAGCCCGGGGTGCTGCCCGGAATGAGGGACGGAGCACCGGGAACTCCTCGTAGCCGGGAGAAATGGCGGCGCTGAGCTTCCCCCCACCCCAAGCGCCTCGACCGTGGCTCCCCGCCCTGCCAGGGTACGCCCCGGGGAAGAAGGGAATTGGATCTTCCCTCAGAAGAGGCAGGGAAAGACTGGCTCTGGATTTTATGATCACGGAGAGGTTTGTTAAAGCAGCATTTAAATGTACTCCATGACCCAGGAGAAAGAGCTGAAAAAGTGGGGAGGGAGAGGGAACAACCTGGGCACTGCCCTGGACCCCAGACAGAGCTGAAGAAATGGCCTCGAGTTGTTTAGATTGAACATCAGGATAATTTTGTTCACCAGAAGGTGCCAAGCATTGGAGCAGACTGCCCAGTGGAGTCCCCATCCCTGGAGGGATTTAAAAGCCATGTGGATGTGGCATTTAGGGACATTGGTTGGCAGTGCTGGAGGAATGGCTGGACTCGGTGATCTCAGAGGGTTTTTCCAACCTAAACAATTCTATGATGGTCCTGAAAAGCTTCCAGAGAGCTTTAGAAATGGCTCTTGTCCACCAGAGGCCTCAGTGAAGTTCTTTTACCTAAACCCCGAGCCCTGCCTGCCCAGAGGTTGGCTCACGGTGTCTCTTTGTGCCCCACCAGTGACTGCAGGAACTTTAGGTTCCATTCAGGGTTTCTCAGCTGTGCTCTCATCTAGACACTTGTAACCCCAAGCACCAGCTTAAAGGGATAATATTTTAATAATTGAAAGCTGTAAAAAGACCAGATAGTTGTGGTTTGAGCCCCGGAATAGCAGGAGCAGGAGACATGACTTCTATTCTACCTTCAAAGTTTTCTCACCTCCACCATCTACCCTGCCACGAGTGCTGACACGAGTGACACCAAGCAGGCAACAGGGTAAGCAACTGCGTGTCACTGACTTGAAAATTATTTTATGGAAAGTATCCCTAATTCCCACTGTTCTTCTTCCCTCCCCTTCCATTTCCACAGCTCCCCTCGTGTGGCCATGCCTGACGTGTCCAGCTGGCCCACGCTGAGCTCATTTCTAGCAGGGGATGGGTGGGAAAAGGGGCATTTCTCCCTCCTCCCCATGTGCTGTATTATGATTCTTCCCCAGCCTCAAGAGGCTGGAGCTCTCTGTACCTGGCAGGGACCCCCAATCCCCCCCAGACACTCAGGGCTGGGATCACAGATGGGCTAATTCCTGTTTTTCCATTGGGATACAGCACCTCTGCACACCTCTGCCTCCCTCCTGCACAGTGGGGAAAAGGATGCCTTCGACACCTCCTGGAAATCTCTTGGAGATTTACAGGTTAGGAGAGTGCCTTATAAATATTTTAATGTACAAACCCAAGTTTCCCAAGTACACAGAGCAATTTTGCTGAGACGAAGTGTCTTGTTTCAGCCATCAGTAACATGAAATATAAACTGAGAAACCAGCTATGAGTTCTGGGTCCCCTAACTCACAGCAACGTACTCAGGCAGTACATTTTGCTTTCTGCTACATAATATATTATCCAAGCCCAATCTTAGGTTTATTTTTAAAGATAATACAGAAAAAAGGGGAGAAAACAAAAAAAATAGAAGATACCTTGGCAAATATAGTCTTGACATAAATGGGCAGGTCTCCATGGGGACTTCCATACCCCCCTACAATACTAAATCCCAGTCCATCAGAGCCTTTCTCCAAAGTAATAATCTTAGGCTGAGGTGCTCTGAAAACACAAGAAATATCACTTAGATAAGCAATGTCTGTCTCTGGGGACTTCATGCAGAAGGAACACTTACAGAGACATTGATCTACCATGAGTTTTTTCACACAGTCACAAACCACGACCCTGGCCCTGGAACATTCCTGCAAAGCCCAGAGTTCAAAGGCTGCTCCCGTGTGCTCCAGCTCCTCACTTGGAAAATTTTAATTATGGTACTTTTATATTATATCCACACCCCCGTGCTCGTAACTCCAGAGCTCATCACTTTGAGCCTGAACTCTTTGGGGGTTTTCTCTGCCTACACTGAGCAAAGGAAGATTTTTTTTTTTGGTGGAGTTTAGACCACTCATATGAATTTTTCCATCTCAAATTTGAAATCAGTAATTTCTGTGTATATAGAAAGAGCTATTGCAGACAAGAGGTGGTCAGGCACTGGCACAGCTGCCCAGGGCAGGGGTGGAGCCCCCATCCCTGGAGGGATTTAAAAGCTGTGTGGATGTGGCACTTGGGGACATGGCTCAGTGGTGGCCTTGGCAGCTGGAGTCAATGATCTCAGAGGGCTTTTCCAACCTAAAGCATTCCATGATTCTGTGAAAGCCATTTGGCATCTTCCACCTATCTAACGGTGCAGCCCAAGCTGGAAAATATCTGGATAATATCGATGCATTTTTTTAGGACCTACCTAATTCTGCTTCATATTTCCACTTCCAAATTTCCCTACTGCTTTGATATGAAAAAAGAAGACAAATCCTTCTGTAAAGCAAGCAGTTCTCCTTTGAGAGCAGCAATAAAACCAGCATCTCACATTGTAAGACCACAGAATGCAGCACAAACAGCTCAACTTTTACACTCCACCCCCCTGAGGTAGGGCAGCAACTTCTTAAAATAAACAGCATGAACCACAGAATGAAAATGAAGAGCATCATGAAGATGATGAGCTGAAATGGAGACCAAAAGAATTTCAGGATGGTAACTGGGATGCTACAGTGTGAAAAGCACACGATGGAGTGTGCTGCATGGCAGGGCTGGGCCTCCAACTTCCATCACCACACGAGAGTGCTGCAAGCAGGAATTATTTTAATTGGATTTTTTCAAATTGTAGAAGCTAAAAAGATTGAAAAGACAACGAAAGTTCTGGGACATGTTTTGAAAGGTGTTTTTAACACCTCTGGCATCAGTCTGCCAATACCAAATTATTTCAAATTGCTGTGATCAGAACTCCTTCCAGATGAGGAAGCCAACGGACAAGGGCAGAACTACCATGTCAGCACAACGTTAGGGAAGAAAGGGGATACTTTTTCCTTGAAAAACACCCAGAAGTAGTGCTTGGAAACACATTCTGTGCTTATTTACTCAAGCAACTTCTGTCAGCAGGCGAAGACAGACACGAGCCCGTCATCCGCTCGGGGAAGGTCACAGAGCTTTCATTTGGAAGGGGATGGAAAACCACAGAGAGAAGCAACGGGAGAGACCTCCCTGCACCCTTTCCCTCGCCCAGAAACCCACCCCAGCTCTGCAGGAGAGCAGGAACTTACTCGGGATCCTCGGCGGGGTGCTCGGAGGGCGCGTTCAGGCTGCAGCCCGTGGACATGCTCTCCAGCTGGCTGGCGATGGCGCTGATGTTGGTGTCAGCCACCACCTGGGCAAGGGGCATGCAAGGAAACACTGCTTGGAAAACCAGCTGCTGGCTTTCTTTCCCCAAGCAAGTTTTAAAACCAAGTCCTGCTCTCTTAAATCTCCTACTAATTCCACGCTTTCAGGGAAGAGCAGCCACCGTTCTGGGGGTCCAAGGCAAACTTTGCTCCGAAGCTTCCTCTTGCCCTCACAAGACCATCACTCGGGCTCTGAGCAAAGGGGAGGAGCCTTTCTGGATAATCCAGAGAAAAAGGTTACTTTCCCAAGGAAATGGAGTCAACACAAGGGGTCCAGGATGGGTCTGGAAAGAAACCACCATAACCTTTAAGAGAACACCAAGATCCAAAAGACTGTTGGGCAAACACCCTGAAATGCCTCGGACTGGTTTGTTTGATGAGTAGGGAACAAATGAATCTTTGGTTTCGACTTTTCTCAATTTCTAGCACGAAAACAAACTGGACTGTTAAACTTCCCAGTTCTGGGTCCTCTATCACTCTGAAACCATCCCGAATGATGCTCCCAGGGCTGGAGCCCCTCTGCTCTGGAGCCAGGCTGGGAGAGCTGGGGGTGCTCACCTGGAGAGGAGAAGGCTCCAAGGAGAGCTTAGAGCCCCTTCCAGGGCCTAAAGGGGCTCCAGCAGAGCTGGAGAGGGACTGGGGACAAGGCCTGGAGGGACAGGACACAGGGAATGGCTTCCCACTGCCAGAGGGCAGGGATGGATGGGGTATTGGGAAGGAATTCCTTCTGTGAGAGTAGTGAGGGCTCTGGCACTAACTTTATTATTTTTTTTTTAATTGATGCCAATTTTTTATTTGCTTTTTTTTCTGGAAAATTTTCAAAGAAACCACCACGAAGGGGTTTGGATTTGAAGTATTTACAGCTGAAAGGACATCAATTTCCCAACAAGTACACGCTGTGGTTATCCCCTAACTCCATCTCCCTCTGAGGAGATATTCTTCTCTGCCTGACGTTTACTGCAGCACGGGAGTTCAGCTCAGACACAGTGAAAAACAGCCAGGAAGCATAATTCCAGTATTTCCTCCAGCTATGGCCTTATTTTATCAAAGTGAGCAGGTACTTCTTCCACTCGTCGCCGTGAACACGGCTTAAGGAAAACTTCCCTTTTCAAAGTAAAAAATTTGTTCTATAAATCTGTTTTAAATGAGTGCTCACAATTCTTCCATAGCAATATTTCCCTCTTCCCAGTGATCTGGAGCCAAGAGGGTGATAGAGCCAAGAGGCTTCCATGCAAATTTTGCATCCCAGGACTCGGGTTCCAGGATGCCCCAAAGGAAGGGGTCCAGCAGATGAGAGCAGCACCTGGCTCAGCCAGCAAAGACCCCACCAAGGTTCCCTTCCCGTGGCATCAGGGTAAGGAATTCCAGCCAGGATTTGCCGTGGTTTTTTTTGTTGTTCAATAAAACAAAAATAAATCTATATTCAAAAATCTTCAGCTGGCAGCAAGAACGTATCAGAGTTCAACAACCTTGTAAAAAAGCTCCCCCTTATCTCATTACTACACCTGCAGAAAAGAAATTAAATTAAACCAAGGCATCAAAACAGCCAAGAGGGATGATTGTTCCCCTGAGACCTTAATCTCCCATTTGCAAACAGCATTTGCAAACTCCTTCCCAGGACGTTCCCATAATAAGCCTTTCCACCCCGCTGCACACAATTATCTGACCTTTCAGAGCAGTTTGCCATGAAGTGGTCTACCCTGATAATAAATAGAATTACTTAATGGCACGCCAATCGTGATTATCACGGCGATAGGATTGCTCCATTCGGATTGTTCTAATGAAAAAAAGAGCAGTTTGGTGGCGGAGAGGTGCCTGTGCTTGGTGGGGAAGGGAACCATCACCACGCTTTGACTCTACTCCAGGTGTTAAAGTGCAACACCCCACCTTCCTAGAACAGGTTTTTAATAGAGGAAAACAGACTCTATTCCATCCCAATAAACCTGTGTCATCTGTGAAGAGCATCAGGGTCATTTTAATGAGACAGAACGCTCAGAGAGCCAAAATGTGGAAGAAAAACAGCCAACTGACAAACCCAAAGACAATTCCAGAAGAAGCTCTTTAACCCAGTGGCATTTCTAGAAGAACCTCTTTGTTTGTGTGAGCGACCCAGTGACAGAGCGCTCCATCAGGAATATTTTTAAATCCATGATGAGGAGCAATATTGAGCTGTATTACAGCTTTCAAGACGAGCCATTTGGGGTTCTGCAGCAAGCTTTTCATTTTCTATTCAGGGAATACCGTTGACATGAAAAGTGAAATTACTCAACGTTAGTAACAATATGATAACTATAATTTAACAGAGAATCCTCAGCTGGTGTAAATCTGTGTGTTTCCTCTGACTTCAATGGAACTACACAAAACACCATCTGCTCTGGAACTGGCTCATCACTTACCGGGTCAGCAGTTCATGGACAGACAAAACAAAGAATAAGCAAGTCTAAAACTAAGTTTATTATCATTTCATGGCCTCTTTTTTCCCTTTTTTCTTTTTTCCCCGCTGTTTTTTTATAGTCACATTTGTGTCATAATACAAGCAAGAAGCTTGCAAAAATCCCTCAGGATGCATTCCAATCCAAAATGCTGGGATGATAAAGAGAGTTAAGAGTAGATTTCAGTGGTGCCTTCAGCTTGTTTTCCAATTGTTGCAGTAATTCTGCAAACGAGTAGAATTTTGAATTCTATCTGGCAAGTATTTTCCCCATTTCTTTGTGTAAACATAAAAATAAACTATGGATCAACACAGTGGCAAGCAGCAATTAGAAGCAATGTGGCAGAAGATGTCCCTCTTAGCTACCAGAGAAACACAGCAGTGGCAGCACTGTTTTCTCTCTTGAGTGCTTTTATCCTTTACCTGTAGAATAATCAATTCCAGGCAGCACTGCCTTAGTGAGGATGCCATCATTTCTCCTAAATTCTGCTAGGATTTCTTTCAAGGACAAGGAAACCACCCAGTGGGTCTCTGTCTCTTTACATCACAAGCACACACACACACACACACACTTTCTTGTTCCTAGTTAACTTCCAACTGAAAAAAAACTCAAACCCCACAACTTGGAAGCTTGTTGATTCGTCACGTGTGGCAACAAGTTATTTTGTTCTCTTTGTTCTGCTTTTATAGAACCATGCTCACAGCCTGTATGAATGGCAATAAAGAATTTTTGAATGGAAATGATTTCTTGCTCTCGTTCTGTTGTAATTCCCACCCTGCAATTCTGTGATGCCTTGTGCCAGGGATGCTCAGGGTTTTTTTTTTGTTTTTTTTTTTTATTCCTGAATGCCATTTATCTACCCTGCTGCAGCTGCATGTTCAATTTATCACCATACCTGCAGGATAATGCTCCCATAAGCATTCTTTAGTAGATTAACTGCATCTGCATGAGACAGCCCATCCAAAGGTTGCCCATTAATGCTGACAATCCGATCTCCAACCTGAAAGTACAGCAGTAATGGAAAATTACCAGCATTAGGGAAAATTAAAATTAAGAATGCTTTAAAATTCCTGGTGAACTTGGCACTGCACAGTCACGCTTCTCTTTTGCAGGATCCCTTTTGTGAGGATTCTGCACTGCCAGTGATCATTTCCCATTCTTCAGAGCAAGGACAATACAGATTTTTTTACCACTAACAATACAATCAGAGAAACAAAGGTGGGTTGTATTTTACTCTTTCTATTTGCAAGCAGAGAGAGAGGGAGATTTTCACTGCTCTCCTCCCATCCAGAAAGGATTCATTTGTGTCTGAATGTGCAGACAAGTTCATATTCTTCCAGACCATGTAAGCCCATGCTGAACGTTGTCTAGGAGAGTAGGAACTTCTGATATTAATCCAATTAACCTGGATGATTTCTTCTTCCTATGCACAGAAATGACCTCGACCCTGCCATTGTTTAATTCCATTAGAGACAAGGCACGAGCGTAGCAGCATGTCCTAATGAATCTCATGGGCCACAAAGCATGTGGGTCTGCATAATAAGTTCTTTTCAATCCTCATGACTCCTTGCAGCTCTCTCCAAAACTGGAAGTGTTCACCGTGGCCACCCCTGGAAACCCACACGTGCTGTGGGTCTGATACAAGTGCCTTATTTTGCTGTTTCTTTATAGGGGCCTTAGGATCAAACAGCTCATTTCTGATCTGGTTTCAGCCTGGTTTGAGCTCTAAATGATGCCCAGCCTGGAGTTCCCAAAATACCTGTGGTTTCCAGAGAGCCTCTTGCTGCCCTGCCCGGGTCTGGAAGAACACAGACATTCCAAGAACACTGCAAATGCATTTAAGCTCTTTCTCTTAACACCACTTTTCCAATATAGGCAGCAATGGCCATTATTCCCAAGATGGGAAGAGAAAGGCAGATTTGGGTTTTGGGGTGTGTTTTTTTGTTTGTTTGTTTTTGCTTTTATATAAAAAGAGGCAGAGTAGTTTGTGGGAAATTATCAGTGACAGCAGATACAGAAGTGCTTGAGGCTTCAAGGGACACGTGGGAGGTGAAACAGGAAATATTGGGGACCGCAGCACTCACTCTGAGCCTTTGTGTCCGAGCGGCCACTCCGCTGGCCTGGATCATGGCGATGAAGATGGGAATGTCTCCCAAGGGACTGCCCTTCCCTCCTGCTATGCTGACACCCAGTGCATCACTCGGGCCCTGAAACAAAGCAAAGCCAAACATCTGCAGCCGAGGCAACTCGCAGAGGTCCGTGTTCAGGGTATGGCAGTAACTGAATCCCTCGATTTGTGGAACAGGGAGAAAATGGGTTTGACACACGCATTTCCTCACCCAAAGCACAGGCACACATCCAACATCCGACTGCAAACACAAACAGTGCAGCTTGACTCGTGAGAAATGCTGCAAAAATGAACAACTTCAGTGAAAGGAGTCGGCTTTATGAATGGATAGAAAATAACTCACTGACCCTCGTTATCTCCACAGTCCTTGGGCCCATATCGGCTCCTCCTAATAAAGAAACAAACAATTAGCTTCTGTAATTAAGAGATAATATAATTAAGAGATAACACTGTCAGGTGACAACGGTCCCTTGCTGCCTAGGCAGAGTTATCACCAAGCAGGAGTGGAGCCTTCCTGTGCCAAGGCAGGCAGTGCTGCTCACGTGAGGAGGAGGAGGAGGAAGGATGAATGCAGGGCAATCCCTCCGGCTCTCGATGTCACCGTGACTCCCATTGTAGCCCAGCCACAATCTGTGCAACAGCAGCACTCTGCCAGCCTGGAGAACAGCCCTATTGTGCCTTCTCTCAATTAAAGATTGGCTTATTATTCCTAAATCGCAGTGTTCCTGCACAAAGGGCTCTGGGAATGGTGCTGTTCCAGGGGTTTCCTCTTCCCGTTTGTGCTGTGTTGGTAAATAATGGACAGGCAAGAAGTCAGGCTGGTGTGGATCCAGTCATAGGGCGTGGAAAAGTACTCAAAATACTGGGAAAGGGGAGGAAAAAGGGAAAGAAAAGGGGAAGGAAAAGGGGAAAGAAAAGGGGAAGGAGAAAGAATAAGGGTGAGAGCAGAAGGAAAAGGAGAAGGGAGTAAGGGCGAAAGGGGAAGGGAAGGGGGAAGAGGAAAGGGGGCAGAGGAAAGGAGAAAGGGGGAAGAGGAAAGGAGAAAAGGGGAAAGTGTGAAAGGGGGAAGGGGGGAGAGGAGAGGAGAATGGAAAGGAAGGGAAAGAGGAAAGAGGAAAGAGGAAAGAGGAAAGAGGAAAGAGGAAAGAGGAAAGAGGAAAGAGGAAAGAGGAAAAGAAAGGCTTCAGAGGCATTGTTCAAACTGCAACTTTTTCAGCCCAACAAGCTGAGGGTGTAGTGAGGTCCCAGGCTCTGCTACACCCGGCCCTAATTGTATCAGCTTTAATGAAACTATTTTAAGAGCCTTTCTGAAGGCTGGCAGAATTAGTCTCTTCCAAAATCCCACGATTCTTACCCCAGCACTCCCCACATCCATGCAGCTGTGCCTGTGCAGGAGGACCAGGACAGCTGAGGTCTGTGGCACCGGGAAGCTCAGCCCTGGGGACCCCAAATCGGGGTCAGGACAACCCCTCTCAGTGCTGCGGGGCCTGTCCCCACAGCACAAGCAAGGCTGCCCAAAAGCCACCAGGCTCCTCCAGTGCCTGCAAACTGGCAGAAGAAATGTCTTCTCCTCCTGCCCACGGTCAGACGTGAGCAAAAAGATTCCCAGCTCCTGGAGCAACTCCCCCCCAGGCTACTGCGGGTCGTGGATTTAACGCTCTCTAAACCTGCAAATTGCAAACTGGGCATTGTGACTTTCTCATTACAAAACACCCCTTCATGCACTCAAGAGCAACAAAGATATAAATGAAGTGGTGGCAGCTTTATTCCCTGAGAAAACTGTTTCTAATGCGAGAACCATGCCTGTGCTAAGCCTCTGACAAGGGCGTCGGGGAATAGCAGGGCACAGGAATTCTGCACTTAAAATAGAGGAGCCATTACTCCTCCAGCAGACATAAAAATAATGTCATCTGCTGGAAAGTGTTCGGGTCTTAAAAAACATCCGTGGGGCGTCTTCTGGGAGGCTGGGCAGGAAAACCAGATTCAAGTGTTCAGTTTGGCTCTTAAAGCAGCCCAAATATAAAGCAAATCACGCTCGGCTGTTCTGACAGCTGCCCAGTTCGTACCTGAGTTTCTCTGGGATGTGTCTGCTGAGGATCTTTTTGTGCTGACAAAGTTCTGCAAGGTGGAGAGGACGGGAGCAAGCGCGGGGTGGAAGTGGCTGTGGACGCTCTGTTGGCTCGCCTGAAGGTAAAAATAAATAAAAAACCCGTGAGCCAAACCCAAAAGTGAACTCTTAAACCAGAGCCTGCGACAGACGGGCGCAGCTGTGCTCCGTGCCAGCCACGCTGGAAATGCCACATTGGCCACGCAAGTGCAAACCCCTCCGGGAAGGGAACCCGACCAAAATCTCCCCACAGAGGTGAAGTCACCATCCCTGGAGGGATTTAACAGATGTGTGGACGTGGCACTTTGGGACAGGGGTTAGAGGTGGGCTCGGCAGTGCTGGGGAATGGTTGGATTTGATGGCCTTGGAGGGATTTTCCTGCCTCAGGGGTTCTGTGGTGCTGCTCAGAGTACTACAGACCCTTATGTGCACAGTGAGGTGTTGCTCAGGTCAGCTCCAGACAGCGTTCCCCTCTCTCACTTGCTCCCAGGGTGTCTCCACACCTTAGGAGAAGGGGAAATGATGGGCACCTTCCCTGTGATGCCCCTGCACGCACGAGGCACCCAGGGGGACACCACACAGCTGCTGTCTCACACGAGGAGGGGATAACAGGGACACCCATCCTGTCACCCAGCAGGAATCTTTGCTGTTTTACCTGAATATCCTGTAACTGCCCCTGCTCCTTCTACTGCCCAAGAACCTCCTCTCCTTTCCAGAAGAACATGGAAGCTGACACAGGGAAAGCCTCCAAAGGGAGCTGCTCGCTCCCTTTACCCTTTCCATTCTGCTCCTTTTCCCCCCTCTCCTTATCTGGCCTTTGTCTTCAGGCTCTGCCCCTTGAGGAAACCTAATTATCAATTTAGGAAGTGCATCTGAACAACAGCTTCCACCGAGGGCCAGACCTTTCCAACTGGGTGCCTTGTCCAAAACAAAGACCTGGTCCATCTTTATCCACGCACAGCAGAGATTTCTCTCCCCAAAGCCATCAGCTGGTGACTCAAAAGCCCTGACACATTCATCCCTCTGGCCAGGGTGCAGCTGTCAGTGACAAACACCAGGCACAGCACAGTTTCCACCCCTGGGTGCCAATTTACGGCCCAGTTAACAACATTTGCAATGCACATGAAAGAAACCCCTGTTCCTGCACCACAAGGCTTCGATTTCCGCTGCTCAAGGGATGCAGTGGACCAAGAACAAAGCCAAGTGAGGACAAAAGTTCTGGATGCTCTTGGCCAGCACCTTCCAAAGCAGTGCTTGCAGTTGTGCAAATCATTCAAGCTGATTTGCTGCATCATCTGCCAAGATTTTTATTGCTCTTGGAAGGGTTTTGGTGAGAAACATTTATTCAGTTTTCAAAATCACCAAGTCACTTTGGAGCAGTGAGATGAAGGCTCTCAAACGACTCTGCATCAAGGAGATTAGGATTTCTCGTATTAAAAGAAATGCAGGAATTACCAGGTTCCTGCAAAAGCCTCTTAGGCTACAGAAAAGGGGGATGATGTCATTTGATCTGAATTTTCACCTAGACCCATGTTAGATGTTATGGCATTCTGCTTCCCTTCCAGCTCAAGCTTTACACGGTAAAACCAGGTGGATAATTTTTAGCTGTCGCTTCTTTGATTGCCTTGCTCTTGCTTGGGCTTCACGTGGATACAATGGCCTGAACAAAATGTGACACTGGCCTGCTGGCTCACTGCAACCAGTGCCATTTCCCCCGTTACTTCATTTCTCCTTGCCTGCTCTGTGCACTGCAGATGTTTCTCCAAAGCCATTATTTTTAAAGCCCAGCTGTTCCCACATGGCTTTAGCCCTTCCTGGTGCCTCACCACCCCCAGCCAGCCAGGGCCACTGCTGACCTTTAGGGAGTGAAGAAATCACGCCGTGCTGCGATAATTTTGGCACCTTTTCGGGGCTGTTCGTGGACAGGCCTCTTACAGACCTCCTGAAAAACTCCTGCTTTAACTCACATCTCCCCTAAGCCTCCTATGGCTCCTCCTCTCCATTTCCAGAAACAAGTCCTTCTTTTAGCAGCGCTGGGTCCCCTCACGTGCCGCTCCCCCATGGCAGAAAGGAGCCAAAACCTCCCCCCAGCATCACCGTGCCGTGATCCACCCTCTCACAGACACTGGCACCTTCAGTGTAATGGCAAAGCAGTCCATTTTCAGAAGGAAAACCCATTAAGAAGTTTTCTAAGTCACTGTGCCTTGCTTCTGTCCCTGCAATCCTCCAGGTGTAGCGCCAGGGATGGGTGTCTGAGCGGGCTGGGGGGCACAGGGAGAGGGGAAAGCCCTGCTCGGAGTGGAAAATGAGTTGTTGTTGTTGTCCTCGCTGCAGGTAAAAAGCAAGCGAAGCAGGAAACTGCTCTGTGTTTCCTCGGAGAGGAAAGCAGCTCTCCTGTGGCACAAGAGATGCAGCTCGGTTTCACGAGCTCACTTTGACAGACAAAACAGCTGCCGAAAACACAGTCAGGCGGTTTCTGCAGCTCTGAAAACCAAAAATTCCTGGGCGTCATCATTTGAGAAGGGTTTTTCGGATTTTTGGTGTGTCTTGGGAAGACGGTCCTCCAACAATAAACACATCACCCAGCTCTTCTGCTCAATCAGCATTTCAGCTGCAGCTCAGCACACAGAACTGTGGGGATAAAATATTTGGTTCCCCACCCCCAGCAGCGTGTGTGGAAGGATGAGCTTCGTGTGCACATCTGTGCACCATCCCCGGGCCCTGCCCTTCACAGCTCCCCTTTAAAGAGAGGAATTTGTCACTAACCTGACTGTTTTGGGATGTTTTCCGTGATGACAGCCATGACCCAGCTCGCAATCTCCCAAGCTCAAGATGCACCAGGCCTTGGGCACACTTGGAAAAAAAAAAAAACCACCAACCCTCAATGTACAATTTAAGTAGACATATAATATTTCATGCTCTCCTGGAGAGAATTATGTTTATATTCAGCACCACAGGTCCATGAAGAAAGCCACAAGGAATGCTCAAAACGTGAACATTTGTATTTAGACAATACAAAAAAGTGGATTTAGGCTTGTCCTGAAGGTTTCTCCTGGTTGCTGAATTTAGTATGAATCTCCCCCTTGCAAACTGATGGCCAATTTACTCAGGAAAAACAAACAAAAAGCCCCAAACTCTTTAGCAGACATTTGAAAAACCCTTCAGAGGAAAAATGCTGCAGAAAAGGGTGAATTTAACTCATATGGATCCAACTTAACAAAATACCCTCGTACCTCTGATTCCCAGTTCTTAAATAGGTAAACCTTTGGCAAGGTACCAACCCCGAATGGAAAAAGCAAGGAAATAATTAACCTTTCCCTTCAAGAATGAAAGAAACCACGTGCAGAAACGTTGGTGGGGATGGCAGGGGGAAAGCCCTGGAACAGATGCAGCTTGGAACAGAAATGGGTCTTCAGCATCCACAGGCACTCATGGCCATCCCACCCCTGCCCTCTCCCCAAGCCCAATCAGCCATGGAAAAAGGCAACTTTCTCCCAGAATTTCAGAGTAAAATCCCTCCTGGAAGATGGAAAGCTGTGCAGGAACAGATTTAAGCTGTCATTTTATCCCTGCAGGTCAGTACAGCAAAGCCAAAGATTTATTTCAGTTCTGGTTTGTGTCGCCTCTCCCGTTCCCAAGCATTTTTCTAACACGTGAGATAAACAACTGCATTTTCAAATAAATGCCTAAATACTGAATGTGTCTTTGTGCTCCTGCTTCGTATCATCCAATTCCTAGAAATACACAGAGAAGTGACTTTAAATGAACCTCCCAGTTATTTCAAATGAAATTCTTGTCTCGGTAATCAGCTGGAGCTGTCCTGTGCATGGTAAATAGCACTCCAGGATAATTACCTTGCACAGCGTCAGTCACTGCAATTCAATGTCTCAAAATGTATTCTGTACTCACCTTAAGTATAGTGGCAACAGTCTCTTGTGAGGCATTTCTCATATCCTCCCCATTTACAGACAAAATCTGATCTCCTTGAATTAATCTTCCATCTAGGTCTGCAGCTCCTCCTTTAACAATGTCAGAGATAAACACTCCACTTCCATTTCTAACAATGCAAGAAGCATATGGCTAATTACACAATCCAGTATTCTGTGGGAGATCAATTTAGATTACTTGCATTTAAGAGACTTTAAAAGAAACCTGTGAGCAGAGGAAGAACCAGTTTTACACCCCATTCAGCTGTGTACAAAATCGATGAGTTTTAAAACCACAGCATGTTTTGCTAATATTTAATGCTGTCTTTCCCCTTGAACTGCTGGTTCTGACTGTGTGATACATAAAGATTTATGGAAAACACCATTTATACGAATAGAAGTCCAAGGTTTGGTCTGTGATGGAGTTAAACTATCTCCTGGTGGGGCATGGTTTAGTGGGGGACCTGGCAGTGTTAGGTTAAAGGCTGGACTCAATGATCTTGGAGGGCTTTTCCAACCTAAATGAGTCTGTGATTCCGTGGTGTGAGCTGGTGCTAGCTGCAATGCCAAGATCTGGCATTTTTTATCCTTCACCTGAAGGACACAACACTTCCCACCCTGAATTATACCTGGGTATCACTTCACAGACCCCAAAAACTGGGCTCCCCCTAAGGAGAGGATCCCCACTCTGAAGGATTCAGGAACAGCACAGCAAGTTCAGCACAGAGGCAAAGGCAGGAGGGCTGGAGACTGCGATTACCATCTGCAGGGTAATTTACATAATCTAAATTAATTACCCACCTCACAATCTGCTCACAACACCTGGGTTAAACATTGCCACCCAAAAACTGGTGCGGAAACTCTCCTCACCATAGGCAGTCAGGATAATGACACGGTGCTTTGTAATTGCAAAAGTAAATTATTTTTGGCAATACAGGAGGGCAACTCCAACACTGAACAAGTGTTGTGCCACAAATCTCTTTCAGCAAAGGAAGATTAAAACTATCAGTGCTCTGGTTTGAGTGATCTAATAGCAGTGGTTTAGAGATGTACAAGAAAAAAGTCACATTTTATTAGGCTGCTGTTACCTCCCACTGTATTGCTCTCTGACAGGAGGGTGGAGCTGGGACAGCACAGGAGGAAATGGCCTCAAGTTGTGCCAGGGGAGGTTTGGGTTGGATATCAGGAAGAATTTCTTCATGGGAAGGGTGGTCAGACATTGTAAGGGGATGCCCACAGAGTGGTGGAGTCCCCATCCCCGAAGGTTCCAAAGAAGGACTGGACGTGGCACTCAGAGCTCGAAAGTTGGACTCGATGGCCTTGGAGGGCTTTTCCAATCTCAGTGATTCTGTGTCTGCAGATTCTGCTCTCTGCAGTGTGGCACAGTCAGCCTGAACTGCTCAGGGTTTGGGTCTAACTCAGCCTCTCACCTTCCACTGGCCTCAGTCCCTCTGAACCGAGCACGAGCTCAGTCGAACTCACAAATCCATCTGCAAAGGCACATCCCAGAGACAGGTAGGGTGGTTTTATCCCCCAATTTAGAAATCAGAAAAGCCATGGTTAGGGCTGTCAAAGCCCTGAGACACAGCCACACTGATGCCACAGAAGAGTGAGCCCCCAGTTCTGCCTGTCCCACACTCCCTCCAGGTGGGATTCCCGCTCCGTGCCCGAAGCTCTCCTGGGCAGCACCAGCTTCCACTGCTCTGTTGTTCTGACACAGGAGCCAGAACCACAGCCCCACTGCATCCTGGAAGATATTTAGATACAAAATTCTGCTCCTTATGGAGTTTCCCCTTTATTTCATCTTCCATTTCATGGCTACAGTCATTTGTTTGTACATCAAAATCCCAAATACTTCCCATTGGAAGCGCTGTCGGATCAGAGACGCTCTTACCGTTTCCCAGCTATGCTGAGCCCCAGTCCTCGGCCCGTTTTCTTTTGGATATCTACAGAGAAAATCTCCAGGTTTTCCTCATCCTTGTAATGTGCTTCGTTCCTATAAACCACCAGCTGCACCTTCTGGGGCGTCTGCCGGAGCGCGGTGATCGCTTCCTCGTGGCTGGCGTTCCGCAGATCGATCCCGTTCACCTGGAATAATCAGTGTTTGCTTTCCAAATGACACGGATAAATGATCTTTTCATCACACCCCACCCGTGGGTGACGGCACACATTTATCACTTTGACACCCCTTGGTGCTCTTAATTGAGTGCTCCCGTTCCCAGAGGGCCGAGCTCCTGGGTCTCCTATGGAGTGTGAGCTTGGAACTTTGTGCCGCTGCCCAGAGCGAATCCCAACAACCAGAACATTTGGCCTTGGAAGTTTTGGGTGCTCTTCCCTTCTTTTTAACCCTCAAACCTTTGGAGCCTCGAGCAATGCTTTTTTTCTCCAACTGCACAGAGTGGGACGTGCTCCTTTGAGCTCCCAGTGTATCTCGGTACTCAGATTCCTTTTCCCCCAGCTCCCTAACACCACCAAGATGAAAACAGAAGGGATCGGAAACACCAACAAATAAATGGCCACGGAGAACCCCAGGCAGGATGTATTAAATGGTGGTTTTCCCTTTTTTCCAATAGATGGCACACCAGACCGCTCCTGGAGCACCCAGCTACGCTTCTCCTACCATAACCTGAGAAGGTTTCGGCATTTCAGTAATGTCAGACAGAACAAGAAGTTCTGCTCAAATGTCACAGCATTAAAAAAAAAACAACCTATTGCAACTTGAAACTTAAATCTCCTAATATTGCCAAGCCTGAGCCACAGGTGCCCTTTAAGGTGTTTGCCAATATTCTGTCAACAAAACCATCTTTTATTTCTTCATACCAAAACATATCAATATTTAGGCATTTCTGAAGTCTCTTTAGGAAGTGGCATGAACTGTAACAGAATAACCACAAATGTTAATCCACTTCCAGAAGTTTTAAGGCAATGAAAATATTTCTCAGGATTTCTAGATATGCAAAACTACAATCATACTTAATTTTACATTAATGCATATGCAAAGTTACACTTAACTTTACACTAAGGTAATTAAGACTAATCTAGAGAAATTACATTCTTTTGTACCAATTCTGCACACATCTATTTATAAATGCCTTGATACTCTTTCCTCGACACAGGCATCTACATGTGCTTTATCACACTAATCTGAAACAAATTCAGTCATCTTTCTGATTAATACAGCTTTTAAAAGCTGAAATAATAACAACGTTATGGCCCACAAACATCAGCACTTTCCTGTTTGGCCAGAGAAGAATTAATTAACCTGCCCCATTTTTACCCCCCTAATTACCATGCTCTGTTAATACACCGTTATTTATAAAACCAAAACAACATTCGGCCTCAACGCTAACAAAAATATTTGCAGGGCAAGAGCTGTAAAGACAACTCCCCAAGTACCCCTTGCTATTTTCCTAACCCTACACACCGAGGCCTTAATGGCCATGCTGGGAATTTGTCCTGAGCTGACAGCAGAGCTGCAAAGCAGCTGTGCTGAACCCCTGCCTGACGCAAGTTTCATTTGCAGACCAACACTTCTCTCTTAACCCTTTCCCTCCACCTTTCCCGTGCTTGTCTGGGGGAAAAACACCACATTTATTCACAGCAGCCATTCCTCAGCTGGATGAAGCGTGGCCTGGGGGAGCTGGTAGCTTCTGCAGGGGTGCTGGGAGGGATGCTCACAGGGATGCTGTGGGGGATGCTCACAGGGATGCTGTGGGGGATGCTGACAGGGATGCTGACAGGGATACTGGCAGGGATGCTGGCAGGGATGCTGACAGGGCTGCTGGCAGGGATGCTACAGCCACCCTCTCCTCCTCACCCCACGTTATCCCAGCTCAATATTTGGGTTTCAGGCAAAGCAGAGATAACTGGAGCAGCGTCGGGAGCGCCGGCCTCCGAATGAAAGATTAAAGAGATGAATAATACTAAGCTATTGGACATGACAGCTGAACTATGTAATTCAAGAACTGCCTTGCTCAATTAAATTTAATGCATTCTCAATTTGTACCTTCAGTTTATATGAATATATAAGGAAATATGAATTTTTCAGGACGTTCTTAGTGACAGAAGGGAAGCTTCGAGAATGGATCCTATTCAACTTACAAGGAACCTCTGCTGAACTGGAAACAAGTCTCCACAACCAGGCACAGACACAGAGAAAGTAATTTACCTCCAGAATTTGATCACCAGCCCAAAGTCTGCCATCTCGGGCTGCCGCCCCTTCTTCATAAACTTCATGGATCACGATGGCATCCTGTGGGAAGAAGGGAGTGGCATGAATCCTGCTTCCCAAACACCCCCAAACTGGCCACCACGACCCACCCCACAATCCCCACCAGCCCCAAAGTTAAAAAATACAGCACTCCCAGTCAGCAGAAGCAAGACTGTAACAGGGATTTTTAAAATTTTCAGTATTTTGGGATAAGAAAATTACTCCTGTGATCAAAAGCTGTAAAAAGGTACGAAGGATTTTGTTCCCCACTTCAGGGTAGTCTTGTCTAGAGCTTCTTCCACCATTTTCATACATTGGCATCAGCAGCACGTGAACTCAGTGTGAACTGTTGTATTAACATCATCTACTTTTAATGGTATTATTTAAAACCAGATTCTTTGGAGCTATGAATATTTTTAGGGACTTGGCATAGACCTCGGCTCTAAGCAAGAGCTGAATGCCTTGTGGTAAATAGCGCTGGTTAAATCTGTAAGAAATGAAATCCAGAAGAAAGGAACAATGGCAAATGTTAGTTTATTACTGAGGTTGGAAAATGTAGGCAGTGGCAGATGTAGCTTCAGGGAAGGTTTCAGTGATTTAATCTTATTGCCAGCAATAGATGTCCCCGAAGAAAACGCATTACAAAGAACATACTGTTCTCTTGCTGGTGCTTTCCCTTTGCATTGTTCTGGTTTGTTTCTTTTTTTTTTTTCCCTTTTTCCTTAAAAAAAAATATATATAGGTGAACATCCTATATTATGCTTCAGCTTGCAGGATGGGATGCTCCAGTGTGCAAAACCTGCTCCTCTCCTCAGCATCACCAGCAAACCCTCGGCCTCAGAGCGGAGCCACCAGCGCTGGCTCTGGGCAAGCACGCGGTGATTTTTAATTACACACGTAGGTTTTGGATAACCTGTTCTCATGTACACCCTCCAGAGCTGCTGGTGTGAAGTCCCCCACCAACTGGATGTATACAAGCCAAAGAGGAGCCTTCCCAGAGTGCTCCCAAGAAAAGGTGGTGAGGCTGGAGCGTGCAAACCCCGCTGTGCGATGGCTTCTCGGAGCAGGGGCAGGGAATTGCTGCCGGGGTGGGAAAAGGTCCCTCCGTGTTTGGAAACCACTGCTGGATACCACATCTCTCATCACCAATTCACCCCCTGCCCGTGCTGCCTCACGAGCCTTTCCCAGCACATGCTGAACAGAAAGAAAACTCAGATTTCCTTCAGGTAACGCTCGGATCACGACAACGCCCGAGAGCACGGCTCCCTTTCGTTCCCACTACAACTCATTTCATGATGTGGGCTCGCTGGAGCACGGCACCACTGCCACAGGTTCCCTCTGATACACGGACACCAGTCCCTGAGAAAAGCTGGAGGGCTGTAATCACAAATGGATTACAGCTGATACAAGAGTCCCAGATGGGGGAAAAGAGATCTCCACTTGCATAAATGAAGGGGAAGCACTGTGAGCTGTGTACCAAGTAATTAAGAAAATCAAAAGAATGGTTTGATTAAAAAATAAAATAAAATGTAGATACATACACACCACTGGCAACCACAGGGTTTATTTGCAATAACTGAAGCAACAAATACTAACAGAATAGAGCAACATGGGCACGTCCATCTCAGCAGCCTCTGTTATGTGTCTTAGATCTTCTCCCTGCTGTGGGGTTTGGGTTGTTGTGGGGTTTTGGTTTTGGTTGGTTTGGGGTTGGGGTATTTTTTACCTTTTTTTTACAAATGATGGTGTTACTCCAAATCAACACAAGAGACTTTTACCAAAGAGAGAACACAAAATATTGACCAGCTTGTTAAGGCAGCATCACTCACCCGGGACACACCAGGGCAGTGGGTGACCATGAGGTTTGGTAGAAAGCTGGCAGTGTGACCACGGAACAGCACACTGGGCACATACACAGGATGGCCAAATCAAACCTCTTCAGACTGGATTTAATCTCATATTTCCTAACCTCAGAGCAAGGACCTTTCAATCACATTTCTTTAAGTTTGTTTTTCATCTGTGGCTGCTTTTAAAACATCCACCAACCCGGAGTCACCAGCTTTTCCCAGCACTGCTTTATTAAATGTAAAACTGCACATACCGGAGGCTCAGACCCAGGAACCACCAAATGTTATCAGTTTGGATAATCTGCATCACCTATTTGAAAAGGCAACACTTCAGCGTTACACTGCAGTTCCTGCACGTGTGAGAAGCCAGACCGAGGACTAAAAATACACGTGGCATGAAAAGGTACATTCCTGCTCGCTCTGTGCCTACCCTGCAGAAGGAAACATCTCGCTGACCTGCCAAAACACTGTTTTTCTTCAGCAGGTTTTTTTTTTAAAGTGGTGTAGCTGAACCAGGCTTATCAAATCGATTAAAAACAGCACGGAGCAACGCGTCCATGATGCACTGTAAAGATTTCTAACCAGTCCATAAGCATAAATACCAGTTTAATTTGCCTTAGCTTATGAACCACGGCAAACATCTCTTTCCTCTGATACTCCTGGAATCAGCTTGAAGTACTTAACCCAGAAGTACTTTTTTTCCACTGGATCTAGTGGGATCTGGGTAAGGCTCTGTTAGTTTTGATCATCCATGACAAGTCACTAAAACCAAACTACCGGTGCTAGTGAACATTTTCAATCATATCAGTATTTTAAAGAAGTTTATGCAGCGATGAGATGTCATACTCCAGCCATCTAACCAAGCCCCAAGCTGTAATGACTCTATCAACAGGCATAGACTGAAGCTGGAACAGCCCTCTCAGTGCCTCAGGAAAAAACCAGGATCTATTACAACTAAAACAATACATTTATTTAAAGGATAGGTTTTGTTTTCTGGACATCTGCAGCTCCTGTTTAAATTAAATACGTGCTTGATATCAAAGCCTACGTAGTTCAAAATCAATCAATCGAGGGACAAAGAGAACGTGGTGTCAATGTTCAACTAGAGGTTGTGAATTCATGGTGGCTCTGGACAGGCTTTCCCATCCCTCCCCACCTCCTTTCACCCCCAGTTTCACACAGATGATGGCTCTCCATGGCTGAGCTTGGCAGAGCCGCAGAAACTGTTCGTGCAGAAGGGGAAATGAAACCACTCCCGGCTCAAGAACACACTTGTTTAAAAAAAGATACCCAGCTGCTGAAAGCACATACTTCATAAAGTTTACAAATCCATTCAACAAACTGGGGCTTTAATCTTTGTATATTTTGACAAAGAACAGTCTGGGACCACTGCACAAATGGGGAATTAATGCAGAGCTGAGCAGTTCTCGCCCGGGACCGAAGGATGCAGAATACGAGCCTGGCCATGTCAACAGTGTTTCTGCATGCTAAACCAAGTCCACGCTGGCAGGTGTAAACTGAGGCTGTGCAACCATGAAAACACTGAAAGAAAGACAGACTTGAAGGGAATTTCTCAGCTACTGCTGAGATTGCCATCCTAGGCTCAAAAATGTTGGTATTGAAGGGCCTGCAGCCCAAGGAAATGAAGCTGAATGCACTGACACAGCACTGCACGGCCACAAAAATCACCTGCAAGCCAGAATAGTTCTCAAACATGGCAAAAGCACACCTGCTTGGGATATGATGTGCCTCAAACGTGAGAACCTGATGTGCCCCTGAACCTGAGAAGCAGAAATGGTCACCAAACCTGCCACAAAGAGAAAAGTATTTTGTAGGGTTCAGACCTGAGCTGTGGGACAGCCACAGCCCTCAGCAGCTCTGGGTGAGAATACCCCTGTGACTGCACAGCTGTCGAGCAAAGGGAAGGCACAGCAGTGAGAAAATGAGGGTTTGGCTGTGGAAGTGAAGGCAGAGAAGCAGGAGAGCTCACGGAGCCTCTTGGTCACCACCTCAAAGATCAAAATTGGTGCAGAGCGAACAATGAACAGTGAGGGCAGGGAGCCTGACAGAAACTAGCACCCACCTCTGGAAAATAAAGCTGGTACCACGTGCACAGCACGATCTGCACTGCCCTGCCCTTCGTGTGAGGAGGGGAAGAGCCCTGAACTCCCGGGGAGCTGGATCTCAACTCGCCCCCCCCGGGCTGTGGGTATTTTTCTGCTTGATTTATAACAACTCAGAGACCCGTGAGGGGAAGAATATCACTCTCACCCCGCAGCAAAGGGCACAAACAGACATGTTAACTCTGAGAATCCAATTCAGGCAGATTGACAGCTTAATCTTTGTATCTGAAATGTCAAGAACCAGTATGGCAGAGACCCCAGGCAAGGACACAGAGCACTGCCCTGACTGAGCCTTTGGGAGAAAGGTGGTCGAGTCAGCATCCTACTCAGGAAAATCACTGACCAAGTGATCCTTAAAAGCCTGCAGGAGCATAAACCATGGTGAGAAAGTCTCACGAGCTGCTGGCTTTAGGCTTGGACTGCTCACATGTTTCCTGCAAGTTTACAGCTCGTGAGCCAGTCTCTCCAGTGTTTCTTCTCCACTGTGCAGCTGTTCTTCAGCAGGACAAGCAGCAGCTTTCCACTGGAAAGCCACTTCAAAAGAGCCCCCAGGCTGTTACTGAGAATGCTGGGAATAGAGGGTGAGGGAGGGAAAGGACACAAAACATGAAGAAGGCACAAATATTAAGCACCAAGGGTATTTTGATGAAGTTGTATCACATGATAAAGGTGGATCAGTATGCAAAAAGGGGGTGATTTCAAAGGAAGTGGAGCAGAGAAATCTCCATACTCCTGGTGCTGGCTGGATTTGACAAGGAAGAAGGTCCAGACTGTGGTGAAGAGGCTTCCTGCCCAGTACTGAGCAGTCCCTGCACTACTGCAAGTCCTGTTGCTTTAACTGAGCTGAACTTTGCTCTGAGCTTGTCTGTGCTGAGCTGTCCCAGTCCGTGAGCCCCAGCCAGTCTCTGGACAGGATCAAAGGCACCTCACAGAAGGAAGGTGAACCACTCCCCGCTGAGGACTGCAATAATCAGCACAGAATGGCTGAGAATGAATCCTACCACCAACCATAATCACTTTTTTGGTGCGGGGAACGAAGCTTCCTGCATGGATCCGAGCGCTTTTCCTGAGGAAGACAAAAAGTAAACTGCACATAAAAACCACGCTCTGGAAAAGACGTTTTCTGATTTAGTTGACAAGCCGTGTTTTCCTAAGCTAACGTTACACATTTCCAACTAATTTCCTACAGAGCTACAAATGTTACACTAAATTAGCATTATTAAGGATAATAACACTGCAAGGGGTTTTGCTGACTGCAGGATCAGGGACTTATCTCTTTCCCAGGGCAAGCACAACACCATTAGTTATTTCCTTTTCAACTTCTGTAATACTTTGTCCAGAGCAGTAAAATCGTCAAAAATTCCGTTTTTCCAGGCTGGTTCACAGATAAAAGCAGAAATCAGCAGTAAGTTTCACTGGAGAATTAGCCCCACGCAGGAATCTCTCAGCAGTTAAAATAAACCCAGCTGCTGGTTACTCGTGGGCAGAGGAAACAACAACAGCTCTGTTAGGATCTCTGATCTTCCATTTTCAGGCCCCAACGGGATCTCCAGGATAACTTTTCAGCCAGGGAGGGTGAAGGTGGAGCCCCAGCAAACCCCCCGACTGCTCAGAGGGGTTTATCTCCTGCATCCTGCTGCAAAATGCCTCCTTCTGGCGCTCACAAACCATTAGCAGGCACCCCAAACCCCGAGCCAAACAAACGCTGCTGCAGCAAAAGGGGCTGCAGAGGGTAAAAACGAGACCCAGAAACTGCCCCGACTGCTCGAGGTCAAAACAAAAGGTCTGTTTCCCATTTAGGAACGAGCCCTTGCAAGGGATGGCGTTCACTTGCCAACTTTCATAAAAAAAGATTAATCCGCAGTATCAATATGAATATAATTTTTCATACTAAAATACAGATTTATTTTAAGGAAGTGGATAGTATTTGTATTACATTTTATAGGCCCCTATAGTTACATCTGGTCCTTATTTATTTAAATTTTATTCAGCTTGCATAATATTTTTGCTTACAGTTATATTCTCTAAGATCAGAAAAGCTAAAACCTGAAAATTCAATGGCACTATTCATTAACATTCCTTCGCTCTGCAGTCATAGACATTTGCAAGCTCTCCTTTGATTCTGAAATAATAAAACTAAGGTAATAAGATGTTTAGTGTAAAAATATATGACTTAAGTCAGAATGATAGAAAGAGCTATGTTCCTGTGAATCACATGCCAAAGCAAACCGAAGTTTTTGAAAAAGTATACATGCTCATTTTAGAGGGAATAATAAAACACAGAATGACATATTAAAACCTTAACTCTCTCACTCTCATTATTTTATTAAGTTACCAAAAACGAAAGTTTGCAGAGTACAGAGTTGCAGCACAGGTTATAAAGAATGCATGAGGTCCTGGATGTGTGTGACACAGGAAGCCAAAAGCCAAGGGTTTCAACCAGCAGCAGCCAGGATCCTCCTGGAGTCCATCCTGACAGGTCCTGCTGCTTTTGTATACCGTGAACTTAAATTTTATGCTTGATTTGCATTCCTGGAAGACACCAGCTCCTTCAGGCAAGGCCCTGCTACGCAAGCAAGCCCTACCATCAGCTAAACCCTTGCCAAAGACCCATCAAAGACATGATCTGCAAAACTTACTGCCCTAATTCCGTTTTGTGACAACTCATGTACAAAGCAGCTTGGGTTTGTCACGCTCCCGCAGGCCGGCGTCCTCCCGGAATGATGATGAATCCACCAGCTCCATCTTAGAGCTACCCAAGCAGGAGTCAAAGCCATTCCTCACAATCTCCAGCTAACTGCATCCACCACCCTGTCGTTAAACTGCCTTCTGGTTCAGAAATGTGGGCGAGGGTTTAGGAGGGAGCGCGGTTTCTCCCTCTCCCACCCCCAGGCTCTCCCTCCACGACACCCGAGCCACGGCGGAGAACTCGGGGCTCCCGCTCCCGTTCTCCATCCCATCGTTCCGGTCGTCGTGTGGCGAATTTTACAGCCCAGACACTGCTGCAAGCCCCCGAGAGGCCGATCTCTCCCCTCCCATTTGTGGTTATAAGGTAAGCATATTTCACTGGAACTCTCTCGGTGCTGGCTGCACCGGATGCCTTCCTATGGAATCGCTCAGATGCCGTCTGTCTGTACCTGATAAAGATATTTTTCTGCCTGGATTTAAATGGAACTGAAGCGGGGAGGGTGGGATGAGAGCCCAGCCGAGGGAGAACCTGCTCAGTACCACGGGAGGCACAGAACCCTCGTGCTTGGGTAGGTCCCCACTGCTGACAGACTGCAGCAGGGCACAAAGCAGAGCTCTCAGGCTTGGCTCTGGAGCAGGAACAGCCTGATTTTGGCAGCACGGAGCCCTCACAGGGTAATTATCCCTCGCAGCTCCAGGGGCAAACACTGGGCCTTGAACAGCTGCAGTTTCAAGTCACAGTTTTCCTGATTATTCCCTTGCCCTTCCTTAACAGATGGGGTTTATTCAAGGGATGACTCACCTGGACCGACAGAATGAATCTAAATATTCTTCTGTCAAACTGCATCCCACCCTCAGGAAGCTCCCCAGAAAACCTTCTGGGCTAATCCAGGTGATCGGGGAAGTCTTTTCCTCCCCAACCCCAGAGTCACCAGCTCTCACACCAACTCGTGCTAGCTGAGCACAGGCATGTTCTGTTACTTCTTGTGTTCCAGTTCCCTGGCTTAAAGTAAAGTGGACCACTTTATTTTACACATGGAGAACCCTAAAGTTTGTTAATTGCCTTAAAAATGCTTTTTATTAAAGTCAGCTGAAAGCAAGAGTACAAAAAGAAAATTTACCACATTCGAAGTAGACAACCCAGTATAAAAAATCCTGCATAAGAGGTTTGATGTTGTTTACAACAAAACCCACACAGGATAAAGTGTTTTTCTTCCTTTCTGTGTAAGGCTGAGATAATGACCACCCCCTACCCACACCACCTCCAGAGAGCCCCAAGTTACAGCCCCTGCAATCTTCTTTGATATCAGAGGTGCCTCTTCAGCAATTAGCTGTGGTTTCAAGCCCCAGCTGAGCCTCTGAGCCCTCCTCCCTCCCAGGTTCTCTAACCCTGCCTGGAGGAACATCCCCAAACCAGCCCTGAAATTGCTGAATCCCCTCTGGCGTGTCTGAGTGTCTTAATCACCCAGGCAGCAAAGACAGTCAATAACTACCAGTAATCAACTCGACCATTACTAAATTATTCAGCTGGCAGCAAAGCAGTGCCCCCACCCTGCAAAGAAAATGTTTGTACCTTGGAGCAGTGCTCTTTCCACGTACTGCCAGAAATCAAATCCTTCAAAGCCGACTATCCCGGATCACAGAAAATCATTGCAAGTTGTTAGCTGGACAAGACATGGCAGGATTCAGCCACTCGGGGGGGGATTATGGGATTTCAGAGAAGCATGGAATGATTTGGGTTGGGAGGGACCTCAAAGCCCATCTCATTCCATCTCCTGACATGGGACACCTTCCACTAGGCCAGGCCGATCAGCACCCACAGCCTCCCTGCACAAACCCCACCTGCCACCCGGATGAGTGCAATTTAAAACAATTCCTTGATGCCCTGTCCTCTGAGGATTTCACATGAAAATCTCATGGGTGTCCTGGGGCGCAGCGCTAGAGCCTCAAACCTCATTTTGGGGATGTTTCTGAAAACACTTCTTTTTTTTTTTCCCCCCTGTTTTAAATTCCCACTCTGAGGTTACTTTTACAAGTTTGATTGGACTACGACCAAAAAAAAAAAAAAAAACAACCAAGAATCACAAACTGAAAGCCCTGTGCTCCAGCCAGCTCCACTCTGCACTTTAATTGCTTTAAAGCAGAGGCCATGTGTTGTGTTCTCTCAGGGGTACGTGGGAAGGTGAAATGAAAGTGAGTGAAGAAAAAAAAATACTTACAAAAAATCAACGCTTAGAGGGAAATGAGATAGAACTGCTCCAGGGCTAGAGCAGCCTGAAGATCAACAACATCAAGACAACTCCCAAGGACAAGCCTTCCTTCCCCCATGCCTTTCCTGCAAGCACATCTTTCCCCTGCTCTGGTGCCCCCCTGCTCCCCGAGCACAGAGCCCCAGTCCTGGCTTTAATACATCACTGGAAAGGGTTTGGAGTTTAATGGGATGGACACCTCCTCACCAAAAAACACCTCACAGGGGTTAAGACATCACTTTCCAACCTCCTGAACAAATTAACCTCCCCGCTCGCAGGCTGTAATTTTCAAGTCTCTACTTGGTGATTCCTGATGAGATTCCTGAGGTTATGACTTAAAAGTTACACTCTGTATTTCATTTTGAAGCAGCCTGTCCCTGGCTGCCAGATTTATTATTCCAAAAGCTGGGCCTGTACATCTTGTGCTCAAGGAAGATATAAAATATTCAGAGAGAGCTTTCCCATCCCGTGTGAGCTGCTGAGTACCCTCAGCTCAGCATTTTTAGATCAAGAGCATTTTAGCACCACACGGGTGAGGCCCTTATGGACTTGTCATGTCCATTTCAGACCTGCCACGTTCTGAGCAGCATTCCTGGCTTCGCCCATGCTGATAAATTACTTCTGAGATCCTAGGAGCTGGGGTTCACGTCCTTCAGGGGTTTGCAGGCACTTCTGCTGAAGCCAATTATCGTTCATTCCAATTTCCCTGCACTGCAGCAAACAGTGGGTCTTGGGCACACAATTTCTGCCACACAAGACCTTCAGAACTGATGAGCTCCTTTGATTTTGCCTTCTTTAAAATACAAAAGATGCCCGCCTGTGTAACTGAGTTAAAACCAAATGACAAGAGAGCAAGACAGATACATCCCTCAGCTCCATGGACCCGTTCTGTTGGATTTTCTCCCTAAGCCATGAGACTCAGAAAGACAGAAATTCTCCTACAGCCCTGAGCAGAATTTGCTTTTACTCCTCATTATGTCACGTGAACTTCGTTTCAACTCTTTACAAAATGTTTTCTGACTCCAGGGCCAAAAAAAAAAAAAAAAAAAAGGAAGGCATCAAAATAATTTGGAGAAGATCAGAAGCACAAAGCAGACAGAAAAATGGGAGGTGCCCTGCCCATGGCAGGGGGTTGCAGCTGGAGGATGTTTAAGGTCCCTTCCAACCCAAACTGTTCCAGGATTCTGTGATCCCACCAGCTGTGGCCACAACCCCGAGCTCCTGCCTTCAGGAGAAGGGTTTGCACAGACTGTTTTGGAGAAGGAAGTTATGGAGAATCCCAGAGAGGCTCTCTGCACATGGCAAATGACCAGGCTCGACTGTGGTTTCCCAAAAGCACCTTGTTTCCTATGAAACACCATTTCTTGCCTTTCAATGAGCAGATTCAGAGTTATGAAGAGAAACAGGGACTCATTTTGGTAAGTCCTGCAAGCTGAGGATCTGAAAAGTGGGGAGTTGGACCTCCCTCCCTTCCTGGTTTCAGTTACTGCACTCAAGTGCAAAGACTTTTAAAATCAACTCCTAGGAGGACACTTTAATGAATAAACTAATGAAAGCGTAATACTTAACCAAAACCATTTACTCAATTTAAAGAATAAAACCCTTTGCATTTTTCTCATCTGCTCTGTAAGGCAGTTATTTATAAGTTTCATTTATTTATATTAAAATCTCATGAAAGACACACACCATATTGCATCTGACAGACTGCCACGTATTATTTCCAAATTCCAGTCAAATGGAAAAGCAGGGAGATAGCTAACACTGAGCAACTTACTTGAATTTGCTCAGCACTGAGGAGCTTGACAAAAAAAGGGGACTGGGGACAAAACTGTGCACGGCTGGAGAGAGTGAAACCTAACTCAGCTCCATCTCCATGGGACACGGAGCAATTCATCCCAGCTCTACATAACTGGAGACCGGGATAAATGGCACCAAAACCGGAACTTTTTCCAACTTCAGCTTCAATGCTGTGAAAGATCCAGCCCACACTCCGCAGGACAAAACTTTCCTTTTCCTTTTTGACTTCCTTTCTTCCTTCCCTTCCATTTTTTTCCTTCTTTATTTTTTTGTTTTGGTCTGGAACTACACTGCAACTGCCTGGTACCTGCTGACACTCACTGCACTTTGATGCTTAATGATGCTTAATGATGCACCACTGTGATACTTTGGGGAGGGACTGCATGGACCAGAGCAGCTCCACTGCCTGAAGAGTCTCTGTGTCAGGGAATTGAGGAGAACCCAGCAAAGACACCTCTGCAACAGACTTGTTTACTGAAAGAACTGAATTTGACATTTAAGAAACCCAATCTGGCTTCTCTCACGCTGTAGCAAAGCATCTCTCAAATGGAAAAGTGGAGAGCAGACAGCAAGAGCAGAGGCAGAGAGGGCTTCAGCATCACTAATTTGCTGAGCTCACGCCTGAACTGATACATTTTAATTCAACTGGAGATAATTTTTAAAAATAACAGCATATCCAAGAGGCAGATTAAGCCAAAAGACACAGAAAACAATAAGAGATTACCTTTGGTTTACCTCTGCTCTGCAAGGGCTTTTGCTGGCAGGCAGATAAATCAGAGTTTGTTTAAACAGCTACTGAGCATTTCTGCTCTCAGGACAGAGGTGTTATCCTTGCTGAGACAGCTCTACCTCTGCAACATTAATTCCTAGTCCAGCCATCCTGGTCACTTACCTGCTTGCAACTGATTCACAATGCTTAAATAAAAGAAAACACATTGGCAACCTCTGACCAGAGCAGAAAAAACTACTGGAACGCGATTTTATCTGGTGTGCCACAAGGCAAAATCACCAATTTTTTAATGGAGGTTGTCCTTGGCTTGTCCTCCCTGTCCTGAACAATTTATTAAAGCAATGACATATCAAGGGCATTATTACTTTCCTCGTTTTCTTTGTCTCTGCCTGCAGGAAGCACGAGTTTAACAGGAACTCACCAGGGGAGTGTCCTTGCCCCCGACGATGCTGAGCCCGAGGCCTGAGCGACCCTTGGAGATCTCGATGGTCATCTCCTGCCCTGCAACTATGGGACACGTCGCTGGATCCACGGGCAGTGCAGGTGGGAAGACACCTGAGGACATAAAAAAGGGAAAGAATTAAGTCACACAACACAACAAGGAAATGAGAATCACCGAAGGAATCGTGCGACAACGACAAATTAAACCTTTGAGTGCTCTTGGCTTTAACAAAATTGAACGAGAGCACCACTCTGAGTCACTTCTGAAGTCTCTAAACCAGAGTGACTTGAGTTCTGGGAGTAAATCCTGACAGTAAATGACTGTGTGAGGACACCCTAATTCAGTTTTAACCCATACAATTCAGATCATGAAGGCAAGGGGTATTCCATTCAGGACAGATAAGGCTGTATTCCAGCACCATGGAATGGACAGCATGTCCCAAATTGTCTTTCCCTCTATTTCAATCAAAACCAAGATCATCTTTGTATGTAAGAGTCAAGAAAAACAAGCGAAGACACCTTCAAGCTCTCAAAGACTGTGGAAGGAGAGAAAAATACAAACACTTCATAAAATAACTTAGACTAGGTCATTGGATGTTCAAAGAAACAAAACTTCAGCAGAGTTATCTGGAAAACAGAACGAAAACATCCATCTTGGGTTAGGGTACTGAAAATACACCACATGCTGCAAAAATCACTGGTTCCTACTGCGGCTGGGGGCTTCTGCCTCCGGAGAAAGGTAAGTGGGTGCTGGCTCCAGGGGTATCTCCTGTGAGCTCACGGGGGCCTTCGTGGAAGATTTGGACTGTTTGAGCTGGTTGAGGACCTAAAAGCAAAGCAGAAGCAGGAGAGATCAGTTACCAGTCACAGAAAGGCATGATGTGATGAGGTCATTAGCACTGGCTGTTGATTATCGTGCCTCACTAAATCCCCAAAATCAATAGAAGAAAAACAAGCAATTTCCACACATTTAAAGAGGAGCCAGTAATTTTTTACGTTTCCATCAATAAAATTATTTTAATGTCTCCCCAGTTAATCCCTTCCCCCCATAAATCACTCAGTCTTCAACCAAATCAAGCCCTCAGGACCCTCCCTTACTGGTTAACATAAACACACAAACATTTTCCTGAGCACACATACGTTTTCTGGGAGCTGCTCCTCTGTCTCCTGCTGATCTGCCACCACTGGTGTCTCAGCTTTAGATTTCACATCCTAAAAAGTCAAAAAAGGAAAGCGAGGTGTATTGAAAATGTCTCATTAGCCTCAATAAAATATCCTCCGAAAGCCAGAGTGATGATTCTAGGCAAACACAGTGATGTTTTGGAGGGACAGGACACAGGGAATGGTTTCCCAGTGCCAGAGGGCAGGATTAAATGGGATATTGGGAAGGAATTCTCCCCTGGGAGGGTGGGGAGGCCCTGGCACAGGGTGCCCAGAGCAGCTGTGGCTGCCCCTGGATCCCTGGCAGTGCCCAAGGCCAGGCTGGACGGGGCTTGGAGCAGCCTGGGACAGTGGGAGGTGTCCCTGCCCATGGCAGGGGTGGCACTGGATGGGCTTTGAGGTCCCTTCCAACCCACACCAGTCTGGGATTCTATGATTTCCTCATGTAAGTCCATTTGCAGCACCAAACAAAGCTGAAGCCCGAAGCTTAAAAGAGGGAAAGCTGCTGTGAGCACAGGGAGAGTCAGGAGTTACTGAAATCTCACCCCTCAGTTCTGAAGGCACGCAATGCACAGGAGGGATTTTTGGGGAGGAGATCATCACACGTGCTCTGTATTGTTCCAGAGCAACGTGAAGCTCTGGAATGCCTGGGACAGCAATTCCCAAGCTGTGTAGGGACCTCTCAGTTCCCACAGCAGGCAGGGGCTCAAAGTCACCTGCTCCTTCCTCCCCCTTCTTTTTTGGCTCCCCTAAATAAAGCAACTGCTTAAAATGCACCCTCCAGCCTCATTAACGAGATCTCCAACAATGGTACTTCAATCACTGGCTCCACTTGTAGCCTAATTTCTTTCTGTACCTTTGCAACACACTAAAATATATTTTTATCTCCTACTTCTCCAAGTGCTTCCAGGCAGTTACAGCGCCCACCCTTGTTAGCTCTTCACTAAGCTCAGGCCACTTTGATGCCAG
This sequence comes from Gymnorhina tibicen, assembly GCA_013399875.1. Lineage (NCBI taxonomy): Eukaryota > Metazoa > Chordata > Aves > Passeriformes > Artamidae > Gymnorhina > Gymnorhina tibicen. Next base: position 1,146,180 of record VXAZ01000560.1, read on the forward strand.
TAATAGTTAATTATCTTATCCCGTGTTAAAAACCCTGATAAACAGTCTGTTTTGCAGAAAAGATGAGTACCAACTTCCAAAGGTTATTTCAAATCTTTTTCAAATATTCAAAAGACACTCCGTATCCCAGAAAGGATTTCTAATTAAGATGACAATTTATACATTTAAAAAAAAAAAAAAAAAAAAAAAAAAAAAGTAAATAGAATTGTAGGTAACTCAGCTTGAAAATACTAGCCTTGTTTGCTGGAGTTTTATTATGTTAAATCATGCCAACCCCCACAGGATCTCTTTTTTCCCCTTGAATTTTTCAGCAAGCTTGCTGTAAGCCTACAACTGCAACTATTATCCAAAAGGATAACAGGAAAAAAGATAAAGTGGTGATCTCATTGTATTATCAGAGGTGTCAGGGGAGGAACGGGAAGACTGCTTTGTCATTTTCTGAGAGATTGTTTTAATGAGCAGTGAAAAATTACTTCATGCTTCCCTTTTTCACTGTGATGTGTGACTAAAATCCGAAGCTTCATCTTGCCCAGCAAGTTAAGCACCAGGCACCACCTTCACACCCCCCTGATCTTTCAGCTGAGGCTGTGCCAGAGGTACCTGAACAAAATGAGCACCAAATACACTCAGCCTTTGTCAAAAGCCTGCAGCCCAACTGGTTTATAATCAAATTCAACCCCCTCAACTCCATCCCAAAGCACTTTTACACAGCCCCTCCTCTTTGCCGGTGTTTCAAGGATGTGTTTTCTGTTTGTGGATTATTGTTCCAAGCTCAGGCATTTAAAGGCAAATGAATCTGTTCTCATGTTCCATCTTCACCTCTGTCAGACTAAAACTACCAAGAGCATCTCAAAGCCCCCTCCATCAATTCTTTTCCAAGGACACCTTATGGAAAGCCAGGTTTCTCCAGCCCTCAGAAACCCAGGACCTTCTCTGAGGCCACCTCAAACCTCAGCTAATAAACACACAGACTTTGCCTAACACTTCCACTGGCTCCAGTTCAGAAACAAAGTTGTTTTCCTTCCCCCTTCTTATCATCCCAGCCTACAATGATGTCCATTATGCAGCTTTATAGCTTTTAAAGTGATGAAGTGACAACAAAGAGTATGTTGTGAGAGACTGACAAATTTATCAGCAACAGATGAATAGAGAACGATGTGAATTTTTTAATTTTCCTTTTATTACAGCTGTCACTTGGTGAGACATCCTGCCCGTGCTTTGAGCTGCACATACTTGTGGAAGATCTCTGCTGATAGGCACATACTTTTTATTGACTCAGTGAACTTGATCTTACTTGTTGACCTTTACATTCCTGATTTCTCCTGACACGTGACTGAGAAATTCAGTAACAATGGTGAGGTAGCACCGGGGCTCTGGTCGTGCTGTGAAAAACAAGGCACTGTTTTCTTTTGCTTCCACAGCCACCAGAAGGCTGCAGGAGAAGCCTCCCTTCCCCAAAACACCAATTCCTCTTGTGCTGCACCGCAGAGTCAAAGTCTCAATGCCAGTTGTGCCTCTGAACCTGCTCCCTTCTGGCCCAAAACTGAGATCCACCCAGAAATATCTCCCGTGTAGTTTTAAAACCCTGATGGTAAGAAAACTCTGAAATGACGAAAACTGGCTTTTGCCACTGCTTTTCACCCATTTACACCCCTAAACCAAGGGCTGGCCCAACTGAGGGCGTTGTGGAATGAGCAGCTGGACCTACAGGCATTCCAACACTTTTCTAACTGCAGGCCTTGCTCTGTTTTGGACCACTCTTTTTCTTTCTTTTCTTTTACTTTTCAACTTCTACCCTTTGGCTCCAGAGCTCCCTTCGTTCTTGCTCCAAGTCTGAAAAGAAGCTGCCAATATATTCTGGGTTTCCTGTGGTTCCAGAGGTGTCTTCCCTCCACACCTGCCTTGGATTGCTGCAATTTCTTTTTCCCATTAATTTCACCCCTCCTCTAACACCACTCAGAGAGCTGCACAGCACAACAGCCTACACCAAGAGTTCGCTTTTGTATCACATATTTCATATATTTTTATCCTCTTCAGTCTTTGAGCAATTTCTCACGTTACCTCGCAATCCCTCTCAAATTTCTTGCCAAGTTGAGCAAGGGCTCCAATAAAACCAGGTGAGTGACACCTGCAAATGCACACAGGGAAACTCGGACTCATTTCTATTCCAGCCCATCAGAGGAATCTGCACAAGGCTACCAAACAGCAACAACTCAACCTTTCTGTAATCTGTTAGGGACATAAATCAATCCATGGGTGATTAATTCTGATGCTTGAATAGCACATAACACTTCCTAACTCTTGGAATGTGCAGACTCATTAATTAAACACTTAGTAGCTGCAGAGCATGATGTATATTCAATTTGTATTTGCAAACCCCAAGACACTCCTTGCAAGAGGCACGATGGAGCAGGAAGAAGACATCTAAGAGGAAAAACATCCAGAAATGCTGGGTTTCCTTAGCTGAGGACACACACACACAGACTGTGCACACACAGCAAGTCCTGCATTCCTTGAAACTGGAGCAGGCAGCAAAAAGACTCTCTCAGCAAATCTGGAGGTACCTCCAGTTAGTCATGTTTAGTGTTTTCCATTTTAAAACTTTTAACACAGAGTCCAAAAAAAGCCCGATCAGAGCTGCACCCTGAAGGACTTTCAGATTCCTGATAATGCATGATCCTGACCTATTAAACAACAAAAAGCTCCATCTGTATCGACGAGAAGCTCAGTATTTATTACAGTGCACACTGACAGAACCACATTAAACCACAAGTTATGGCCTTAATGCAGAAATCACTGAGAGCAACTCTGTAGCTGTGTTACTCAGGAGGCAAGACTAGATTATGATCATAGACATCTTGGCCGTAGAATTTATGAAGCTATGAATATAAATAAGAATATGATTTACAGACCAGGCTTCTTCTAAAGTTTGTCACACATGGATGGCAGGAGTGGAAACGCGATCCCCTCGCTCACCAAGAACACAAAGGAGGGCCAAAATGCTACAAGAAAACTCTTGTCTTGGTATTTTAACAAGTTGTACGGAGTGCTTAGCTCACAAAAACAGGCTGTGCATGTAAAGCTGGGTTTGATTCTGCTTTTACACGTACTGGATATTATCTGACTAAAGTGTTGCAACACTCCACTAAAAAGGCAGAGAAAACCAATCAAGCCCGTGAGCCTCCACTTTCTAAACTCCAATCATCATTAAATATTGCCTTAAGTCACTTACAGCCTTGCTGGATTCCTCATCAGCCAAGCTTTTCATGACAACTTCCAAACTCAGGTCCTCCTCGCCGCTTGCAGGCTCGGTGCCCCCGCGGTCCTGGGAGAAAGGATTGGCAACAGCTTTTACACAGAGCTCTGGTCCCCCATGACAGCTAAACAGAAAAATTAGACAGTTTTACCTGGTTTTGGATTTTTTTTGATACAAGGGGCAGCGTGACAAGGCAGAAAGATCCATAATTAATGCCTCCCAATGTCAGGGGGCAAACGAGGGATGTAAGTCTGGGAAGGCAGAGCTTGGTCGCCACTTGGCTGGCACAAAGCACCCCAAGGTGGTCCCAAACCCGCACTTAGGGGCAGCTCTGGGACAGCTTTCAAGGCCAGACTAATCCCTATCAACTGTGAAAGCTGCTGACTTGGTATGAAGAAACTTTCTCCAGACCTTTGTCTCATGCTCAGCACGTTAAAGGAGTCCCAGTTTCCTTCACACAGTCTATTCTGGGTGCTCCCCACCCTCCCAGGGAACAATTCCTTCCCAAGATCCCATCCATCCCTGCCCTCTGGCAGTGGGAAGCCATTCCCTGTGTCCTGTCCCTCCAGGCCTTGTCCCCAGTCCCTCTCCAGCTCTCCTGGAGCCCCTTCAGGCCCTGCAAGGGGCTCTGAGCTCTCCCTGGAGCCTTCTCCTCTCCAGGTGAGCACCCCCAGCTCTCCCAGCCTGGCTCCATGGCAGAGGGGCTCCAGCCCTGGGAGCAGCTCCGTGGCCTCCTCTGGACCCTTTAGGCCTAGAAACAAAACTATTTCTGAATTTTTATTAGACATTTTACATTTAAGTGAATAACTCAAATGTCTCGACCACCACTTGAGCAGACAAAGCACCTCTGTTCACTGCTGTAAAAACCAAATCTCATTCTGTGGCTTTCCGGTGATTGAAACTTCTTAAAACATATTTTACAGCAATTAATATTCAATAGACTCTGTTTCTGGTGGCTTGCCCACGGTATCACACCACAACACAGTCTTATCCTGTCCTGAAACTCCGTGCAATGAAGCAAACCCCTGATTTAAACAGTATTTACTGTTTATCACTTTCCATGTAATGAAGATGAAGAGATAAGCTGCAGATAAAGAGATAAGATAAAGATCAAGAGATAAGCCGAAGAAAACTAACAATAATCCAGGGTAACTATGGCACCCTGATATTCCATCTCACCAGCCAGGCTGTTTAATGTGATCTGACAAGTTACATGTAGGGTGCATGTAACACACAATGTTAAATATTTATGTGGTATTTCAAAGATATATGAAGATAGAATTTCAAGATATAAGGCTTTTTTTTTTTTATTTAAAGACAGGAAGAGGTGCCAAAGAAAGCAATGTAAACTTCTGTGTAACATCACTATATTTGGTTATGTTGATTTTATACAATAAAAAGATACCAGCGAGAAGTAAAAACCTGCATTTACTTATAAAACAAACATAATGTAAATAGTGAGAACTTGCCATTAGTGCATGAAACTCAAGCCACGAGCATCTACCTCTAAAGGCAAACAAAGACACATTTTGGTGGAGTCTAATTACAGCCATTTGACCACAGCACAGAGTGTGCCTAAACAAAGCTTTGTGCTTCATCCTGAAGGCACAAATACTCAACAAAGCCAGGAACAAATGCAGGTATTAAAGAGTCAACAAAACTAAAATGAACTCTGTAAATCGTAGGGTGATTTATAAAGCACCAGCTGCACCTGGGACACGCTGCTGGTGTGGAGGGGAGAAGGAAAAGCCAAAGCACTGTCCAAAAAATGACTCAGATACAAATAAAATACGAGCAGCTCTTGCTCTGTACAGCACTAGGCCTGCAAGGAGCAGCCATCAGAGGTAATATAATCTGGAAAACAACAGCAAGGGTGCAAACAGGAGATGCATCCAGTGTTACCTCCCGTGGCCCTGTGCTGAGGGATCCCAGCCATGCTCATGGAAATACCAGGAGTTCAATGCACATGAATTTATTGAGGCAAGACCAAACCCCAATTGAATTACAAAACATCTTTTGCTTTATTAGCTCGGATAGAAATAGAATTAAAAAGCAACAGCAAGGCTAACCATGTAGTTTATCTAGAAAATTTAGTTACACCATATTGAGATGTCAAAATGATAACAAGTGTGGTGACTGCAGGGATTCCTGGTGCACAGGGGAGCCATCAGTCTGCACTGGGGCTGAGGCAGCAACGAGAATCACGAAAAGCACTGGCAGCATCACCAGGCTGAGACTGTTTTTGCACTGGAAGATTATGGCAGGCAAAAGTGCCTCGCCACGACCGCCCCGAGCAGCTGAAAAAGGAGCAGGACAGGAGGTGGCAAGGATTTCATGTGGAGCCTTCTCCTCCTCCTGTACAGCAATAACCTGTTTAATACCTGCTGCTAATGCCGTGCAGGTCTGTCAGTAACAACCAGATCAATAAAAGAAACACAGGGCAAAATAAGCCCATTAGGCCAAGTCTCTACCCAGCGCATTTTATGATCACGGGTTTAATTAGACGGGGTGCTCGAACTTACCACGAGCTGCTAATTATGATTAATCTATCCAATTGAGCAGCCCCTGATTAAAAACAACAGCCCACAAGCCTTACCTCAGCAGCAGAGTGGGAGCCTGGAGGCAGTGGGAAGGGAGTGACAGCCATCTGGTTGACTGCGTCTTCACTCCTGTACGACAAAGCGACACCACGTTACACACCAAGCCAGGACGGACAAACTTCTCTGAGTTGTTCTGCCCACTGAGAAAATACCCTCACCAGCACGAGAACTGTTTCTCACCAGAGTTAGAGCTTAGAAAATCACTTTGTTTTCACTCTGGTTCCTTGCTCCCCAGCAGATCGCATCCCTCCACGGGACCAGAGTGGGCTCATCTGGGACACACTGACATCATGGCCTTTGGAAATCTGATTTTGTGTGCATTATCAGAGGATGCAGTTGGAGTTCATGGTCCCTGCACATCCATAGATGTGCTAACACTTAGTTAGCCTCCTTTAATAGTCTCTGCATCTGTAAACTGCTTGTTTAATAGTCTCACATTCACATCACTGAAAGACAATACCTGTTTTAATACAGCAGATTGCTTTTTCTTTTTTGGTTCATTTTTGCTGTGGTCTTCTCTAAAAGATTCAATTAAAAAACTTGGAAGAGATTTTATAAAATGCAGAGGGAAGAGGAGATGAACACTGATTCTCCCTACATATAAAGTGAATTATTTTTCCAAAATGCTTATGATCTGTATCTGTTTCTCACTCTTAAAATGCCTCTGAAGTTGACATCTGATTAGTTTGTGAGTGCTTTTTTGTTTAATAGCATTCTGCCTTGCTAATGTTTTTCCTCGACTGCCATTTAAACTGATTTGTTTTCTGGAATTAGCTCTGCACTTTTCTGGCCTCTGTAAAACGAAACCAGGTAACAGATGACGTCAGTGATGTCATTTAAGGCAAATCATCACAGAATCCCAGAACGGTTTGGGTTGGAAGGGACCTCAAAGCTCATCTTGTTCCACGGGCAGGGACACCTCCCACTGTCCCAGGCTGCTCCCAGCCCCGTCCAGCCTGGCCTTGGGCACTGCCAGGGATCCAGGGGCAGCCACAGCTGCTCTGGGCACCCTGTGCCAGGGCCTCCCCACCCTCACAGGGAGGAATTCCTTCCTGATATCCAGTCTAAATCCACCCTCAGGCAGCTTAAAGCCATTCCCCCTGTCCTGTCACTTCATGCCTTTCCACAAAGTGCCTCCTCTCCAGCCTTTCTGCGGGAGGAATCGGTGATGTTCCTGCTGCACGGGCACAGATCTCAGATGAAAGGAAGTGACTTCTCATGGCTCTTCTGGGTTTGATTTCTGGTCTGTTTACTCCGTTCCATGTCACTGTGACACGAGCAGAATTGTTTCCTCTCTAATTTCTGGAATAAACTACTAGACTAGTGTGTGTCTAAACACCTTCTAAGGAAGTGCCTGAAAGAAAAAAGTCTCATTTTCCCACGGAAGGGTTAAAACACACGGAAGCTAGCATGTTCTGATCACTGAGAAACAGCACTGTGAACCAACAGCTCTCGGCACAGCAGCGAATGGGAGTCACAGGCATTTGAAATGGTAAATCCTGCAGGCAAAGGTTGGCGAATTCATTTACTTATCTCCAACCACACAGCCACGCGATTCAAAGGAGCTGGTCGGGCGCTGCTCAGCGCTCTCCTGGCTCCCAGCCTCTCCTCCTGGCCCCGCTCAGAGCCCTGCGAGAGTGAGAACCCAGGCCGGGAGCGGGTTCGTGGTGCAGACGCGCGGGGCCAGGACAGGCATCCGAGGCAGGCACGGAACCGAGCCCACGAATTCCACCAGCAACTTCCAAGCGCGCTTTACCCCGCGGGGCACGTTGGGCGAGGACGTTTTCCCCCCCGCTCTTATCTTCGTGAGACATCGATCTCATTAGGGCTGGTGCTTTTCTAACCCACAGGAATAAATTAGCACAGGAGAGGCCCAGCGATTTTTCCTTGGCTGCAGAGGTTTTCCTGTCGATGGTTTGTGTGAAGAACAACCAGCGTGAAAAGCAACCCCACTCTGCAGCTCACAGCGCAGGCTGCGTGCTGGGCAGTTACGAGCAAACATGGAAATGAAAAGGAATATATATATATAAGCTTTTGTAAGAAGTACCCTAAAAATTGCTAGACAGAAGCTTCATGACAAACTGGGGCGTAATTAATTATCCAAACTAGTTTTCACTTCGTATACACACACACACACACACACACCTTTGTACTTTTTTCCATCAGTGGGAAACTATCTTTAGGCAGCTCTAAGTGGATGGCCATTTTTATTCCAAGCAATAAAAAAACACTTATGGTAATTCCCCGGGGGAAAAAAAAATGCAAAAATATAAAAAACCCCAAGGTTACGCAGTGTCACAACTTGTAATCTCCCCCTGCTAGGACTCGTTCATATTTAAATACTTTAATGCTGCTTCAAAGGAGAACGCTTCAAAGCAGAATCAAAGCGGGAATATATTTTAAAGTGACAGATTTAATAATAAATTGCTGTTTCTGCTCTCCACTTCCACCAGTGTCCTCAACTAAAACGGGAATTTATTTACGACTAAAAGGAGCCATCATTTTCTTTTGATGCAGGGGCAGACAGCTTAGAAGTCTGAACACCATATTCAAATTGCAGTGACTGCAGACGAGCATTCAACACATTTGCCAGTAGTTGCTCCAGAACCACCTCCAAAAAAGCTGTTCTCAGTTGCTGGTGCTCAGTATTGCTCGGGGTTAAGGTGTCTAAACCTTCACGCTCAAGATCAGGCTTCTGACCACGTTGTACTTCTTTCCAGTCTAAACAGGACCCCTGGACATTCCCCAGAGAAAACCTCCTGATGTTTTGCTCCATCTGCAGCTTCAGCAAAGACAAATACATTTATCACTTTAACTGCCACAAATACTCGGCACAAAGGAAGCCTAAAGAGAGCCACGTGCAAATATAAATCCCAAGGGAATACTCACTCCGTGCTGCAGGAAGGAAGCCTGAAGGGAAGGTGGGGTTGGGTGCTGGGAGGCAAAACCAAGAGAAATCCCAAACCATACCCGCTCAGAGGGGCAATCCCAGCACCTAAATGATTTAATTTATCACAGGACACACCGAATTACTCTTTGGGGGCTCCTGACAACTGTTGTCTCATCACAGATGTCCAGATGTCCTCTGGACGTCTAAACTAAGGGAGAAGAACCTCCTGCCAAAATATCTGCAGCCACACAGCTCACCAGCACTGAGAGAGCATTTGACAACAGCTTTGCAAGGGGCTGTGGATGGTTTTTGTGGGGATACAAGCACATCAAGAATCAGAAGAGAAACCCAATGGCTTGTGTGAAGTGACACAACATCTCAGGTGGAGCAGAGCTGCGGAACAAGGGAATGAATGTCTCCTCTGTAAGGTGACACCAGGACATAAAGTCCTGCAGATTACTGAGAACTTATATTGTCCACATCCTGCTTGCTGAATTAAAATTAAAAAAAAAATCAGGGCAGGATCTCGTATTTTCTCATCTTTGTCTTCCCTTTAGAAGCTCCTTTGGAAAAGAGGAGCTGCAGGAAAGCTGCACACTGAGCAGCCACACTGGGTTTCTCCCCCAGCTGGGGCACAGCAGGACCTTTGTGTTGCGCATCTTCCCGAAAAATCTCTCCTACAGCAGCAAGAAGAGTCTTGTTCTCCACTTCCTCCCAATTACAGGGGAGCCACAGGCACACAGGTATTTTAAATGAACAACTAATGTTCATATAAACTGCAGCTTAGGTCATCAGAGGTTTTTTGAAGGAGCCCAAATTGCTGAACTTCCTGAACCGTGCGCCTGTTCCCACACGTGTGTGACGGAGAGGAGGAAACAGCTCTGGAGAAAACAGGAAAAGTTCAAGCTTGCACACAACACAGGGCCTGGCAAGGGCTTATTTTTAAAGCTTTCCCACATGAAAGAACCTCAGCAATCAAAGCAAGTAAAAACAGGAGTTTGTACTCTTAAAATATGGCCAATTATGTAGGTTTGAACAAACGTAAAGATAATTTCTAAAGCATGACAGTATTTGAGAGTGGCACTGAACATCAAACGTCACTTCCAGAGGCTCTGAAAGAAGAGTCAAAGCCACATCAGTGGGGAGTGTAGAACAACCCAGACACTGCCCTGGCTTCCCCAGCCCTTGGAGCAGAAGGATCTCTCTCCTTTGCACATCACCATAAATAACAGGAGATCGCACCTGGAAATGGAAGGAGGGGTTGGGTGACAGATCTGTGGGCTTTGCTGAGGAGCTACAATCCCATCAGCAGGCAGCAACAATATCAGAGCAGCGGCCGAGGTGTGGGAGGGCCCTGGGCAGGTAACAGATGGCATTTAAATCACAAAAATCCCTCACTATTAAAGCAGTTCTCATGGTTCATCACGGCACGAGGCAATTTTCTTTTAAGGGATAAAGGTAGAGCAAAGAGTGACTCACAGGACCGAGCACAATGGGAGGATGGTCTGACATCAGTGGAATTCACTGGGATTCAAGCATTCAGCTGTATTTGATCTGCTTATTAAACCAACACTGAAGCACCAAACCAGATTAAAGGCAGTTAATTGAGCATGGAAAAAACATTGAATTTGCCGAATCATAAAATTCTCACTGTAAAAGAGCTTTCTGATATAAACTGGATTTCCCACTCCAGATGTAAAATCTAATTATATTGTTCCATTATGCAGTTTACAAGGATGGACTTAAAACACACGAACAAAACCCACAGTGGGTAAAAACACATCCTATTTTGGGAACTGGGGCACTCTTACAAGAAGCAAGACCCCTTCTCGTATTATTACCTGGCTAATTCCTCTTGGAGAATCAGCCCAAGAATTTCAAGAGGCAGCTAAGACATTACATCCCTTATTGCCCCTGAAAAAAGAAAAGTAACTGCAAATCTTTTAGATGCTCTCAGAAGCTCAAGTAATTAATGAGACCACTGGGAAACAGGGCTGTGGTAAGACCTAAATTTTGGAATCTGGCCAAAATCAACTGTTTTAAATAATCATCGTCAACTTAATTGAGGAAAAGATGCTCCTAAAGCAGAGTGAGAGGCCTTCAAACATGAGGGGATGTCTGTGATTCTCACAACAGCTACTGCGCTGTGTCTCATCAGCAAAAATTCCAGGAAAGGGTGGGAATGCAACTGTAACACTACCTGGGTGTAAAACATCGGGAACAGATTTTTACAGCCCAAATGGTAAGTCAGGATTTTAGCAAAAAGTCAAGGAGGCTGAGGGCACCTTTTATCCTTTATCTTTTTCCAGAAAAAACCCTAAATTTGGGGTTGGAGCTGGATGATCTTTAAGGTCCCTTCCAACCCAAACCATTCTCTGAAGTTATTTAATGACAGTTATTACAGCTCTCACTTTAGAAGGGCTTTTCTGTGCCCAGGAATTTCTGGGCTTCTTTCACAACTGATTAAGGAGTTTATGGCAACATCCCCCTGCCCTGCACGTGAACCAAAACACCAGGAATAGGAAAACCTCGATGCTGTTTCCTGCTTCCAAGTGGAAAGCAGCACACTTATCACTCAGCATCCTCCATCTCAGGGAAGAAAAGGCCTCAGGGTATCAGAGAGCGCACTTGAAACAGCCCAAGAATTCCACCAGTTTGGCTTTTATGCCCTGGCTCAGCTCAGTCAGGACCTTTTCAGGCTGTGGATTGATGTGTTTCTGGAAAGTTATAATCTGCTCGGGTTTTTCACTGGTGAAATGAGAATATCTGTATTTTCATGAACGCGAAGACCAAATTAATTCCTCTCACAACTCCTGCAGTCCGTGGCATTTTGCTGTGGTGAGCTGTGGTGTAACGCAGCCAAAACACATCCAGGGGCACAAAGAGGCCACAATTCATGTTTTCACTCAGCAGCATCCACTGGTTTTGTGTGGAGGAAAAGGAAGTACCAAGGCAGACTGGGCTCGTGGAACATAGTTTGCGTGAGAAGAGAAAATAATTCTTGTTTCTCCTTAAAATCCACGTTTAAGAGAGGCAGTCTAATTTGTCCTTGCTAGAACTCGACCACACATCAAAAACCAAGGGACATTAGTTCTTTTCCCCACGTTTGGGGCAGTGCTCTAGTTACTAAGGACATCCTCTCAGTGGGAGAATCCCTTTTTATTGCTGTTCCAGTGGCTGCCTGGCTGAGCAAACAGACCCATCAGTTGTCAGGGTAAGGCCAAGAGCAGTGACAAGACATTGTGCTCTTGGGAAGACTGGAGTTTACAACCTCAGCAGCAGCATTTAAAAGGAGAAATTGGGTGGTTTTTTTTTTTAAAACTCTTGAGATGGAAACAAGAATCACCCAGTGGTATTTCCACTATCTATTTCTGGCAACTCTTGAATATTTTGAGATAAATTTTTGCCTTGAAACTCACAATCTGAAAAGGAGAATTCCAGCTAAGAACCTGCGTGGCCCTTTGCGTCTCAAGCACGGTCCAAAACACGCACCAAGGATCTCCAGCCCACGGGAAGCTCTGCTTGGAGCACCAGGGCAGGCTGCAAGGAGCCCCCCGCTCTCGGCTTGGGCTTTCACAAGTTGTGGTTTTGCCCCAGGAACTTCCACCCAGACCCATTTTTCCCACAGGCAATTAAATGATGGCGAGCGAGCCGCGGGACGCGACGTCCGATTTTCAGCGGCTGGGGAAAAGCACCACGGGAGCTGCAGGCAAGGGCATCAATCTCCTCCAGATCCTCGGAGCTGCCAGGGATAGCAACTCATTCCTCACCGTGCTAATGCTGCTCTTCCATCATTTCTGGGCCAGGCAGAGCCGTGGCAGTAAATGTACACATTTATATGCATTCACCCACAGATTATTACATTGTTCACAGGGAGCCCGTGGATGAGCCAGGAATATAAAGCAATATCAAGTATGATGTAGATGTTGGTGGGAAGACCACCTTATAAAATGGCACGGGGAGGGGGGGTAAGTGCCCAGCAAAAGCCACGGCTGGAATTTATTCATAAATGCACATCTATGAAATTCCAGCCTATTAAAGCATGTTTGAGTCCTGGGAAGGAGGCAGCTTCTTCCCAGACCTCCTGCTCAGGGTCATAGGAGCAACACTTCCTGAACTACTGAGGGAATGCACGCAGGTGTCTTTAATTCATGTACAAAGAGGAAAAATTTTCATGCTTGGAGCAAAAGAAAAATGCCCACATGTAATTTTTATGCAGATGAAAGGATGTTTTAGCATATTCCCTCCCACACAATCCATCCCAGCGCTCCTTGGCAAAGTCAGGCTCCCCCACTCTGTACAAACAAGCCCTTGCTCACTTTCAAAATCCTCTTTTGATGCCCACACAAAGGTATCCTTCAGACTTCCACCCAGCCCGTGCTCCATCCCTGCTCCTCTCCCAGCAATCCCAAGCCTCTGCACCATTTCCACTCCCTCCTGGCTGGATGAACAAGCTGCCCTCTCCAACCCTGTGCTGAACCATCCCAAAGCACTTTAGGAAGTTGTGGGAGAAGCAGCTCGTAAGCCCAAGAGGAATAGCTCAAGTTTTCAGCAGACACCCCTAAAATAAGCATTCATTTCCATCAGATTTATTTTTTTTTACATTATTATGGAGAACTCTTCGACTGTTCCAAGAAGAATAGTCAGGGAAAAGGCTTACTCAGCTTCAAAGAGAACTGAGAAAGTTCAGCATGTGCAAAACAGGCTAAATATGTAAATATGTCATGGAATAGGCTAAAGTGCAACAAATGTTTTGATGAGAACTGTTCTTACCGTATGAAAACCAGCTTGACCTTTGATGGGGCAGTTTTAATGATTGCAGAAGCATTCTGGTGGCTTCTTCCATACAATATCTGATTGTTTATCTGTTAAAAGAAAACCATTTTCATGTAAGTGGAGGAGTACACCTTGTTTTAATTTATAGCACCAAGACTTCCAAGTTTACTGGGGGATAAGGAGATAAGACTCAAAGAAAATGTGGTCTCCAAATCTTGATCTATATAAAACAGGAACCAATGCACAGCTAATTTACTGCTATTAGTAAACCACAAATGAAGAGAAATATTTTTTTTTTTTCTTTCACAGATCCCTTGAATGGCTTTGAAGGATTATTCCCAGATTTTTGGAAAACAGCTCGATCTGAGAAGAATCAGATAGATGTGACAACAGCACAGATGTTCAGACAGACACTCCTGCACTTCGCCTGCAGGCTCTGGCCATTTAGGAAAAACTGGCTGTTAAGATTGTGCTGAGTCCTCAGCTCTGCTGAAGGAAACAGGACTGGGAGTCAGGCAGACCAAGGACAATTTAAGGACACGACACCACGTCACTTTTGCTGTGATGGATCCACACCTGAGCCCAGCAGCAGGCACCAAGCACTGCTTTGGACACTTCTGCTGTGTGCAAGGAAATTCTGCAGCTTTCAGGGGAAACAGCCTGGCCACGACATGGCCCAGGTGTGCCCAGGTGGGCAGCAAGGCCCTGGCACCTGGATTGTGTCAGCACTGGTGTGCTCACAGCACCAGGGCAGTGCCTGTCCCCTGTGCTGGGCACTGCTGAGGCACCGCCAGTCCCGGGGTCAGTGTTGGGGTCCCCAGTCACAGAAGGACATGGAGGGGCTGGAGCGTGTCCAGGGAAGGGATCGGGGCTGGGGAAGGATCTGGAGCCCCAGGAGCGGCTGAGGGAGCTGGGAAAGGGGCTCAGCCTGGAGAAAAGGAGGCTCAGGGGGGCCCTTGTGGCTCTGCACAAGTCCCTGACAGGAGGGGGCAGGTGGGGGGGGTCGGGCTCTGCTCGCAGGGAACAGGGACAGGAGGAGAGGGAACAGCCTCGGGCTGGGCCAGGGGAGGCTCGGGGTGGATATTGGGAAAATTTATTCATGGAAAGTTGTCCAGCCCAGGGCAGTGGTGGAGTCCCCATCCCTGGAGGGATTTAAAAGCTGTGTGGATGTGGCACTTGGGGACACGGCGGTGGCCTCAGCAGTGCTGAGGGAGCAGTTGGACTCTGTGTCTGAGAGGGCTTTTCCAACCTAAACAATCCTGTGCTTCAACGCTGCAGTTTTTTCCTCCCACTCTAAATTTACAACATAATATTTACATTCACATTTGATATAGCAATGCTGCTTAAAACAATAACGACAACGGAGCCCAGGCACAATTTAGTCATGATTATAGAAGGAATTTTTGTTACTGCAGATATTTGTGTTGGATTCTGGGTTTGTGATCTTAGGAGGATTTTTTTTCATTCAAACAAGAAGTAACAGGCCAGGTCTTCCAGCCTGGTGTGATATGGGCTAGTCAGACACACTGGGAATATTCACAAATCTTATTTTCAGCGGGTCAAAACATGATGCAGGTTCATCAGTTAAATAAGGACAACGCAAGGACAAGAACAAAGCCCCTAACACTTGATTACTGATTGGGGTTGAAGTGCAAAGTATTTACCTGCCAAGTCTTTCCCTGCACCAAGAGGGACCCAAGGAAGGTCTACAAGGAAATATCATCACATCACCATTCCTAAAGGAGTTGATGTGGTTCTGTCTGCAGCTGCCACGGTGGCAAAGGCAGGGTGGGGAGCAACATCCTGGGTCAGGCTTCATTAATCAAAGATCAGTTTCAAAATCCAGTGGCAAAAATGAATTAATGCTCAGCTGCATTCTGCCTTCAAGCTCAACTTGAAATTTTCAGTGAGTTTGTTGACTTAATCTCTCTAAGTTCAAGAATAAATTGTTCACTGGGAATACCGTATGCTTTACAAATTGTTTGGATTTGTTAAATTACCATCAATTTTCCTAAACAGCAGACTTCTTAGATTAAAATTTATAGTCTTTACTCTGGCTAAATTAATCCTATTCACTACATGTATCAAATAGTCCAAAATTTAATTAGCTGTGAGCTGGGTCTCTAAGTTATAATTATTTAATTACTCCAAAATGAAAGCATAATCAAAGTAATATATCTCCACAAGGTTTTGGACTATCCTACGGAATTATTACACCCAGTATTAATTTTTCTTGGTTTTTTTTAAAGAAGACTTTCTTTTACAAAACAAATTAATTGTTCCCTTAGCCGCAGATACCACAGTGATGAGCAGAGCACCAAAGCCCACTTAAACAAAACAAAGCAGAGAGCATTTAGGATTTCAGAAGAAACACCATTTTACATCTTTCAAATTAAATAAAGTAACACGTCAGATTAACCAAATAGTACTCTGGGAGTCAAAACCTATAAACCTGTGCTTTACTTCTTGCATTAGAGATTAGAGAGGTAAAACAAAGCCTCGACTAAGCAAAAGAAATAAACTGATCTAAATCAACCTCAACTCTTCTTTAAATGCCTCTTTCCATAACTCCTTGGAAAGTCAGCAGAGCTCAGAGAAAGATAAAACCTTGCTGCAGGTATGAGGCCAGGTCAGCACACAAGTTCAGCCTTTAATGTGATCCCACGTTGCTTTATGGCAGATTTAATCACAGATCCCAAATGCGCCGTTGCCTTCACCTACAAAAGTTTTGGTTTACAGTTTCATGCACTGAAGTAGCAGAAAGTACAAACTCACTGAAATCCGAGCTCTCGAGTTCAGAAGGGAAAAATCTCCAGGATTGTTTGCTTCTCAAACTTTAATTTGCAGAAGAGAAACATTAGATATGGATATTAAAAAAAAAAACCCCAACCCACACTGTTTTTACTATGTGGCAGTAATGGAAATCCATAAAATTAGTATCATCTGATTTTTATGAAAATCAAGTTAAATGATACCCCAAAGCTAGTAAAAATACCGGCTTAGCTTTCTGCAATAATTATTTCTTTGTACAATGCACTGGGTTCCTTCTTACCACAGGAATTGCAGCATTTCAAGACACAGCCAGACTCTCTGAAACAATGGGGAAAGTTTCAACCCCTTTTTTTTTTATCAGTCAAATTTTATATACTGAAACCCCACAAAGTACACCGAGCTCCCAAATAACAAAGCACGGGGAAAGCATCGGAGAGAAAAACTAATTAGAACGCGAATTTCCCTTTCCTCACCGAGTTTCTTGCTGGGCACACGTTCAAACATGTGCATCATCTAAAGTGATCAACAGACCATAAAATCCGTGAGGACAGAGAATATCCTGCTCCGAGCTGGCAGCCGATCCCTGCGGTTCCCCACCTGGGGAGTGTGGAGAAAGGACATTGGAAAGCCACAGATTGTCTCTGCCCCCCTGCTCAGCAACCTCCCCCCCTCCCAGCTTTACCTGCTGGCAGCTTGAAAATCACCACCCAAACCCAACCTGAGCTGGTAGCCTGCACACAAAGCACAAAGTGGAAAAAAGGAACTGCTGCTCTTGTGAAAAGACCACAAGGACGCTGGAGCAGTTTGTCCCGAGGAGCTGTGGCTGCCCCGTCCCTGGGAGTGTCTAAAACCAGGATGGACAGGGCTTGGAGCAACCTGGGATAGTGGAAGGTGTCCCTGCCCAGGGAATGAGATGAACTTTGAGGTCCCTCCCAACCCAAATCGTTCTGTGATTCTGTTCTGTGATTCCACAACAAATAAACTGAGAATTAAATGCCAATCCCCCACGTCTTAGAACAGAAATGGCATTGTGAATTTGGCTGGGTGGCTCATTTACTTGGGCAAAATACTGCTGTATCTATTATATTATTGCAGCATAACTTCTATTTATCTAAGCATCTTAAAATAAAATAGCAATAAAAATGCATTTAGCACAAAAGCTCCCTGGCTTTGAGCTATGACATAAATGGCATAAAGAAATAAAATGTAATAACTGTCTCTCGTGCAACAGTCCAGAATGGACAACAGGCAAGCTTTTACAGTGATTTTTGACTCTAAAGACTGGCTTTTACTCTTTCAAGAGGTGCTGTGGCCTCACAGAATAAAACACAGAAAGGGCTGGGTGGGAAAGGACCTTAAAGCTCATCTCATTCCAACCCCTGCCACGGGCAGGGAAAAATCCACACCCAAACGAGCAGCTCCTTTCCACCTCCTGCCCCATCTCCAGCAAGAGAAGGGGAGAAGGCAGAGCATCCCAACATCAGCAATTCAGCCTAACAGGGCTCTGAGCAGCCTGGTTTATTAATAGAACTCAGCTGACTCTCCCATGGAGAGATGGTAATAATAATAACAGTGATAATAATGCTAATAGCAGGGTGGATTATGCAGTGTGAATAAAAGCTCCCGACAGGACAGGCCCATGCCGGGCTGGGGAGCAGCAGGACTCGAGGCACAGGTACAGCTCCAGGTGAACCTGCTGAGGGCCATGCTGGGCACAATCAGCCACGGGGCTGAGCCCAGGCTAACAAGACACGAAGCAGTGCAGACACCTGCACTAAACCAGCAAGAGAGCGAGGCAGGAGCACCACAGATGGTTCCTTTGCTCGGAAAAAGAACGGAAAAGCAGAACTTGTGTCCTGTAAAAAAAAATATTCCACTGCACAGGGACCAAATTCTGACCCAAGTAGGTTTCCCACATGGATGAAAGGACCTTCTTCCCTCAAGAAGCTGTTTTCTCCAGCCACATACCCATCCAAAACACATCACTGAAGAGATACTAAAAAATAATGATCACATGCAGGTTTTTATGTGGCCTGCATTTCTCTCAGTGTCAGGTTGTGCAAACAAGTCAGGATCATGCCCCCAAAAGCCCACTGCTGTTTGCAGAAGCCAAAAGTGAGCTGGTATTTCATCAGTTCAGCAAAAAAAGATTTTACAAGTAAGGAGCTGAGGCAGTCTGGCAGCATCCCACACCCTTCAATTGAATCCCATCAAACTCCAGTTCAAAAGAAAAACGAACAGGTAATATCTATCTGTCTAAATGGCCATCCCATTAACCTTAACTCCCTCAAAGCCACAGGGAATAACCTGCACACCCTGCAGTGGCATCCTCTGTTTCAATGGAGCAAGACTGCTCAGCAGGATTCCCTGGGGCATCCCAGGACAGCCCAGAAATGCCGGAGGCTTCCCAAGATGTGAATCCCTTCTCTCGCCGAGATGCCCCAGGACTGAAAACTGAGGTGCAATTAAAGATGCAGACGCAAACATACTTTAAACATGCAGTGAGGTGAGAACCAGACATGAGTTCTGTCATCTCACTGCACGTGGCTAATGCACAACCCCTTCCTTTGCAATGCAGGATGTCTGAATTTATCCTTTCCTGCAAGGAACTGTCCCCCTGCCCACTGGTGGCACGTCTCAAACCGGATTGCAAAGATAAACAAGATATTTACTAAACTCTCCTTGAATTTTTACTTGAAGCTTGGCATTTTTGAGATGGAGAAGCTCACTTTGCTTCTACCGAAGGAAAAAAAGAAATAATTTTATCTCCAACTTAACAGGGAGAGGAACGAGGGCAACGCCACCACTTTGGGAAACGCTCCTTATAACGTGGCTCATCCACGCAAATCCCAAACCTTGGGGTACGTGTGATTAATCCCAGATGGTGCCTCTTTCAACTACTTAACATCAGATCCTCTGCTCTACCAGGAACTACCTATGATATGCAGAGGAAAGCAGCACCATGAGCTCTTTCAACACACCCCAAATTTAACAATTTTCCTTTCTGTTACCATCAGAATTCAGTGTCAGGGATAGGAAAAACATAATTCTGAAGGAGAAAGCAATTTTCCTACCCTACTCCATTACGGTGTAGACCTTCATACCTTTTCTCACACTTAAAATGGAATCAACTTCAGATGATGGTGTTTTTATAGTAAAAAAAAAAAAAAAAAAAAGCCTTTCTTGTACTACGTGTATTGAAACCCCCTAAATTGCAGAACTGTTAGACAACGACGAATGCTTGGACAGTTCTGACCATTCCCAGGGTATCCCCAGGCAGGCAAACTGCTCTTTCTCGAGTCAAGAAGAAACGTGGAAAAAAAGAGGTGGTTTTCTGATTGCACGGGGAGCTGCTGAAAGATCAAAGCACCGCCACCCACGGAGAGCAGCGGGTCAGCGAATCCCCGCTCTCCGGCGAGAGTCTCTCTCTCCAAGGGGAAGATCCCCAGGGATGGATGATTTTTTTGAACCGCTGAAGCAGTCACGACGTGGGGGGAATCGCTGCGGGTACCGTGGCAAAATGTCATTTTGCAGCAGTCCAGGAAAGCAGAAGAAGAGAAGGAAAAGCTGAGTTTTCAGGCTGAAGGTGAAGCAAGGAGACTGGAGAGAAAGTGAAGACAAAATACCCCCGCTTGCTAACGAGCTCTCTCTCGCCTCGTGGGTGAACTCGTGCCAGACACAACTAAAGAAAATAAGTATTTTAAGTTGCAACAGATCAAAACATGGCAGGAAATTTATTTTCAGGACGGGGAATATCCCTGTCATCTGTAAAAACACATATGGTAACGTTGAGGGGGTTTTGGCTTTTTTTTTAACGCAAGGTGTGAATTTCCCTGTAAAACCACACATGCACTCCGAGGATTGATTTACTGTCCCCTTCCTGCCTTTCAACAGTCCCTCCCCACGCAGAGCTTGTGAACATGCTGAGAGCACAGACTTCGCTGACAAGACATTACTTTTCACAGGCCAGTGATTTTTGTTTCACTGCAAACACATTTACCTGCCAAAGGCCAAGTTCTCAGTTGGCATAAATCAGCACAGCTCCTCGCTCAGCCACCTAATTCCACTCGCAGGCTTTATTTAAGGTTCAGCCATGGCTCTGCAGACGCCTCTCCCTCCCTGCACATGGGAGCTAAAGGGAACAATTACCTCCAGGAGCTCATCCCCGATGTGCATCCGCCCGTCCCGTCCCGCGGGGCCGTCGGGGTTGATCCCGACCACGAAGATGCTCATCCGGGAGCGGTCCTTGTTGCCAGCCAGGCTGAGCCCCAGCCCATTCTTGTCTTTCTCCAGCTCGATAATGTGCAACTCTCCCGGGAGATCTGCATATCTCTGCCTGATTTTTTCTGGGGAGGTCAGACATAAAGGGAGTTAGAACATAAAATGAGTTACGTGCAGATGTTCAGCAACACTCGCAAATATGCCAGAAATTTATGGCTTCTCAGCAAATAGTGTTTTTAACAGAGGTCTTTTCAGCACAGGCCCTAAAATACCATTTGCTCTGTGTGTATCAGTCGCACAGCAAAATGCAGCATCAGCTGCAAACACTATTCACGTTAAACCCACACTATTTTAATTATTTGTACAACAGCCTGGGTCCAAACCAAAACTTTTCTGAAAGGAGGGTAAACAAGGAAATTCCAGAGGCACCTTTACCTTGCAAAACCTATCAAATTCAGGAAACTCTCGTAAAGTTCGAGCTGGTTAATTAACCACTGCGGGAAACCGAAGCACTTAATGGCTCAAACATTACTGCAAGATCACATCTCAAGGTAAAACCTTCTGCTTCTTCCTGGTGACTCAGGAATCTTCTCAGCACGCTCTGCTTAACTCGACGGGCTGATTACGCAGAGCAGATGTCAGTGACAATGGAGATGAGTGATTGCACTTTTAAATGCAGCCTCACCTGATATTAAGGTAGTTATTTGTCTTTCATCTGCGCTTCGAGCACTCCTGTGACAGAGCTCGATCTATTTACAAAGTTACCCGGAGCACACGGCTTGGCTGTGGATGCTGACAGGTTAATCTGAACGTCTTTCACCACTGGCATATAAACATCTATCACCAGTGCTGGGGAGGGCGGTTCTTTCCTGTCTGCTCTCCCTTTACAGATTTTAAAGCTAGTTTAAACCACCGCCTGCGCCCTTCAGCTGGGCCACACGTTTGAAAAAGCGAGTCAAAGTCCATCCCTGTGGCCGTGTGTCACCTCTAGCACAGAGCCCAAGGTGAAAGAAACTGCTGCATTATGCATTAAAAGGAGAAATAAGGGATATTATATGTTCAACCATACCCCTGAGTCAGCAGCAGGAGCTAGATCAATATTAGCTGCTACCCCTCTCCTGGGGAAGCATATTTTAATAGTGTGATTTAACTGCTGTAGTGAATGTTCCCATGACAACGAGAAAGAGGGAAAAGAGCTGGGGAAGGTGAGAGGGAGGCAACCAAAAGTGAATAAAAACTGCTGAGAAGAAAGAAGATGAGGTGGAGATGTTCCTTCCACAGCCTCTGTGCTGCCAGGGTGATTCAGCCGAACATGGGACATTCCCAGTGGCTCTTCTCTCCAAGGGTCCTTCCTGACTAATTGCTCCAGCTGCAGCAGCCCCTTGTGCCTTGGCAGAGCCCGCTGGGACACGGAGAGCAGCTTCCCATCTCCAGCCCCAGGTGCACCCAAGAGGATGACCCACGCCGAGAGCAACACAGGCACCAACCAGCTCTCCCCTCGCTGTATTTACAGGCTGGCACTTTCCTGCCATGCTCAAAATCCTCAGTGCCTGAGCCTAAAATCCCAGGGGGTGCAGAGTAAGGGTGAGATGTTATCACTGGAAAGCTCCTAAAGCCCTACAGAGGTCTGCGCAAAATCAAGAGTATCGCCAAAAAAATGCAGAAAACTCATTTGTTAGCATCAATTATATGCCAAAAAAAAAAATCCACCTAACTTCATTAAATGGCAATCCACGTAGCTGCATGGCTCTTCAACGTTCTTCTTAACTAATGGGGTCAACGTGTAATTAGAGGTGTGGTTTGCTACGTGGATTTGGAAACGGTTTTTGTCTTCTTAGTAACAAAACAGCAAGACAGGAAGGGTCTCAAAAATGGCGTTTCTGAAAGCAAAGGGGATACAGGCACACGCAGCCACACCTGGTTTATTCACTGCACCGAGGTTTAATTTCTTCGCCCGCGAAGCCGAGCCCAGACCTGAAGAGCTCCAAGACATTTGCTGCCCGCCACAATCAGACAAATAACTCATTACAGCACAGCGAGGAGCTGCAGCACACCCCAGAACAGGGCACCAGCAGAAAAGGGTTTCTCTTACTGATTGCATTTTTGTGGCTAAAACTAAGAATCGGTGCTGGAGGGCTGCTGTCGATCACTCTCTGCCACAGCTCCCTCCACTGCTTGTTGTACACGGCTAACACATCTCACTTCTGTTAGCCAGGAGCAAGGAACATGTCTAAAGCATAATTTTAACAGCTCCCAGCCGGGTGCGCGGAGAGGAGCTGGAGGAGCAAGGAACACACACGCTTAAATGCAGTGCAGATGAAGCTGCGCATTTTCAGAGGCCGCCTCAAAACTCATTTCTGGCTTGTCAGTAAAACCACTTGAAATTCCCCAGCACGGGCAGCCCTGTGACACTGCAAACACACGCTGCTCCAGCCTCTGCCTGCAGACAAAGTGCCTCTGAGACCGACAGTGAGTCTGTAACCCCGCAGTGTTTCCTCCCCAGAATGAGTTTGCTCGCATGGGAGAAGTGTTGGCAGTTCAGAAGTACGTGTATATTCCTTTCTGAGCCAGGCTGAAACTAAAAGTGAGCTTTAGCCCTCCAAAAACCAGTAGTTTGGGCAACTGCCCCACTAAAGTTCCTGGTCTGCCTGCGTTGGGCCAGGACTGGAAACCTGGTGAGTTGAATCCCAGCTCTGTGCTCCAGCTCTGCCAAAATCCCCCACTGTGGGAACAAATCTTTGGGTAAAGAAAAAATTTATCTGGGCAAAAAGCAGAGACTTAACTCCAGGGTTGGTCACTTCATTTGTTAAGGGGTTGGGTTGTTTTCTTGTGGGTTCTTTTTAAAGTGCCTTCCCTGTTGTGCTATTTGTTGGAAAAAATCCTTCCTTACAACAGAAGGAAGCCTCTGTGTGGACTAAGCCCTTGATTCTAAATGATCACATTCATTTCCAAAGCAACTATTCCGTGGTTTGAAATGGCTGAGGTGACTGAGAGGTAAAAACAGAGGGAGAGCAGGGAGGCAGGCAGGAGGATGCTCCGTGCCAGCCCCATTTCCATCCTGGCAGGAGGCACTGCTCTCCTGGAGAAGGGACAAGCAGAGACACCCCTACTTATAAAATCAACCCTCCCTTAGCACAGGCTGCCTTCTCCCTGGCCAGCAGAAGGTTCTGGCTCTCTCCAGTCCCACCTCCTGCAGCTCAGCCCTTGGAAGGGCTGTCCTGGCCAGGCAATAAACCACAACAAATTCCCAGCGGTGTTGCCTTACTCATCCAATCTCCATACAAATATCCTCTGGGCATCCAGCTGACTCCCTCTGGCGCTGTCATGGCAGCCTCAGTTTGCCTCTTAATAAGAATCTCCCAAGATTATTTTAAACAAGTATTTACTGCTTAAACACACGCGCATCTAAGGCATCTTCTTTTAATGCCTTTTTCAGCTGTTTTTTCTCCCCTCCAGCTGGTGTCAGCTCCCAGCTCTCTGCCTAGGGTTGGGGAGCCAGTTAGCATCTGCTTTTGCAAAGAATTCCATTATCTGCCTTCATTACCGGACACTTTACACGAGGCAATTGTGATTCTGCTGCTGCCGCGTGACACGCGGGACACACGGCGTTTCTTGTTTCGGCACCACGCGGGGCTGGTCCCACACTCGGCGACAACACGCACGCACCACAACTTCTGCAAACACGGCTCGCCAGCTCACGCTGCAGCCAGCTTCTCCTACAAACCACCACGCAGGTGTAACACGAACCAAAAGCACGAGTAAACGCTCTAGTGATGGCTCCTGCAATAATATTTCCCAGTTATGTTAGCAGACAATTACATTTCAAAGAGAAGCCCTGGAAATGGAAGACAACTGCTCTCAAACAATATTCTGTTACGCTGCTGCACGTGTTTCCCTGCCTCAGCCACTATTCCTATTATAGTAAACGGAGAGATAAAAGAAATAAATGGGGACAATACGGTCAGGATATTGGAGTTTGCATGATCTAATGTTGCAACAAATACACAATTTATCTGCAACAGCAAAACCAGATACCACTTCTCAGGAAGGCAAAAGGCTCTTTAAATGACAGATATATAGAGCACTTGCAAAGGGCTGAGGAGCCTTTTTCCCCAACCTGCTGAAATCTCCAGTTAAATGAGCTGAAAGGGAAGAGGTGTTGCTTTGGAAAATGGTGCCTCTGCGTGATGCAAATGAGAGTCCATCCAGGAGAGGTAAAAAGAGGAAAGAAAAAGCTCTGGATGACTCAGCGAGGTGATTCGGTTTAGTACCAAATGCTCTACATTAAAAATGTCAAGGCAAAATATAAAGAGAAGAAAAGGGGAAAAAGACCACAAAGAGAGACAACAGCTGATATTTGTACACAGAAGGTGGTGCCGAGGATTTTACATCCCTCTTGCGTCGCCTCAGATCTCTCTTAGCAGCATATGCTGGCTTTTGGAGATCTCATTTATCAGCCTGTGCTCGTTCTAATGCGTTTATCTCCCATTTTTATCCCACAGCACAAAACCTGGTTACAGCCCTGGCCCTTCCCAGCACGGCTCAGGCAGCAGTGCTGCAGCAGCACGGCCACTGCTGTCACTGGGTAATGACAGACATCAGAATTCAGGCAGCATCCACTGCACAGAGCCATCCTTGCATATCAAGCAACCAATTCCCTTCTTGATTTCACTACAAACATTAAAAAAAATTAATGTAGGAAGTCCCTTGAAAGCTAACCCTAGAGCTGTGAGGGCAGCACGTCTAATTTACTGATTACAATTTACAAGAACCTAAATAAGCATATTGAAGGGACCATAATTGAACAAATGGGGTTTAGAATTCTCCCACTACTAATAATATAATAAGCTTATTGTTTTAATCTTCCCACTAGCCCTCTATTCAGCTCCAAGGAGGCAGACAGTTCTTCAAACCTTATCTCAAAAGCGATGCACTCCTCTGTTTTCATAAGCTTTAAACTGAAAAATAGAGAGAATTTCTGTAATGCTTCCCTAAATTCCATTAAATCACTGCAATTCTTCTCTCAGTGATCAGCAAGCATGAGAAAAATAGGGCAGTTACACTCAAAAACCTACACGGAAGAGCCAGAGATCCTGTTCTGACCAGTCCCCCTCCCTCAGGTGATGACAGAGGACACATCCTTCTAAGTGCTGCTCTCCAAGCCCAGGAGCAGAGAGAGTTCCCCACCTGATCCAGACTCAGCATCCCCTGCAGTCTCCCTCTGACACCCCTTTGGCAGCGCTTTGCTTCACGTGCGCCACTTGGAAATCGCTCACCAAACCTGAAGTGACGATTTGCAGAGAAAAACAAACCTCAGCATTCCCATTTTTCCCTTTGGCAGACCTCAGTTAATTCTCCCATTTAAGAAAAAGAGCTCCGTAGCCCCTCTTTCCCCCAAAATACTGGCAGCCAAAATATTCTAACATTACTTTTAGTTCCACGAGGTGCCACAAACGGCTCAGGTGTGGGCCACACACCCTCACACATACAGCTCACCTAACTTCGAGTGAAAAGCTGGCATTAAACTCTCCTGAGACAAATATTCTTACCCTAACCTGACGATTCCTTCTTTTCCTCCTGTTTTATGAGAAG
This sequence comes from Gymnorhina tibicen, assembly GCA_013399875.1. Classification (NCBI taxonomy): domain Eukaryota; kingdom Metazoa; phylum Chordata; class Aves; order Passeriformes; family Artamidae; genus Gymnorhina; species Gymnorhina tibicen. The sequence goes on from VXAZ01000560.1 coordinate 1,172,287, forward strand.
GATTCGGGCTATTGTCTGGGATCTCCAAGTTTCTTCTCACTGCTCCCTCCAGCTCAGGCTCCAGGTCCATTTTCCTCCCCTCGTTCTCAGCTCACAAAAGAAAACTTTCCCTCTCTCCCAAGGCCCTCCTTAAATCCCACTTGTCCCTCACATCACTTTCTACAGCGGAAGGTGGAAATTTCTGCTGGCGCTTGTTAACCCATCCAGGAAGAAGGGGATGATGAGAGTCTCCACAATCCGCCTCAAGTGCCATTTCAGTTCGAGCAGGTGACATTTAGAAACTGTTAACCATTAATTACATCTTCCTACAATCAAGGAACCATCACACCCCCAATAGACAACAGCAGAGAGGAAAGTGGCTGAGAACCAGGGTAACCGTGGCCCATAATATCAGAGAGCACCTCTAATTGCACCATCTCACACCAGCATTTCGCACAAATGCGGGTTTTTGCCAACAATTTTTTCCTTATTCAGGCCCACAGCCTCACTCTAAGGCTGCACTTTCACTGCACAACATTCAAGTCCTCCGAGGAAGAGATGCTGTTATGTTTTTCTTTTTTAATTAGACGAGAAGGCCACGATGAGTCTATTCATGCCCGTGTTCATCCGGGACCTTTTAAAAGGAGATTTAGTGAAAGTGTGGCAAGCAGAGAACCCTGATGTTAACAGCTGGTGATGATAAGGGAACCTGCCCTCCCCTGCACACAATCCTTCCGCTCGTTTGCCTTTCCAGTGATGCAGCAAACCCCATGAAAGCAGCTGGGGCTCCTCAGAAGGGACCTCCTCTGGGTGCTGGGATGTGGCAGTCGCTGGGGCTGAGCTGGGAGTGCCTCTGCTCCAGCCGATCCCCCCGCAGTCCTGCGGGCTTCCGAGGAAAGCCCTGGCAAGTGGGGTGTCCCCTCCAGATAGGAGACACGCCGCTGGGGCATCACACTGCCACCGCTTGATTAAACGCTATCAAATAGCAACAGAGACTTTTTTTCTGCCTTTTGATAAAATCCTCTGTGAGGATACAAATGTGTAAAAACATATCACATCGTGGTTATGCCTAGGCCACAAAATGCCAGACTGAAGGCGTTTTGGCGTAATTAAATCCTTAAAATGCGAGGTAGGCTCCAATGACAGCTGCCGCAGACCCCGTTTTTAAGGGGAAAAAATCCCATAAAAACACTCTCTGCTGTAAATATCCCAGTGTATTTTGTGGCTCTATGCAGCTGAAGTCACCTAAGGCCAACACCCTGCACTCTCCAGAGCTCCCCAGCCCGGGAGCATCCTGGAGATAAGGCTCAGTTATCTCTGCTGCAGCTCCCCAAGGAAAACAGCCGTGCTCCCGCCGTGCTCCGGGTGCGTGAACAGGGCAGGAGCACCAGGAAACACTGCAAAGTCCCGAGGAAATTCCAGCTGTCACCTGGCACTGAGCATCGGGGATCCGTAAGGCTGCTCCAGCACCGGGTTCCCAGATGCCGCGACAGACGATGCTTTAACGGCCCCTTTTACAACTCACTTCGGAAAATATCTCCCACCTGGGACAGAAATTCCTCTCCTAACCCACTCTCACAGAACCACAGGATCTCAGGAGCTGGGAGGGACCCGCAAGGATCATCCAACTCCAGCTCCTGGCAGGTTTTCTGGCTCGCTCCAGCTCACTTTGCTCTGGTAGGATCTGGGATCCGTTCCCTGCGTTTGGATTTGAAAGCTGCTCGTTCATTCGACGTGTCTGAATATTGGGAATTCCAATCCATTGCTCTCCCCGCTTGGTCTCAGCGCAAACAAATGAATATTGTGAACATTTAAATCCTCCCTCCCCTGACAGGAACAGTGTAAGCTGATCCCGACAGTGTTTCATCTTTAATAATGATGTTCCCACAACACGACTGGCACAGCCATTATCTTGGAATCTTTCTGCACGAAGTCTAATTAAAGAGAACTTTGTCAGAAACTGAGAGTTTGTTACCTAATGAAGACTTTTAGGGGCCCAGTGATAAGTAACTGCAAGAGGCAGCACAGACAACACCTCTCAGAAGCAGAGGTGACGAGACATTTCTCGTTCAGTGATTCATTTAATTCGAAAGATTCAAGAACCTGCAGTAAGAGCCTGAACCTCCTCCATCCAGAGTGGGACTAGAGAAAATGGGAAGGCTTTTTGGATTTAATAATAAAGACTTTTTGAGCAGCAAACACAGCCTGTAGTGATGACTCCAGAGATCTACAAAACATTCTCCAAGGAAGGTCTCCAGGGGAACTGCCACCCGTTGCGAAATGCAGGAAAAAAGCTCAAACAACGTAAAACTTCACATAAAACCTGAACAGTTGCACTAACAAGCCATGAAAACAAAAAAAGACTAGGGAACTGGTTGTGGAGGAGCAGGTGAAGAGGAGGAACTGGGCACCGGGGTAAGAGATGCTGGACTCCCAACCCACTCCTTGCCACGGCAGCACAGCCCGGTGACACAACAAAGCCACACCACAGTGACTCGGCAGTGACTAGATTAAACCTCTGGATTAAAAACCCCCACCGTGGAAGCCTTAAGTTTGCTTGCACAGCAGTTTTTAAATACGCTGTGACAGCGACTGAACAGATTAAAGTTGGGTGAGTCACTGGGACTGTAAAGCCCAGGGAAATGCCCACAGAGCTGGGCTGGGAATTACAGGGAGAGTCCTAACAGCACGAAACCCCATGGGAGATTGATCACGATCAGCTGCTTTGGTTGGGAATTAATTCAATGGCAATCTTAATGATAAATTTTAATCCTCTTTACTGTTTTTAGGTTTTAGTTATTTTGCTAAAGATTGGTGGTAACTGGCAAGCTAGTAACTACAAAAATAGATTTACTTGCACCAAAATATTGCATTAACATTGCATGTTCCTTTTTTAGGCCAACTACGGGGATCTAAGTACTGTAAGTTTTTATATGAGGTATATAAAAATTTAAGGAAATATAAAGTTTATGATATATCTGTCAAAATGCTCAAGATTAATCACTTCGGATATTGTGAACAATTTCCCTTCTACACTTTAGGTTTTTCTTAACAACATACCCTGTTTGCACTTGGAAAGAAATGAGAATGCAATTAAAATACAAACAACAGCTTTGTAATAAAAATGCCGCACACAAACATGCCAGTTGTGATTAATACGAGGAAAAAATGTCTTTACTGCCACGTTTTCCTTTAAAAATGGGGATATTTAACAGAGGCACTGTTATTCTCCTGGCAGATAAGGACGGCTCTGTGGCGATCACACCTGTTTTTAAACGGCCTAATTTCCACTTTGCCAAGGGTTCCCTCTTGTCTGTCTCTGGGTTTCACACGTTGTGCAGCGACCTCGGAGGAGGCTCTGTGTCCTGGGTTACAGTGTATTCTATTACCATGAGCTGTTGAGACCAGGTGTAGCGATGTTCCTTGCCTCCTCCCTCTGGACTATCTCCTGCTAATGGGCCCAACAGTGCCTTGCCCTATGACTCACCATCCCATTGTGAGATGCTCCGCCCAGGGGGGAAGGAACCAAGCATTCCCACCTGGATAAAATCTGGGGCCTGGAACGGCACATGGAGACTTACCTACTGGGATCCCAGAGGACAAGATCTATACCGCTGGATTTTCCGAGGAAGACCAGACCCTCCCACAACACCGCTGGACCTTCAGAGGAAGACCAGACCCTTCAACAGAACCATCACTCCAGGAGGACTGCAGTCACCATTTAATTGGACTGTTACCAACCCCCCGATTATCAGGGGGTCAGGTTTGTGCTCTGACCTTGTCAGTGGGTTGTTCTTTTTTTTTTGTGCTACTGCATTTATTTTATTTTTCCTATTGAATTGTATTTCTGACTTGGACTCTCTCACTAGTTTGCTTTCAAACTAGCACACTCTGCCACCGTGCCACGGCCAGAAACACTTCCACAGTCCTCCAGCTGACAACTCCCAGCTTCACACTCCCAGCTTTTATTTGCGGGCCGGCAAAGAAAAATATCCTCTCTCAGCCCCTAACAAGTTGCTCGGGTTTGATAAGCTATTTTCATTCCCACCGAAGGAGTTGTGGAGAGAAAAAGGTCTTTTGTTTCAGGCTGCCGAGGAAAAAGGCAAAAGCTGGATTTTTACTACGGTCAGTGCTGGGTCCAGATTCCTCTCAATTCTCTGGGCACACACATACTTTAAATGAAAAAAAGCTATTCAGGAAAATTATGCTAATGGGTTAGGATACGCTCAGATCTCCATGCAGATTGCCTTTTAAAACTTCCAATGCACGTTAAAAGCAGAAAATGTTTGATTTAAATGAACTGCAAAGCCAATTTAAATTAAAAAGCAGCTAAATATTTAAAAAGCTGCATATCTAGCTTTTAGAGGACATGAGGCAACAGTGAGTTCACTTATGGAAAAGACCTGACCAGCCCCACAATGCTGTTTAGATGGTTCATCTCCTCATTTTTTTTTTTAATTTAGGCAGCTCTCAGTATTTTGTTAGGTTCATACCTGCTTTGTCTTCCATCAAACTGATTGCAGCTCCTCCAAACACTTACAAACTACCCGGGTGACTTTTGAGTTGTCAAACTGTACTTGAGTCATCAGGCTTTGTTTAGGTACCAACCTGAGCTTCCCAAAGACACTGCTTGCCTTTGATGGCTGAGGTAAAATGAAAAATGAGTGAAAAATGACTGTGACACCTGGCACTGCTGCAGATTTCTGCGCCTTGGAACAAAACAAATGCACACCCATAATTCCACTTCGAAGCCTCTTCCGTTCATAAACACACAATGATCACTCTTTTACTATGGTTTTCCATATCTTCAGCTATCACGGCCCATTTTTGGTGTCTAATGTGTTTATCACAGCCCGGTACTCTGATTTTAGATCGTGTTTTAGCCCAGGAGAAGTCCCAGGAGAAGAGGAGATGAAGGAGAAGGTCCTTCCTTCCTCCCTCCTCTGTCCAGGTCAGCTCTCGTGCCAGACTCCTGCAAATCCATCCCTCCTCCCTGGAGGAGGAGGTTTTCAGCAGAACATTAGAGAGGATGACAAAGTGAACACTTCTCATGTAGATAAACCACTGAAATACAAACTTCCAGGCTGAAAACACACTGCTGGATTAGGGCTGTTATTCTAAAAGAGAAAGGCTCCAACAAATAAAGAATTCACTCAAAGGTCTCTTCTTAAAATGAGACAGCAAGAGTTTCAGGAAGAATTTTCAATTGGCCTATGTGACATAAATTGAAAATAAGTGGGCACCCAGTGCTAATGAGAACACAGATCTTTTTCTAGCACTGCAAGTGTCAGTCAGGCAGCAAGCCCTGCATTTACAGCTGCCAAATTCCTCTCCCATCAGGTGAGGCACCTGAACCTGGAGAGGAACGGATAACAATTCCTCTCCACACAAATCCCCCATTGAGAAATCCCGTGGAATCACAAAGCAGTTGCACACTCTCCCTAAATAAGCCATACATCTTATTTAATCAGCTGTCTTGAGAGTGTATTGGAGAAGTTAATCAGGTTTGTGCTGCACTTATGACATCATAACACTTGACAGATTTGATTAAATAAAACAATATTTTGTATCAGAAATTCTACTCTCATTATTTTTAAGCTCTCCAAAGGATGGAGCCTAGCAGACCTGTCTTCTCTTCCACAAAAGAGTAAAATAAAAGTGCCAGGGTCAGACACCTTTCCTTCAAATAAGAGGTGCTAAGCAAGGCATTCATTTTTCTGCAGAAGAAAAAGTCTATCACAAAGAAGTGAACAGAGTATTTGAAGAGATGTTTTTTTTTTTTTTAGTACCAAAATATGTTATTAGACAACAAATAGCTTCTCTTCTAATGTATTTAATGAAATAAAGATATTAATGCATTAAGCTTTGGGCATTTCTGAAATGAACACAATTATAATCAGGAAATTGATGATGTATGTGAGCAGAGACTTGCAATATGTCAAGCACTCTCTCTTTTTCCTTCTGGCAAAAGAAATCCATCTCCAAGGATTAATCCAGGAGGAAGAGCTAAACGGATAAACTTTACTATATTAAATAGACTCACTTTTTCCACTGTGACTGGAGGAGGAAATCAACTAAGAGAAAGTTAGAAAATAAACGCCTGAGGGAAAAATAAGAGTGGGGTATGGTAATTTTTACTGTAATTCTTTTGGCTTGGTAGTCAATTGATTTTTTTTTCCCCTCTTACGGAATTTAGCCTTCAAATAAGATGATTCAGATGATTCAGATTCAGAAGATACTGGACTTACTCTCGAAGGCTCCAGCCTGTCTTTTGGGTAAGCCGGAACTCCATGGATCCTGCTTTCTGTTTTATTTTATTTTTAAATCTGCGTGGCCACCTGACCTCTGGGAAGTGTGGCGTGGAGCTCCACGAGTCTCAAGATGCTTTGTGTCTCTTATGACAGATGGCCAAGCAAGACACCTAACAGATGGCAGCCAACCAAAGAGGTGCCAGGTCTTCCCAACTGCAGTCCGGGGGTCATGCTCCAGTGTTTATTAATTGTATTTTAGTCTCTAAATAGAAACTAAGCTTAGTTCTAATAGGGCAGCTGATTTTATTGTTTTTCTACGGGAATGTGGGACATTCAACCATCCCCTGTGCAACCCAAGCTCCTGCCCCCAAACCTCTGGACTGGCAGCAAATCTCATGGTGGACCAGGGGTCTCAAAGGTGCCATAAAAGGTTCATGAAAACAGGCAGGAGAGAAACCTGATGAATACCCTGACTAGGGGAAAGGCTTCGGTGTGAGCTCACACTTTATTAAAGTCAGAGAGTTCTCCTGAGGGAAAGCCTCAGGGAAGGCTCCAGCCCCAGGAAAAGCTTAAAGTGGAGCTCACACCTTCCTCGACACCCAAGCCAGGCGAACGGGAGACACGGATCTGTAGGAATCCAGGTTCATTAGCTGCAGCCCTCACAGCACCGCTCATTAAACCCCTCACAGCCCTGCACTGGAGCCCTGGCTGGAGGCTCCCAGCCCGTGCCCCTGCCCTGCCTCACCTCGGCGCTCCGGAATCGTGGAGGAATCAGCTGAGGAGGCAGAGGGGCAGGTCTGCCAGCACCAGGCTGCCCAGGGACAGGCAGGAGGGGCTGGGGCAGCTGTCCTGGCTGGCTGCTGCACAGCCCCACCCAGGGGTGCTGGAGGGCGATCCCAAGGATGCTCCGTGAGCCACCTGTGAGCAGCGCCGTCCCCACTCCCGTGTCCCTGTGCAAGGCCTGCCCATCCCCATCCCTGTGTCCCTGTGCAAGGCCTGCCCATCCCCATCCCCATCCCCGTGTCCCTGTGCAAGGCCTGCCCATTTCCATCTCCATCTCCATCTCCATCTCCATCTCCATCTCCATCTCCATCTCCATCTCCATCTCCATCTCCATCTCCATCTCTACCTCCATCCCCATCCCAGGCCTGTCCACCCCTATCCCACAGCATTCCTCCCGCACACGCACGGAACAGCCGCATCCTTCTGGCCCCAAAAGGCTTCGCTGAGCTCCCCATTCCTCCCAAAATCCCTTCCCACCTCTCTCCTGGCCGTCGCTCGCAAGCTGCTCGTGCTCATCTTTGCACAGAGCTGTCCTTACTCTCTCATCCATCACATCCCTGTCTCATCCCATTTTTTCCCCTTCCACTCTTCTCCCAGCCCTTCAGAGATGCCTCACTAGGCACCGTGCTGGCAGGCTGGTCCCTCAGTGACTTTCTGCCCTTGGAAAAACAGTATTTTAAAAAATCACATCTTCTATACAAACAGTATTTTAAAAATCACATGACCTGTACTTCTAACAACTCCATCCTGAAATGAACTCGTGCTGCAAGATTACAGCATTGTCTGTTTAAACCCATTAATGATGCACAACAAAGCGATACTGTATTAATCCTTAAATAATCCCTCATATCCTCAAAAGAATAACAGGTTACAAAACGGATGGAGGAAATTACAGCCAAACCTTGTGGGTTTAAACTGAATTTTTTTTTTTTGCCAACCACCTGGGAAAAACCAGTTCCTGGTTCAGAACCTTGCACTGAGGTTTACAGCTCAGTGCAGGAAAATGTCAAGATCTGAAGGTCCAGGTTGCAGGTGAGCCTGGCACAGGGAGCAGGAGGCCCAGCACCAAGGGAATCTCATCCTTCCTCCTTCCTCTGCTCAGGCTGAGCAGTGACTGCACCACGGAGCAGCCACGGCTCTGCCAGGCAGATTCCAGGACCATCACACACTGTGGTGATACAGGAGAGACACCTGGGAGCTGTTCTGGCACCCAGGGAGTGCTGCTGGCTCCCAGAGCACCTGCAGGGATGGAGGCCCAGCAGCACAGGGCCTGTGGGAGCCCTTTGGGAGGTGCAAGCCCTCTCTGCTCTCGCAGCACAGCGCTAAGAGCCCTAACTTAGCTCCACGTGCAAGTGCGCACACAGGAAAATGCCTTGCGCCTTCCCACCCTCTGGCTTTTCCACCCAAATCCCTCCCAGTTTAGGTACGTGGTTCATCACCAAGCAACAGCACACTGCAAGTGTGGGAACTTCAGTGTCTTGTAATCTTCCCAGGACCACCACACCACGAAAATGGTGATTTCCCACCTCACCTTAGGGAGTGGGAAGCCTGTACTTCTCTAGGGATACAGAGTTCAGGATACTGTACAAGCATAACATTTACAGGTTAAAAAACCTGCTTAGGCTTACCATTCTGAAATTGCAGAAAAAACACACCAGAATTTATAAATCTGTGATAACTAACGCGCTTGTTTTTCATACAAAGGGACACAAAACCCCTCTGAAACTACCTAAGGCATTGAAACAAAAAGAAACCCCACTGCTAAAAGCACTTAGTACCTACAAAACAATCATAAACGATCTGGCAAAGTCGAAGTCTACCACTCCTAGCTTCAGACAACGTTTGCAATTCACCTGCACCTCTGTCCCCTGGCAGTAGAACATTCCTCACCTGAGCAGGAGGTCTCAAGCTGCTGCTGCTGGGATGGCTCCTGGCTCTGTGCTGGCCTGTCTGCACAAAGACATGCAGGGGAGCAGGGTCCTGCTGTACCTCCTGGCTCAGGAACCCCATTGCTCCACTCGCTTCCGTCCTCTCTTAACATTAACTCTGCCCTTGGATCTTCAATTCCAGCTGTGGATGCTGACAGCAGGTGGAGGGCAGGGCAAGGACAGGGCTGGCAGCTCACAGCACCAGAAGCCCCTGCTCAGTGGTACCTGATGTGCCATCCACATGCTGGAAGTCCCTTCCCATTCCCCAGGTGGCCTGGATTAAGGGGTGTCTCGAGGGAGGTGCTCGCCCCATGCCTCTGGGGAGCAGAGCCCCCTCCCTTCCCAGCCACAGCAGCCAAAATTTGCCGTTCCCTTGATGACAGAATTATGGAGTGGTTTGGCTTGGAAGAGACCTCGAAGCTCATCTCATTCCTGCCATGGGCAGGGACACCTTCCACTACCCCAGGTTGCTCCAAGCCATGTCCAACCTGGCCTTGGACACTTCAGGGATCCAGGGGCAGCCACGGCTTCTGTGGCAACCTCAGATTATAACATTTCCTCTAATAACTTTTTGTGGAAGCAGAGAGAGAGAAGCACAAGCCGCTATCTCCAAGCGCCGCTGAAGAAAACAGACGTGCACACCATCACACTGATTATAAAGGGCTCACTATTGCTTCTGGGGCAGCAGAAAGAGCCACCTGCCCTTCAGCCAGCTGCCACATCTCCTCTAAAGCCAATATGGCAAAAGTGTTCTGAATTTGGTGATAAAGCAGAGATGTTCCTCTGATGCAGACAGCACACACACAGAGAAATATATCTGCATATAGATTTCCTTCCTAATGCCTTCAGCTTGCAATTAGTTTTCAATACACACGTGGCCACTACAAGGCATAAAGCAAATTTTCACTGGTCTGTCACAGTGCACTGCAGCCAGCACACCTAGAGATAAATACTCTGGATTGCTCTTTAAATGCCACCTACTCTGATAAAGAGCAATTACACACCTGCTCAAACTGATGAGCGGCCCCTAAGCCGCGACAGGGAATAAGGGAGAATCAAGTCTTCAGGCTGAGAAGCAAAAAATAACTTCAACTTTCTCCTGACAGTTCGAGAAGTGATTCTGGGCAGCTGCCTCAGCTGCTGCAATACTGTGGAAAACTAGGTAATGCCAGTAAAGGATAGAATTATTGTCATCTAGCATTTTTTATATTTCCCTTCTGTTAGAGCCTTACTTCCAGAACATATCGGGAGCAGCTACTGCTCAAACCGAGCAGACCATTTTGGAACAGAGCTATTATGCAAATAATCTGCCCTGTATTCTAACTAGAAGCAATGCTGTGCTAGTCTGAGCAAGACATGAGGCACTGTGGAGTTTTCTTGTTAATTTTTTTTTCTCTGTGCACTGGAGCAACATCATTTACGGTGGTAATGACGAAAGATATCTCCCCATCTCAAAATCAGGTTATTAGTCAAGAATATAAACACATAACCACCTTTTACGAGCCGGTGTCTGCCTTTCATTTATCTCTTTAGATATTTACATCCTTTTAACATCTTATTAGTTGCAAGTCACTGCAGTGATATTAAGAGTACTTCAGTGAGAGCAGTATAAAGACCTACTTGGATCATCCTCTCTTAGCAAGTTTGTACCTGTGTTTACAGATTTATACCACAGACCTTATCTTCTGTCTGAAATTACTTATCTGTAACACCGGAGCGAGATCAAAGATCCCAAACAACACCAGCCACCTGCACCAAGCCCCAGACAATGTAATAACCTTATAACATCAAATCAGTGTATTATTTCATGCCCAGCATTTCAGTGCTATTCTCTGGATACCTGGCTGGTGTTGGAAGAAAAGCTCTTACCTAAGAACAAATGCAATCTCAGGCAATATTTAAAGATTAGATTATCCTTCATTGCAAATAGCTCATTTGTTTACTATCACATTGCTTTATTCTTGCTTTGCCTCCTTCTACCATGAAAATGCTGAATATTCAGTTTAGATTCCCAGCAGCTTTTTATTTTAGTCTAAAAACATTTACCTAACACATTCTTAACAAGCAAAGTGAAGAAAATTCAGCCATCTGTCTCTGCATTACAATAACAGTTATGGAAGAGTAGATTATTCTATACAGCAAGAAATTTAATGCTACGAATTCTTATACTTTAAGCACCGTGTGCTCCAGTCAGTTTTGTATATAAGAATGTTGAGCACTGACACACACAGAAGCAATGATTTATAAGCAAACACAAGACAAAACATTTTAAAGGTATTAAATGCATTCAATATTCCAATCATGCTGTATGTCCATGCTTCAAACTGAAGGGAAAAAAAAAAAAGATCTCTGCTATTATTTTCTTTCTTTCTCCAGCACTTCACCAGTTCTAAATTATCACTGAAAATGCTTAAAAATGACTTGCTGGAAACAAACACGATAAAGAGATAGATGTGAATCCTTACCTGGGAAACCCCCTTGTACCATTGCTGTACCAGCATGTACTCAGGAAATCTGCATTCCTGACAAACATTCAGGGCTGTAAGCAGCTCAAATCCTCATCACACACAGGCTCAGGGCTTGTCTTTCTTCTGACGACCTTGGGCCTGTTTTCCTGAGATTTTTCTCTCCTTAAGGGCAAACCGTCTGTCTGTTTCTATTACGAGATGCCATCAATTATATTAATTTCGGGCTGCCCACAAGCTCCCAGTTACATCTGCCAGCAGAGCAGAGCTGCCTATGGAAGTATGCAGGGAGCAGCAGATCCCTGGATTCCCACATCTGACCCACGGATGCTCCCAGCTGCTGTTTGTGCTCTGCCAGCATCCGAATGACATCTCTATCCCCAAACACGAGTCACCCCCAGCGTGGCTGCGTGGCTGGCAGCTGCAGGTACCTTCCTGCTTAATGACCCGCTGCGTGGCAAAGGAGCAGTTAATAATCTTATTTATCGGAGCATCCTTTTTTCCCCCGCGAGCTAAAGGGGGTTAAAAAATTAATTTCTCTCCCACCAACGGCTTCATTAAATCCGCGATTCCCCGGCGCTGCGGATCTCGCAGTTCCCCGACGCTGATGTTGTGCTCGTGGCATGGGGTTTGCTTGGTTTGTTCGGGGTTTTCTTTTTTTTTTTTTTTTAATGTCAGAAAACAAAGCCAATCTGTCGTTATAAGCATAAAAAGGCTCAAACTTCATCACAACTTGTATTTTGCTGAAACCCCAGACAAGCAGCGTTAGTTTCACTGCGATGAATGCCGAAATGGAACGCTGAAAAGACTCAAAATCCTTCATTTAGCAATTAAAAGAAGCAAAGATAAAATCTCCCTCTGAATTTATAAACACACTTAGTTATTTTGGGAAGTCCTACTAATTCTCTCTTCCAAAAGCTACATTTAAAACAACTCAAAATACTCAGTTATTTCGTTAATATCATTAATTTGTTCATTTTTAAAGTTCATTGTCCTTCCTTTAGAATATGTCTCGCAGCACACACACAGCCATCTGTTCAGTGCATTATGTCAAGCACACAGTAAAAACCACAAGAAGTCCCAGCTGCAATTTTACTATTACTTCATCAAAAATGTAATTTCCTCTCGCAATACTTCATCAGATGATAACTGTGCGTGCGATTCACAAAGAGAGCGAAGAAACCAGCCCAACAACAAAACCCCAAACGAACCCACAACCTCAGACTGCAGTGACACCAACTCCCTCACCCATCCCCGTGTGGCACAGCAGCTCTGGGGCTCTGCCCAGCGTGTTCTGGATCTGATATTAGGGCTGGTTACAAAACCCCACGTATTTTGAGCTAATTATGGGTCAGAACAAGAATGGGAAAAGAAGATTAGCAGCACAGAGTCACATTAAATAGAGATTAACACAGAGCTGAAAAATGAAAGTCTCTGCTCTGTTTGCCTAATCCTGGCTCTTGCCTGATCTAAGGAAATTCACCGTATTAAATACACTTGGTACTGCATTTAAGAACATTAAATCTTGCAATTACTACTTTCGCAATATTTTATTTTCATAAAGCTCGAAGCCTTTCTCCAAGCCACATCTTCCCCTCTGAGCATCATCTCTGTTTGCTGTTGATTGCAGTGACATCTATTGGAGAGGCAGCGCTTGGCTGCACGAGCTGCCTCCACTGAAGATCAACATTTTCAGGTGATCCCCCCGCCCCCCTGCCCTGCCCAAAATGAAAAGTAAAAGTTCGGATCGCTTTTCCTTCGTTTTAGCACAACTTTGCATAAACCAGACTCCAAACAGCGAGACACACCCAGGAATCATGAGTGGGTTGGCTTTTATTTAGCAATTTGTTAATAATCCTGGCATTTTCCCAAAATGCTGATCATCACGTTCCCATCCCTGCCCACAGCAGTGCACAGACACTTCCAGAGATCCTGTGTCTGCCCCCTCCATGTACTTGACCATACCTTCCTCAAAGTCTCAACTGACCTCAATTCCCTTTTTTCCATCTTTTATTTTCAGTGAGAGCCACTGTGCTCTCACTGATCCCAGACATCACCGGCACCTGGATGCTGCTGAAATCCTCAGGTGTGCTGAGAGCTTCCCAATCCCAACCCAACCCTCCTGCACCCACAGATTTATCACCACGGGGAATCACAGAATGGTTTGGGTTGGAAGGGACCTTAAAGCTCATCCAACCCGGCCTTGGACACTTCCAGGGATGGGGAACCCACAACTTCTCCATGCCAGGGCACCCTGAGCCAAGAATGCAAAGTCAAAACACCAGAGAAGTTTTAAAGTCTCTTGCTTTAGCAGAGAGACCACTGCTCCTCAAAAAGCATCCTAGGAAGATAAATCATTATGCTTTCTTACAGCTCCATTGATTTCCACATTATCTAGAGACAAAATAAAAGGAAGGGGGCATTATTATCCCCTTATTAGATACAGTTAAATATCCTTGCAGACAGGAAGTCTGAGCACAGCAGTAGCTTAGTCCATTATCTAAGCCACCTTCCACAGATTTTTTATTACCATCTATTTTTATTATTTTAGACTTATTTGAAACCAACCAGATCAATCTCAAGTCAACTAACTGACGAAAGGTTTCACTAAAAACACAACAGCACTTGAAATTGCAGATTTCAAGTTCTTTCACTAGTTGTCTCTTCAGTTTTCCTAGAATGGTTTTCCAGCTCCCTCCTATCTAATTTATGTTTGCTGCGACTCGGTCACGAAGGCATATCCAAACTGCGCAGCTCGGAATTCCCCCAAGGAAACCCTCCCGAAACATTCCATCACAAACTGCTCTGCCCACCCATTTCCTCTGCTCCTTTTTTTTACTGCCAGCCCCTCATTATGGCAATGAGCCACCACGGGGTGCACCTAAGTCCATTAGCAGGTTCTTGGAGCACACCTCCAGCCATCCCTGCTCCAGGGAAACACACCAGAGCCTATTGATGCCGTCTGCAGCACAGCTGCTCGCCAGCACAAACAGCTCCTTTGTGTGCTCTCCCCTCCTTTTACTTGTTTTGATTTAAAAAAAAAAAAAAAAAAAAAAAAAACCAAAAAATCCCATTAACAACCCGGTGTTTTTCTGATTTGGGAAGTCTTAAAAAAAAAAAAAACAAACCAAAAAAAAAACCACCCCTCTTTCTCCAAAACAAGCCTCTGCCACGGGCAAGTGTGGGAAGGGAAAACTCCAAACCTGTGTTGTAAGGTTTCAGGTCTGGAGGATGAAGCATTTTGAAAGCCCCTTTTGCAGCAAGATGGACACGCTGCAAGCCTTGCAAAACTGTTTTCATGCCTGAGCTGAAAGCCTTAAAGCAGCAGCCTCAAAGCAAAGAGAAAACAAAACCCATGCACAGAGCTGGGTACTGATAAAGATTCGGCAGTGTCACTGGAAGAAGAAATAAAGCAAGAGGAAATACAACTTTCAGCTTGCCTCCAAAGTCTAGCAAAAGCTAGGAACTCAGGAAATGATGCTGGAAGTACTGGTGGCATGAAACATAAAGGAGAGGCAGATCTGAAACTGAGGGTCTTGGGTGCAAGAAGTCACATTTGAAAAAGAAAAACCCAAACAAAACACCTGGAACTTTAAACTCCCCAAACCACAGAAACACGGGGGACATGTCTGGAGTTCCTCTAAACCAAAAACTACCTCACGGTTCTGTTCCCAACAAGGATCTGCCCTCTTTGGATCAAAACCGACGCCTGGAAAGAAAAGGGAGAACATCCACAAGAAAACGACTGTTTGTTCCAACAGGTCAGCAACCAGAGCTCCAGCTCCAGCAGTGGGAAAGCAGAAATAAAAGGGAGCATTGCCAAAAGGCAAGCGGGTTTCGATTTCAGGGGAAATTCAATCAGTACCAAAAGGTTATTCGGCCACTTTAAGGGGAAAACAGACAAAACATGGAGACTCTGAGGCAATATGGATGGGACAGAAAGGAAAGAAAAGTTCTCCAAGTATGGCAGGAAGCCTAACAATGCTCTGCTTTCATTTTCAGTCCAGGGAATGATGGAGGATGTGGAGACAAAAGATGAGAGGAAAGGTTGAAAGAAGTGATAAGCAAGGACAAAAAAGTGTCAAGCGGAGCAAGTGAAGTATTTCTGGAGTTTGAAAGGAATTGATGAGCAGGTTCCTGACACTGCAGCTGCGTTAATAAGAATGCTAAAAAATAAAATAAAATCCATCAGGAGCACAACCAGAGGACAGATTTAACAGCTGTCCCACCTCAAAATGCCCTCTAAAGCTTTCCATGCTGCGACAGAGATTGAGAACTACAGGAAGCAAGTAAAGGAGAGGTTATGATGTGAATTTACCTGGGCTGACACCCCATCTTCCTTTTAGATACCTTATGGAGACAATAAATCCAGCTCACCTGTTGATTTATTGTTGGTTAAGGTTACAAAGCAGTAGAATTAGTTGGATAAGTGGGTAAGGAACAGAGCAACGTGGACATACAAATGGGCAGTTAAGAAAGACAAGTTCTTGCCTGGGCTGGGATTCCTGGGCAAGGTGCTCAAGAACCACGACAGAAGTTATGAGCATCAAGTAGCTCACAAAAACAATACTGCACTGCAATTTGCAGAGAAAACTTTGTTTTTCAAGTGATCACAGAACAGGACTCTGTAAATGCCCATTCCACAGCTGCCAAGATGCTCAATGTCATTAAGTACAGAGGGGTCACTTCCAACATGCTTTTTACTGCCAGGGCTGAGGCACAAACTTGGTTAAAGCTTCCTTAGCCTGTTTTCATTTTTAAGGAAGCAGAATGAGGCAAGGAAGAACGTATCTCTGTTTGCCAAGATCCATGGAAAAGATGGCTACTGCAAAACATTCAACTTCAGTCAGTAAAAAGGGGAGAGAAGAAGGAGATTCCCCTGAACAGATCTGTGTGCTGCTGCCAAGTCTGGTAGGATTGATGAATTTAATATCAGCAGTAGCTTTACCTTTCTAGCTTCCAGACTCAGCCAGCAATATCATTAGGGATGGCAGGACAGCTAAAAAATGACCGAGCCCATGAATAAGGAATTACTTCTGTGCAAAGTATTAACTTAGGCCCAGCAAGCACTTGGATTGAGGCATATCCTAATTAGATAACTCAGGTGTCAGCCTACTTATCACACCTATCCTTTAACTGGGAATTAGGGCTTTAATAACGAGCTGGAATGAGTTTGTTACAATTGGAGGTTTACCGAGTCGGTTTGAGAGCTCAGGATGATGAGAAAAATCACTGTAGCAAAAAAAATACAAACTAAACCCCAACAAAAGCCCACACAGAACCACAGAATGTTACAGGCATGGATGGGACACAAAACATCATCTCATTCCACCCCCTGCCACGGGCAGGGGCACTTTCCACTAGACCAGGCTGGTCAAGGCCCCATCCCACCTCATGCTGATTTGGTACAAAAGAGGAGAAAGATAAAAAAAAAAAAAAATAAAATAAAAGGTAACCGATTTTAGAAAGTAATTTAGGACTCCTAATTGCAAGTTCAGTATTCCTAAATGTTTTACTGCAAGATAAGCTATGGATAATAATATTCCATTTAACCAAAGTTGTAATTACTGAAGTTGTAATTCAAGAGCAGCTGGAACCTAAATCATGCTGCCAGAAGCTCTGCACTTGCACTGCTTCCTCCTCCTTAGGCCCCTGCTCTTCCCCAGAGTGAGTGTGGCCACAAACCACAGCCAAACCCAAACTGCAGAACCTTTCCCACGAGGACTGCTACAAAACCAGGGGATCCTTTCTTCAGCAGAGCACCGAAACAACAAACCAGCAGATTTTTCTTTTCAAAGGAAACCGCCTTGCTGGAACAGCACTGCCTGGCACCAGCTGCAGGTTTTCTGGACGAGGACTTTGCACCAGTGGTCCTCAACCTGCGACTGCAGTTGCAGCAGTAAAACAGAACATCTCCCACCACTGCTGACACCTCTGCCCCAGCAGCTCCTCCAGACACGGCTCAGAACATCCTGAGACTGAAAACAAACAGAGCCCTTCCCGCATCTCCTCGGAGGAGCTGAGCCCCGGGAGCCTGGCTGGGGGGAAGAACCACCTAAGTCACACACTGGGCTGAGGGTTGCTGCTGCGGCCACGCCGGGCGCCGCTTCCCACGAGCAATAGATGGCAGGAAGGGTTATCACCACCTGATCGTGCCCCACGAATGGGAGCTGGCATAAAGACTGGAGCACTACTCACTCTCTGCACAAGCATCCTCATCCTCCTCTTCATCCAGGGCAGCCTCCTCTGCATGATGCCTTTCGAGTGCTCTGTAAGGAGGTGGCAGCTTCATGGGAGGTGGAGCCCCATATTTTCTCTGAGGGATTCAAAGACAAAGAGTTACATGTTTTGTAACCTCTGAGCACACGGGAAAAAAACCCCATTGTCTGTAGCACTGAATGTGCACAGACACAGCACTTAATTACAATGCTAGATTCTGCAGCAAAGGCTTTTTGTGCAAGAAAGCAGAGACGCAAGAAGTGACACTGAACATCCAGAAAAAGAAACTAGAACACGATTGTGCATGCACATTTACTTGTTGATAAAATACTTGTGCATTGTCATAAACATCAAAGCGTGAATGTTAATCAGGGGTTAAAAACAAACATTAAATTATACCCCATTTCTTATTAGACTCCGTAACAAAACTGTCTGGTGCTGATAAACATCAATTTCCTTAAAATATAAAATAAGAACTCAGTCCTCTTAGTCCATACATGAATATTTAAACATCACAGCCCGTCCGTATTTTGGCGCAAATTTAATAAAGATTTTGAATTACATCTCCCAATAAAATTCTATTACCTCACATAAATACAGGCAGCTCCTGTAATGATGCATATAGCGGCGCATGGCAGGAATACAGAGCGGGCTCTGAGTCTGGTGGAGGCACTGGCTCAGCTCAGCAAATTGGTTTTACAGCTCCAAGGAACTGGGTCCTGCCTTGGTTTGCACCACGACTCCACTAAATGATGCTCAGCTGCATCCCTTGCAAGCCCACTGCTAATAGCAGGATGCACTTTAGAGAGGGAACACCAGGGAGGAGATACCATTAGAGCACCCAGAATTCCTGTAATTAATTCCTTCTGTGGCTGGGAAATATGACACAACACCCAAACGCATCAAGCCCAGGATAATGCAGGGTTTTTTGTTTCTTTTTTCACTGTGTGCAATGAAAGCTGAACCTGTGCATTGATTTTTAAATTCTTGAAGTTGAGTTTGTATGGAATGGTGGAAGTAGTGAGCTGCAATATGTGGAAAATTTTGTGAGGTAAAGGTATCTGTCATCTGATCCATTTAAAAAATGAACAGGAAAGTGCTGCACTGAACACAGAATACAATAATAAATGGAATTAACTCAATCCACCAGTAGCAAAAGTGCACAGTGAGAGCACTTGGAAGCACAACAGCTGCTTTCTAAGAGGATACAGCACACTTAATGTGCCTCCCACTTTTTTCTTGAAGCCAGCACAGACAGAACTGTGCAAAATCCAGATGATCCAGGAAGCATGGGAGGACTTCTGTTCTACTTTGCTGAGCAGGTAAAGATGGAAAATCTGCAGCCTCGCTCTCAGCTGCCTATGACAAATGAGTCACTTTATTATCGCTGTAATTTAGTAATAACTTACAGTCTAAATGTTGACCCTTTGGCTTTTTAAGACCTTAAACATTTGTTAGGAAGTCTGTGTGAAGAGGCACCCAGGCTTACCCAGCAGTTTTCTGCGGCTCAGAGGGACAAATATCTCTCGTTCCTCCCGTCCCACTGAAAAGCCAGATGAGAAAATTGTGCCTGGCCACTCCATCACACCACGTTTTTGTATTAACACAGAGGCAAAAGCACAGTTTGCACAGCCAACCAGCAAAATAACGCTGCCATCGATGGTTTGTCCGCTATTGTTTTAAGTGGTTTTATACAAATTAAAGGGATCATTTTGGAACAAACAGATCAATAGAGGAGGATAAACGCCAACAAATCAGAGAAAACCTTCAGCCTTTGAAAAGATCCAGGAAAAGGCAAATTTTCCAGCTGGATGTGGCTGCTTTCAAACCAAACTCTTTTGTGACTCTCTGAAGACTGGACTAGAGATATCACTGATTCCCCATAGGGATGTGGACTAATAATCCACTAATAGCAACTCTTCCCAACTCCGAGCCGGCCCCACAGAAGTGCAGTGCGGCTGCTTTGTGAGCCCACGTTCAAAGCCAGAAAGGAGCTACACATTTATGCACCGAAGCTCTTCTATATTCCACCCACCAGTTTATGGCACCAAAAGATGAAAAAGGGCTGAGAAAGATTAGGCTCCCTCTTTAACCTCGGAACGCCGCAGAACGCGACACACCGGAGTGCTGGAGATTAAAGGCAGCACGTTGCCAGAGGATGAGAGCTTTTGAGATTAGAAATACAGATAAAAAAAAAAAACACACAAGAAAAGGGGATTGTAAGTGCTTCATTGGAAGTATTATCCTCTGGCATGAAAGCACGTCTTCAACACCTTTGCTGATAACTGAGCCTCGCTGCTCCTGTCCCCGACGGGATCTGAAAGGAGCCTTACAAAAACTTTTGGAGGCAGGAGGGTCCTCTCAGGTACCCAGCAAACAGCAGAGTGCTGAGCAGGATCAAATGAAAACCTCATCCTATTTGTAGTTACACTGCACCAGGCAAAACCTATTGTCTGCATTAATTCTGTCTCTGCTCCTGCTGCTCTCACGCCTTCAAAGTACCTGAACTACACTCCTCAGTCAGGGCAAATCCCCCAGGAAAACACCAAGGCCATGAGAGTGATACAGCTGAAAATGAAAAATTAAATCTTTCCCTTATTGCAGCCATTAAAACAAATTCCCTGTTTTCTACCAAACAGACTTTCTTCTCTTTTAAAGCTGCTGTGAAGTGATTTGGAAGTCACTGTGCAGCAACTGCTTCACAATCAGCCACAGACCCCTCGGTCATTTCCTCCTTTTACACAGCCATGGGAAATGCAGGAGACTGTGGATTTAATCATCCCATAACCTGATTTCACTGCATTTCAGGCAGCCTCACATTAAGGATGTTATTTGTGTACATGTTGCCATTTCTCTGTTTCTGCTGAACAAAGGGAATCAATTTGCCTCCACACGGAGCAAAACAGGTACTTCAGACAGATGACAGTGAGGAGCTGTGCTAAGTACAGGGTTTCAGCAGCCAGCAGACACCCACAGAATATATGTCAGAATATTTGGCAGAAATTTGGCAAAAAAATCACAGAATCAAAGATATTTCAACAAAACACTTCAAATTTAATTTCAGACTTCGGGGGAAGCTTATCACAGAGTTAGAATACATGCTATTATACCATTTGATTTAGTAAAACCTGGGTATAGCACTGAATGGAATAAATACCTTATCACTCTTATTTTCTTTGTCTGCATCCTGATCTCTGCCGACTCTGACTCCCTTAGTTTGGCCAGGAGAAACCACCTGAAAAACAATGTACATTACACACATCAGACAAGAGCATTACAGCTGCAAAACAAACATCCAAATTCAGCTCCTGACAACAACAAAGCTCCCCAGTGCACTCTGCATTTCGTCCCATGTAGAAAGGTATTGCAGTGCAGCCTATAAACCACATTCTTTCACTGAATTTACACTGAATTTACACTGAATTTACACTGAATTTACTGAATTACATTCTTACACCAAAAGTACACAGAAGTTTGGGGGTTCTGTGTGTACTTTAGGCAGGTGGAATTGTATGCCTGCTCTTACTAAGGCTTTAAAAAGTCTCTTGCCTTGGCCTCCAAGATGAGGAGATGCCTCGAATCTCTTGTAAATTAAACTTGCTCCCAAGGTAACTATTTCAGGTCCCTCTGGTGACACATCTCACAAGGAGATGCTGGTGTGACTCTGACTAATTTTAATTACACCTTTGTTTCTCTGGAGAACAGAGTTAATTTTTAGGTTATGAAATATGGACGAATTAAAATGCACAGGGCCAGACTCTTACAACACAGGTGGGAGAGCTGAATGAACACCTAGTCAACAGATTTGCATCTGCTCCATGTAAATCAGAGAAATGAGGTTTCCAATCAGGCCAGAGAAGTAATCAGTCAGTCAGTTGGGTCTGTAACTGACTGAAAGGATCCATCCTTGGACACAAAAACTGAAGCAACTCGCAGAAAGGAATTTAGCCAAGTTTAAAACAAGATGCACGTTACACGTCTATTAAACTGTGGAACAAAAACAGAAATAAACTTACTTTTGGTACATTAGCCAAGCCCTGGACCACAAACACCACGGGATTTCCCGCGTTCTTGATGGCTTCCACTGCCTCCTCGTGGGTGGCGTTCTGCAGGTCTACCCCAGAAACCTGGCAAGCAATGTTTATTTTTGTTAGGTGCAGAGTCATTACAAGGCATCACACACGCTCACAGAAGATTCGTGTATCCGAGGAAGGCACCAAAACCAGTCAAGGGTAATTATTTGCAAAGTATGTTTCCATGATGGTTTAAAAGCATATTGGTATTCATAATTAAAAGATGGCCATATGTTGCCCAAAACAGTTCTTCCAGATAAAAACAGAAGGCATGAGATTGTCAGAGTGTTACATAATGTCAGACCCAACTCTGTCAGATTTTACCTGTTTGTAAATCAAACCTGGACAGCACTATCAGCTTGGCACCCCAGATTCTGAAGTATTAATTTGGAGAAAAATGAGTAAAAAAAGCAACCAGAGGTGAGAGGCAGGAATGACATTTTCCCCCACAGCACCTGCCAGAACCAGGGATTTATCCCAAACAGTGGTTATCAGTTAATTACTCTAAATCCACACACACAAAATAACAGCCCATATTTCAGTGTGAACAGTCTGTGTTCTTGCATATATTAAATTTATGCTTATAGATATGCTATAACTTATTCCTCATTTATATGGGAGGAGGACGCTCCCATTTTTTTTCACTTCCCCCTCAGACACCAGGACACATCTTTGCTTAAATACAGAGGAGAATGTTAAAAGAGCTTCACAGTCAGACCTTAAAAAAAGAAACACCACCAGAGGTTTCTTTTGGTTTTCAAAACACAGCGTTGTCAATACTTCATGAAGTGATGGCAGTATTTTGTTCCTCTCTCCACCCAAAGCTGTTTGAGTCAATTTTTATTTCTTACACTAAAAAAGGAAGGTTTATCTCCATTTACCTCAAGTATTTTATCTCCAGTTTTTAAAGCCCTTGTTCTTCCTGCTGGGCTGTCTTCCAAAACTTGTTTGATAAAGATCCCTTTAAGTTCTTCTCCATTCTTCAGGCGCTTTATGACAGTTTGTCCACCAACAATACTGATTCCAAGAGACACGTGAGGGTCTCTGAAGATCTCAACACTGAAAAAAAAATAAGTGGTGGCTTTAACAGCTTCAAACAGGTTTTTTTAAACTACAAATGCAAAGCCTTAAACAAATGTAAGCTCCTGGTCTTTCAAGAAGATTTAACAGAGTAAAGAGATAAAGTCAGAAGCCTGGGAATGCTCTCAACAGAGTTTTCACCCTGAGCAGATCTCACCCCATGGAAAGAACAAAATTCTGCTGCCAATCCATGCCCACTGGGCAGAGGCTTTTATTTCAGAGAAAGTCAGATCTCCAAGTGAACACTCATCCTCTTTCAGCTTGAGCAAAGTGCCTGGGAATGGGAAGCCCTGCAAGTGGCACTCCAGACAAATGATGAAGCATTTCATACAACTTTCTGAACACTGACTCCAGCACGTATTCATCAGCCCAAGCAGGAACTTTCTGATCATATTTCACTTGGGACCACACAAACAATTCACCTAAAAATGTTAACAATACAACAAGGATGTGGCTAAAAGTTGGCCTGGCAGTTTGGAATCCTGCCATGGGGTTTAGCAGGGAACCCGAGGAAAGGGAGACAGCACAGCACTGTGTGTGCACTGTTCACACCTAATAGTTATTAAATGAGCAAGAACTTGTAGGTCATCCACAACCTAAACCAGCCAAGCTTTCCCAAGTCAGCTGTACAAACAGAAGGCATAATTCTGCTGAACATCTGTTAAAAATTCCCTGTCTTCAGGAAAGCCCAAGGTGCACAGGTACCCTAAAGTTACTGGCAGAGGAGGAGAGAAAAAAATCCCCACCCAACAAGAACTAATCTGGCTCACAGAAAAAAAAAGACATAAGGTAAATGGGAAGGAGTAATGTAATCATATGAACATACGTCCGTGGTGGTCCCCAGTGGCTGAAGTTTGGAGTTTCTTCTCCTTCTCCTTCTTCTCTCTCGGGTAATTCACTAATTTGGGGCAGAGGGGAGGGGAGGAATAAAAAATAAAAGAGGCATCACCCATGCCAGGTCACAATTCCTCATATATTTTGTATCTGGCAGCGAGACAGCAACACCTTCTCACACTGCCCAGTTTAAAGCAAATGCACAGAGTCAACAGACCAGACAGGAATTTTTGTATTTAGGTTTAAATGTACTTAAGGAATGCTCCAGAAGTAAACATGATGGGCAGACCAAATTTATAAGCTGCTCTGTGATACACAAATCTGCACTGCATTTACTCATTTGAAATGACTATTTAAGCAATTAACATTTACTTTCTGATAAATATGCTGTGATGCTTGGAGAGGGGTATAAACATGCCAAAACCAGTAAGCAGATCACGATCCAAGAGGGAGAACAGATCCTGTGTGTTCCATTAAACCCTACAGAATAATCCTCTCACCTTATTGTTGGGCTGCTTTCCCTCTGAGAGAAGACTGCAGATGAAATTAGGGAAGGACTGAGGACTGGAATCGACAGGCCCCAAAAGCTCCACTACCCACTGACCCCAAACTGGTGGGGAAAGACTGGGACAGGTAAGGCAAACATCCACAGCCAGTGCCAGCTCAAGCATCACTGGCAGGACTCAAGTTTCCTGCAGAGGCCTGAGAGCCCTGGCTGAACTGCTCTTCCCAAAGGGAAGAACAAAGGAAAGGGAAAAACCAAGAGGAGAACTCCTTAAGGAGCCATGAGTAAAGGCTACATCCCTCTCCTCCAGGCCACAGCCATGCTCCCCTCACTGTGGAATAAGGGAAGGGGTGCCTGAGCCATTTGCACATTTCTGTCCCAATACTCAGGGAAGGGAACATGGGAAGTTTTAAGGTTTTAAGGCAAACTCTATCTCCTGGGGTAAAAGTTACAGACCTGGCCCTCTGTGTCTATCTGAGCATTCCACACAGCCTTAATGATGAGGCAGCTGAGTAAAGCAAGAGGATAGGTTAAGATCATTAACTGAATGTCTTTCAAAACCTGAACTCTTCCTCCATACCTGCATGATGCTGTTCTAGGCTGAGCTAAGGCGGTTACCCTCCCAGAGTCCTTGTTCTTGGAAAAAACAAAATTCTCCTCTTTTAGAGCTTCCTTTTCAATAGCTTCCAAATCAACAGCAAGCCCAGGTCCTTTGGAGTCACTCTGAAGCTTTGCTCCTGAAGAAGAGAAGGGGTAGATGTGAACTTTTGCTCCCTCTGTCCAGGCACCCACCTGGGAATTAAACCCTTTATCCCACTGGGTTCCAAAGGTGCTCGGGAGCTCCTTCCTCCCAGGCAGGGAGTGCTGCTTCAGGCAGGTGGATAAATTTATTTCCCTGATGAATCTACCAACTTCTAACCATGCATCTCTGGCCATCTGACAGGGAGGAACTTTGCTCCTGAGCACAGACCGTGAACCCAAGGCATGGGGCAATTATCTACCACAGAGAGTTGTGCTAAAGTCACCTCCAGAGCCTGTCGCTTTATTTTTATATTTATTTATCACTCACCAGATTTGGAGGACGAAGCAAGATTATAAAGCTGAAACCTACTTAAAGCCAGACCGCCCTGAGCCTGCAGAAATCTTCATTTGAGCGTTTTATCATTCAGAAGTATTTGTGTTTTGGTAAAAAATTTAGATTTGTAAACACGAAATTACGAGAGAAAGAAAAACCTTGTTACAAACCTAAATCCATCTCGGCTTTCACTTCTGACTGGGTTGTTTCAGTATCAAATATGTCTTTTTGGTAGCTGCTGTGTGCTGTGGCTCCAGAAAAGTGTGACCTTACAGTAGCATTCTCTTCACACTTCACAGAGGAGAAAAGAAGTAATTAAAGTTAGAAAGCAATGGTATTAACTTACACAGGGGTATTTGACAGGAACATTAATTTTTACAGCAAACATACACATTTTCTCAGCTACATTCATATTCATCCAGGTAACTATGAAATACTAACTGCTCATTTAAATACTAACTGCTCATTTGTGCACTGCGTTAAGAAGGGGCATGAAAAACGTTATATGCAACTGAAATAGAAAGCAACTGTATCTTTCTCCTCACCTGTAATCCAGACAAAAATTTCTTTACTCTTGCTCATTTGTTCTTTTTAAGTAACAAACGTGTAGATTTAATACTGTGCGCTCTGGTATAAAACTGTCAGTAGAAACTTCATTTTATCTGTTTATACACATAGTGCTTAAGGGGACAAGCCAAACAAAACCTGAAATTCTCTGTGGCTGTGATGTTAAAGCCTTTCCCACTCCATTTTTTTTCATAAAAAGCACACACACCTTGGAAGCTGGTGCGTTGCACATTGATAATATCACTTTTTTGTTTGGTAAGGGGATGGACAAAGAATCAGAAGGAAAAAACAATTCTCAGAATACTGGAGAAAGATGTATAAATAAGAGTTTTACAAGCTGTCTCCCCCTACTCCTTTATGCACCAGTATCCTTGGCATAATTCCTTCCACCATATCAGTTTTTGCTCAACTGCACAATCTGGCTGAAGGAACTGATTTAGATTTTTAAAAATGAACAAAAGAGGGAGTTTCTTTGACTGAAGCCCCCGGACTATCAAACTCATGAAGTGACATTCTGCTGTTACTGACATGCCCCATATCAGCACAGCTTCCAAAAAAAAAAGAAAAAAAACCAAACCCACAAGTCAGAAATGGGTAAAAAGACAAATCCAGGATGTAAATACACCAACCACCTATCTCACTCCAGCAGGTAAATATATACTGACAGTAAGCAACCTAAAAAAAACCTTCCAAAATGTACAAAAGGACAGACTGGTGTCGGCTAGAGGTACACAAGCAAATAAATTAGTTCAATTCCAGTAATTAAAACACTAGAGAGAGTCCTCGGGGTTTGGTTTTGGAGTCTGCCCCGAGGGATCCGTACTCAGCACGGGGACCAGCACGGCATTCCTCACCATTTGATCTTTACTGAATGGGTATTCCAGGGACTCTCCGGGACTCAGGCTAACACTGGATCCTGAACCTTGTATTTCAGCAGTCTCCAGTTGCTCTGCCCATGGCTCTGCATCCGGGTTCCTGTCGGAGGTTGCCTCCTCTCCCCCTGATGCGTCGCCTTTCAGGAAGTCTGAATCCTCCTCGTACTCCTCGTCCACCAGCATCTCCCGTTCCTCGCCCGCGTCCTCCGCCCTGGCTTTCAGAAACTCACACATCTCCCAGGACTCCTTCCCATACTCGTCGTCCTTCTCAGACAGCTGAAACGACCTCCCCAAGTCCAAACGGGGTTCGTCCACAAGTTCTTCTCTGAAAGGTGCCTCATCCCTGAAACCCTGCAAAGAGCATTGAAGGAACAGAGATTTTTACACCGTGTTTCCTCCCAGCTCTTTTAAAGCCATGCTTTATTTTTTGCCCATGTTTGAAGTACATCCTGATGTTTAAAGTGAAAATCTTCTACCTTTTGCACTTTTTTCTAAAAGAAAGCAGACTCTCTGACTTATGATTTTAACACCAGAAGCAGACAGTGCAATTACTTTCTTTTAATATAAAGAAATTTAAGTTGCACAGCTAAGGTACTACTGCAGCCATTTGGAAAAACCAATCTGGACTGAAGGTAGGGAATGAAATTATTAATTAACACTAAAAGAACCACGGGAAGAAGTACATATAAATCTAGTTAAAGTATCTCCGTGCTTCAGACATATCTGCTGTTGCTTTACGAATGCATGAACATTTCTTAAAATACCATCAGCTAAATAAACAGCCCAACAGTTTGCTTATGCAACAATGTCATAAAACATTAAAAACCTCCCAAAAAACCCCAAATAAAAGCCATACTTGCTTGTCCCTACCTCGGATATTCCATACAATTTTTAACCTGGGGCAGAGAGGAAATGGATGACCCACACACCCCAAAAAAAAGGATATAAATGACTGTTCACTACCTTCCTGTTTCAAAGAGAACAGCGCTCACCTTTCTACCAAACTCAAACCACCGAGCAACAAACCAAAAAAAAACCAAACAACAAAACCGAAGGAAAAGGTATTAAAACCCACTCTGAAAGATCTCACTCAACAGTTCTTTTTCTGGGATTTGTCACGTGCTTCCCCACCTTCCAACAGCTCCTGTTTCTCCCAGATGGAATGGGGTGCTATTCATTGGCTCGCAGCGAGGCTGCACAGGCAGCTAAGATTTTATGCCCTCCACTTACTCCAGAATTTTCCACACACTGAGAGCTTTTCCCCTCTTTTCTCCAGGCCACTTCTTCAAGTCCCTCCAAACCCAAATTCAACACCCTGAACCCCCAGACTCCGAAACCAACGGACAGATTCGGGGCTCCTTCCTCAAAATGTTTTTATTTCTGCTTCCTGCCCCTTCCCAGACTCCCCACAGCACTGCACCATTCCTGACCTTCGGTGTCAGGATCCTGTTTTGTTACATTTGTACAAATACAGAAGGAAAGCCCCCAGACACTGCCAAGATGTTTGTATAATGCAAGTGAGAGGCAGGAGAGAAAACAAGAGGGAGGCAGGAGCAGAAGGAAACAACGCAGTCAATAGCTGGCACGAGAGCAGAACACCAGCAATCCAGAAGTTAGCCCATTTTATTAATTTAACCAGCATTAAAAGTCCCTTTAATCCATTTGATCCGTGTACCTCGATCTCACAAAACACCCAGTCCGAAGAGATCCTAATTCTCTCCATTTTCACTCCGTTTCCCCTGGCTCCTGCAGCACCGTTCTCCCCCGAGGCCAGGGCACAGAAACCAGCTGGCTCTGCTCAGAACCACGCAGGGTTTGTGCCCCTGCTCCAGCAGCTTGCTCCGTGCCGTCCCTGGCTGCTGCACTGCAGCACCACAGGCACAGGGAATGCTGCAAACACTGAAGTCCCCCGTGGCAGCAAAATAAAATCCTCAGGCTCCCTCATTTTGGGGTCGAAATTTTGGTTGCCGAGTGCCTCAGAGCTGGAGCCATCAGAACACGCCCCTCCTGGCACCTGTGTGAGCAGCTAAGGGAATAAATGGATGGGAATTTTAGCTACCGCCGAGGCTGCCGCACGCCAGGTAAAACAAAATGCAAGTGAATTCCTCCGCGGGTGTTTTGTCCAAATTGGTCGTTCCGGTTTCAGGACTTCTAGATAAAATACTTCCTTTAAAAATACTCAACGATGCTGGTTTTATTTAGGAAGTAGAAAACCAATCTGAGCAGGCAGAGGACTAATCCTCTGCAACCCTTCCCACGCCCCCGGGAAACAAGAAACGCCGTTTTACTTCGTGAAAATCAGTAAATATCATTTCTCATCATCCAGGCTGATTTCTTCACAGTATACCCACATCTACCCCGTAATACTGCTCCTTTTGGTCCTTCTAATCTACCATTTCAGCATTAAAAATAGGTTTGCATCCAGAGACAGGTACACCTGTTTAGCTACACGAAAATCTGGAGTTTATTTTTCTTCCTGTGTTGCAGTTGTGGATGATCCTTTATGTATTGCATTTTCTGGTCTGAAAAGAATACATTTACCAGCATGAATTTTGCAAAGCACTTGAGAACAGATGAAAGTTAAAAGATATCCACATCTCTCCAGCTCTGCACTGGTGAGAACTGCAATATTATTGCCTATTACCCTGGTATCTGAGTTTCTCACTATCTTTAGTGCCACATCCTCCCACAGTAAACAGAATTATTTGTCAGACAGTAAGAAAAAGGAGAGTTGAGGCAAGAGTAAAGAAATTGCTCCAGAGAACATCGGAAGGCTCTGAAGAAGAAAATATTTCAAGAGTGCCTTATACTCTAAACTACTTTTTTGTTTTGCTTCGTGATAATTAAAAGCATTCTGCTTCCATTCTTTACTTTCTGTGCAAAGCTGAGCCCACCACTTCTGACTAATAACAACAACAACACGGCATTCCTATTTCATATCCAAGGTAACCCAAGGTATTTTAATGACATAATAAATTTGATAAGGCAGTCTGGGAACTGCATTTTTAAGTGCTTCCCTGTTCACAATGCACTTGGCATACAGTTTGCTGTTAGAGGCTTTTTCAGAGGGAATCCAATACTTTCAGTCTTATCTGAAAAACATACTATATTTTTTTTACTTTGAAACATCATTTCCTGTCTGTATAAACTCGAGTTGAACCAAAAAAGTAACCAAATACCTGTGGTGCTTCAAGTATTACTGAGAAATTAGTGTTATCTATTGGTTCTGGAGACCCGGGGCTGCTTTTGATGCTGCCTGTATCCACACCGTGCATGTTCTCCTCCTCTCTGCTTTCTCCCTGAAAAAGGTAATCCAAACCACGAGTCAGGAAAACGACAAAAAGAATTCCCACATTCTTCAGTAAATCAAAAGGGAGAAGGAGAACCAGCCATGAGAAAAGAGACAGGGAAAGGTGACAGAATTATAAAGACAGAAAGTCATAAATGGAGAAGATGAAGCCAACAGCTTTTATTCTTTGAAGATATTGGTTCAGATGCACTAAAACCTAAAGAGGTGTGCAGGGAAGAAAGACAAATACAAGGAAATGAACAACAAAATACCAATTTTTAGCAAAGGAAAGAATAGATTTAACAGCTTTCCTACACTGCTATTTCACAACTCCTCTACCACTCTGAATTACAAGCACTTCCTATTAACTGGGGCTTTAATTAATTTTGCCTGGGTGCCCTTGATGAACAATACTGCAGCATTCCCTAGTAAACTACTGTTCCAAAGCCCTGATTCCAGAAAAGGGAAATTCTGCTTGAATTTACAGTCTTGACTTCAAACAGAGTCAGTTTCTTTGATGTCAGTGGAGCTCAAGCAAGCACTTAGCAGTGTCTCAGGGAGAAATGGGCACCAGCATGCATTTAACTGGGTTGCTGAATTGCTGGAACCACGTTACACCTGGGCACAGCGCACATGGCTCTGCCCAGGCACATCTCCCAGTCCCACGTGGGTGTGCTTTAAGGAGGAACTTGAGGGTGCTGGTTTTGCAGTCAGACCTTTCAGACGCTGAGCTGCCCATTTGCCGGAATTTCAAGGCACAGCAACTCGGTTGTTTCCCAAATGCACACGAACCCTACCCTGAGCTCTCCCCGCAAACACAACCACCCCACCTACGCACGCCATAGGGTCAAATAAGAAAAAAAAAGAACAGTTAAAATCAGTTCTTACCACCAAAGGCTTGCAGATTCCCAGGGAAACCGTACCCGGGGGCACAGATTTCATCACTTCCACCGCCTCTGCCAAGGTGGCACCGTCCAAGTGCCTCTCGTTCACGAACACCAAGCGGTCCCCGGGCAGGATCTGCCCCCCGCGCTCGGCCACGCCGCCTGCCACCAGGGAGCTGATCACAATGGCTGTTCCCGCTGGATCCAAGGGGTCCTGGGGGGGGGGATGAAAAACAAAAAAGCCCGCAAGTGAAGGCCTTGGAAGACGGTGTTTGTTTGGAGGGTGTAAAGAGCACTCAAGCACGCTCACCCTCTAATGCTACAGAGATGAAGCCTGCTGAGACGTTCAGAGAGCGCTGCCTGCTAACTCTGCCAAGGCTTACAGTTTGCAAAAAGGAAGATATCCCATCACTGCCCATCATTGCCTAATCCATTAAGAAATGTTGAGATCTGAAAGGTGACCGATACCCCGCCTGCCCTCTCCTTGCACGCGCAGGCACGGCCAGGCCAACCTGCAAACAGAACAACAGCGCTGGCAGCCTTCCACCAGCCTCCATCCAGCCTGGGACGTGCTAATGTCACAGAAAATAACCACTCTGCACGTCACCCGGGGGCTTCAGAGCAACAACAACGATGGAAAAAGAAATCACTGCAACGTCAGAAATTTAATTCAAAATACTAAGTTCGAATGAAACCCCCAAATCTTGAGGAAATAGCAGCTGATGCGTGCTGTGTTACTGCAGTGTTTCTGCTTCGTCAACTCCACGTGACAACTTGTAAGAGACATTTTCTCCACCTTAACAGGGAACAGGAGACAGCAGCAGAAGAGTAACCAAGATTATTACTGGAAACAAGGAGCACTGTAGTGGTGGACACAGAGAGTGTGAAGCACAAAAATATTACACACATTGTAAACTGATGCAAACATATCCACTTACTCCTTTATCCAGTGTTAGCCTTTGCTTTGGGTCCTGTACCACTTCTATCATGCCTTCACTCATTAAAAAATTATCCTCAATCCAATGAAATTATAAATTCTTGTATGGTGGCAGAAAGAGACAAAAAACAACTGTGTGGGCTTTTAATTTCTTCAAATTTTTGTTTCCTCGTTTGTTTTTTTAAGATTGCAAATAGCCTTTCTCCCCCTTGGTAAGGGCTCATAAAGTTCAGAAATGCTCCTTGCGTGCACTGGGTCTCCAAATGCACAATCATGGGCTGTTTTTCCCCTCAGGACTTGCATCTTATTCAGGGCATGGGAGGGATTAAAAAAAGGGCAAAATTCAAATCATGAAGACCACCATGAATTCAGCACCTCAGTGTTAATTTGAAAACAGGAATGCTTTTTAAACTCTTTATTTTTATATGACTATACACTGCTTTCCAAGGGCACATGTTTTTTAAGGTATGTGCAAACATATGAGGCAATGCCTGTAATATCTGTAAAAGGCTGAAATTGGAGAAGTGAAATTAAGAGTTCAGCAGGAAGAGCCACGCTGGACCTGGATTCAAGTAAATAAAAATTAGCAACAATTCCCTCCCGTTCTACTGCTTGATCCCGCTCTTATTTTATAATTTTATAATTTTACAATTTATCCGCAGTGCACACAAGGGGTTTTCTCCTGAGTGCCACGTCCTGGCAGCCAAGCCCAGTAGGCTCCCTGTGCTTGCCTCCTGTGCCAAGGTGCTCGTGCTGCCCGAGTGCCCGTGCCCAAACCTGCTGCACCTGGTGCCCAGGGGAGGATTCCCTGCGCTTCCAACAGCCACGAGCTGGGGAGATTTTCGGGAGCCAACCGAAGAGCAGGAAGTTCGGAAGAAGAATCCAAAGGGATTCCAAAACGTGGAGGGAAAAAAAAAAAAGTTATCGCTGCTCTTTGTTCAGGGTTGGCTTTGCCTGTGCCCAAGCAGCCCAACGACCCTGGAGCCAACACAGGCTTCTGAGATGGTTTTAACCTGGGGGTTTGCTGCACTGCAAATCAGAAATAACCCTCTGGGCATCTCTGCAGACCCAGGATCCAGCCCAGACAGCCACTTCCCAGCAAACCAGGCACAGCTCACACTAGGGAGACTTTGCTGGAGAACTAAACCAGCAAGTTTTGCTATCACGGGCTCATCTTGCCGTGGCAAGGGAGGTTTGTGCTGGTTCCCTGAATGGGCGAGTGCTCTCTCAGCAAAACTACACCTTTGCTGACACAACAGCTTTTATAATATGACTTTTGCTGGCTTAGCTGTATTGATAAAAAATGAACAAAACAAACCCAGAGCTCACCCCCCACCCATGCAGATAAGCTGACAAAACTCTGCGAGTGACTGACTGGCCTAGTAATTACGGTGCTGGCTGAGGATGGGGGAGAACCAGGTTCAAACCCCTGCTCTGCCCGATCCAAAGCCGCTCTTTTTTTTCGGTTCTGGTTCAGAACCACTTAAGCAGGACATGGGAATCTCACCATTAGCTGCTTCTATGCAGGGTCAGTGGCCTAACTACCACGTTTCTGATGAGAAACAGTCCTGTTTCAACTCGCCACTGAAATAAAACCAAGTTTTGCTCAGTAAATCATCATGTTTCGGTAAGAGATCAATTTAGCTGAAAGATGTGTTCCAAGCAACTTTAATCCTCATGCTAAAAAGGAAGAGAGTTCCTGCAAAGAAACAGCTCCTAGGCAGAGAAGCTTTGAGGACAATGTGGTTATTTTCCCTGCTTCACAACACACGCGAGCACAAGCCACGCACTGGAATTGCCTCATGAAGAGCAGCAGAAATCTTAAAAAAGGGGCCCACGTTAAAAACTGTTGTCCAGGCGAGCAGAAAACAATTCCACTGCTGATTTCAAGCAGAGGGAGCTATTGTACAGGGAGAGAAGAGCGGGACGAGCTGCACAGCGAGAGCTCAGCCAGCAGCACCAGCAGTGCCCAAAACCTCAGAGTTCACCAGAGGCTGGACCCACGACGCGACTGCCACGAGAAACGCAACAAAAGCTGCACCAGAAGGCGCAGACCCGCTGAATTTCAAGGTGCAATCACGCATCCACATTCCCTCCGTAATTTAATATTCTGTCACAAATGTGGATTGCACTGTGCTTTCCTCATCTAAACCAAAGGATCACTGTGATTTTTTTTTTTTTTGAAACCTCGCCTTATGATTTACCCCCGGCCCCAAGCACGCCCTAAAGAAACACCCGCTGAAACAAGACAGCAAACACCAAATTCACCAAATTCACATTTTCCAAATGTTGAGTGCAACCGGACCGTGAGGGCTGTTGTCTTGCTTGTGAAAGAAAGCAGTGCTTGCAGCAGGATGAAAAACAGATCCTTTCCTTCTATACTAAGTGCAAAAGGTACAGATTGTATATAGCTAGTACAGTTAAAAGGCAAGTTCACTCCCACCGTGGGATTTCGGGGCTGCCTCCAGGTTAACAGAGCAGCTAGAACCATTCCAAGTTACTGAAGAGCACCAGTGTGACTGCACACCCACCCTGAGGCTCTAGACTCATTTCACTTGGCTCATGTTAAGCCAGATAATAGTGGTTTTCAGTCACCAGCCGGCAGGACCAGATTTCAGCCTCTACTTTAAAGTGGAGGCTCATTTACTGGGAAGGACTTTGCAAGCTGGGGAGAAACTCCCCCCCCTCCCCCAAACCCAGAAGCGATACAATTTCAATATTTCAAAAAATTATCACCTGGCTTTGTACCAGAGCACAAGGAGAGCGCAGTGGGCACTCCCATGCAAACCAGCCGTCTCAAAACGAGCACGAATCACACAAACACTGAGACTGGAAAAGACCTCCAAGGCTGTCACGGGCAGGCCTTGGCACAATTTGAGAGGAACATTTTACCTTTCCTGAAGGATTCCTTTACACCGATGAATCATTTATGAACAAGGAGGAGAGGAGCCGGACTGCCAAGCAGGGCCGTGAGGGGACAAACCCCCCCTAACTCAGGAGCACTGACACGAGCTCTTTTTTAAGAGAAGAATGACACGTGAGAACGTCGGCCACTTGTGTAAACGCTGAGAGCTGCTCCCTGCCACGCAGCAGCAGCAGCCCAGGACAGTGGCCTCCAGGTAACCCTCTGAGGAGCCCGTGTGCTGTAGCTGGTGTCCTTCCCTTTGTGCCCGAGCCAGCCACGGAGCCTTATGAACTTGTTTAAAATAGCCACATTTTATTCATACTTAGCACACCATATATTTAACTATGTTGAACCATAGGTTTTCCCTTCCCCCCCACCCCATCAAAATCCACAAATGTTTCCTGGAGTCCAGGTGTCAAATTTTTCTCCTTATTTTCAGAGCCTCATTTGTTCTGGATTCATTTAGCAGTGGAGAGTCAGGCAGGGGCCACTGCAGTCGCTGCCTCTGGGATCCCTGGGTTAGGAGCAGCACAAAATCTCTTAAAAACCTGAGCTCTGCTAAAATGTTAAGAGCCCCAGGAGCAGGGAGTTAAGAGAGTCCTACGTGCATCGCTGGAGCTGCAGCTTTATTGTGGCTTCCATTGCCACGGGCACCAAACATCCACCCTCACAGGGCCTTAGGAAGCCAACCTGGAGACAGAACCAGCGCAGCCGACCCCTGCCCATCCTGCTGGGAAATTAAAGTGATAAACCAGGCTGACCGTGCCCTTGTCCTTCCCAAAAGGTGAGGTGTGCAGCAGCCAAGAGAGGGCACTCCAGGCCAGCCCAGCTCCCAGCACCGCAGGCATTCCCTGCTCTGACAACCCATCCCCATCCATCCATCCATCCATCCATCCATCCATCCATCCATCCCATCCATCCAGCCTCCCTGTGCTGAGGATGAGGAGCACTGGAACTACAAGTCCACTGGATGGGAGCAGCTCCCACGTTTGCCGGGGTTTTGTTTGTGTTTTGCTTTTTTTTTTTTAAAGGGCTCACATGAAAATGTAAGACAAAGCTGCGGGTGACTGACATTCCCTGTGCAAAGTCACTCTCACTTAGTTACAGGCTATATTAGTTTTGGCATTGCTTGGGATCTAAATCCAGCTAGCCTGACTTCCTAGAATATTTCAGCTTTCTTCAAGCAACAAACTGCCTGCTGCCACAAAAACACACATCCAAAATAGCATGGCGAAGGATCCCAAAAGAAACAGTTTGAAACTTTTCCCCCCCCCTCCCCGTACCATTTTTTGATTTATCTGAACATTTTTACAAGTGCCAATTTGTATACTGCAGGTTTCTGCGAGGGAGCCAAAACAAACGCGTTGGAGCGCAGAGGTCAGAGCAGCCCGGCTTCATTACATTTTGCATGGGACCACTTCCAGGTCTAACACACGTATCCATATTTAAAACTCTTCAGTGAGTAAGATACCAGGCTGGGAGACTCTTAGACACAACACTTTCGATGCTGTACAAGGAAAAGACACCCGTCAACAATGAAAAGAACCAGAGGCATTTTATGTTTGCCTCACTATTATGTAGAACAAAGGTGGAAGTGCACATGAGTAATGTACCTGTATGCTCACTGTTGTGAAATTACTCAAAATACTCATCCATGCTCTCTTTTTATGAAATGCCCGTCGTTCCCTTCACAGAGCCACCCTCCATAGTGGCACCAACAATGCCAGTGGGATGCAAGAGTCAAGACTGACAAGCACCCTGCAGCCTTTTCAAAGCACAAAGTGCCTCCCAACAGGCAGGGAAGAGAAGGAGAGCCAGCTGTGAGTGAGGTCTGATTCCCTCCTTAAGCTGGCCTCACTTTAGGGTTGAGACTCAAGGTCCAAATCTTCTGTTCGCTCACTCCAGCATGTTTACAGCAGTTGGCTGTAGGAACTGCCAAAGGCACTCTAGAGCCTGGAAAAACATCCCTGAGAAAGTGCTCAACTGGTTTTCGTTAGATCCACTGCACTGGGGCAAAATCTGAAGCATTTCAGACCTGTTTCTGCCTCTTCCACTCGGGCTGCAGTCAGCAGCACTGCTCAGGAAGGAGATTACACAACGCACAGCCTCTGGCTGTAGCAGAGAAATAAACTGCAGGCTGATGTGCTGAAGCAACACAAACTTAAATACAGAGCGGCATTCAAGGAGGAACGCTGAACTTTGCTGTGATGTAAGGCAAAGCACTGGAAATAAAACATTACTATTTATTGATCTGCAGTGAGGGAATAAAGCAATGAATTTCAGAAGCTCTGGTGTGCAGCCGGCATTAATCAAAACTCCTGTTGTGGGAAATGTCAGCAAAGAGACAGGAATTCGCAGGGAAGGGAAAAAAAACCCCAGAAACAAACCACACAGAGCCCCACCCAAAGGAGGAGAGGGAACAGCAAAATAAGAGGAGGAGGTGGTGGCACAATGGGTTTCCCACACCAGGCTTTCATCATCTGGGATCTGAAATCGTATCAGCCTTCTCCAGCAAGAGCGAACACGGTGGCCGGCGGTGACTCAGAGCCGCGTGGGTCTGGCAGGGCAGGAGAGCACGGCGCGGTCCCCACCCCTCTGCCGCGGACCAGGGACCCCAGGGACAAGACCTCACACGCTACTGCTCTTCCCGAACAAAAAAATCAGAGATAGGCACCGGCTCTGGGTGTTTTCAGTGTCACCGTGCCGTGGACTCAGGTGCCTGTCGCTATCTTTTAATTTATCAAACTTCTCAATCCATCTAAGGTTTTATCCGCCTCTCGTATTTGCTCTCGGCAGAGCTAAAGTCACAGGGATTACATTCATTAGGCTCTCTTAGTATCTGAGACTTTCAGACTTTGCAGCTCCAGAAAAAACACACTGAGTGCTGACTACAGGGAAAAGCCACAGAGATAAGAAAAGAAAAAATCCCTGAACTCATAAGGAAGTGGAGGAAAGCCACTGTGTGATGAGATAAAGAAGGGATAGAGATGTGTGGGAAAGAAGGAAAAAAATACCAACAAGCCAAGGGAAAGAGTATAAATGGTATCACCTACACAGCCTCAGCTCAGTGGGCCTTGACACAGGTTGTGGGTTTGATCAGCTTTCAGATTCAAAGAATTCCTGAGCTACAGATCCAACCAGAGAGCCCAGCAGCACTCCCGGCAGTGAGGTGAGCTGGCCTCAGCACTGGTAAAAGCCTGTGGAAGAGCAGGATGTGTTTTCACACAAACCAGAGCTCTCCTCTGCGTGGAAACCTTGCTTCACAAACAGCAAACACATGAATTATGGAAGACTTGCTGCAGAAGAAGCTGCAAAATAAAAGTGGGGACACAGGATAGGTTGGGTTTTATGCAACAAGGATCTGCACACAGTGACTTGTGTCACCCAAAGACTCACAGAATCCCCAGAGTGGGTTGGGTTGAAAGGGAACTTAAAGCTCATCCCATTCCACCCCCTGCCATGGGCAGGGACACCTTCCACTATCCCAGGCTGCTCAGAGCTCCATCCAGTCTAGCCTTGAACGCTTCCAGGGACGAGGAACAGGGTGGGCAGCGGAGCAGACAGAAGAGCTGGCAGGAAGGTTGCAGAGAATTATAAGTGAATCACACTGAGAACAGACAGAAAATTCCAAGGGCAACAGGACTCCTTGGATTTGGGGAGCAGCATCTTCCAGCAGGGTGAGGTACTAAGAAAACAGAACACCTCATAACTTCCACGAGTTTTCAGGATGCTTCATGTTTATCCGTCAGCACCAACATACACCTCAAATCTCATCATTTCAGAACAGATTTGGAGCTGTCTGGGCTGAGCTCCTCCACACTCCACTGCTCCATCATCTCCACATGCCCACTGCCAGGCCAGCACAGCTTCCTCGAGCCTCATCCACGTTATCCCAGCCTTGCTGAGATTTACCAAGTGGTTAACAGAAAATCCAGCTACAGTTTTGTCCCTTTAAATTCTCGCCTTCTCTTGCAGGCAGAAGACATCTGCGGAATAATAATGAATTTCTTTGGTTTGGGGTTTTTTGTTTTTATTAAAAGCTATTCTTTCTAGCAGGAAATGAAAAAGAACAACCAGATTGGAGAATTTGGGGGAAGAAGGGAAAACATTTCTAAAGGTTAATAGTAATAATACTGCTCAGCATTTATTTCAAGGATATGCGACAAAGCAAAGAAAAACAGATGTTCTCAGAAATGCTCCAGTTTCTCTGCAAACTCAGGTATTGTCCAGAGCTGCTGCAGCTCACAGGGCCTGGAGGGATGCTCCTAGAGTTTGCTCTACAAGACAGCAAAAGGAGGGATTAGGAAAATCTCTGTCCTTTACTGAATGCAGGACAACCTGGGGATCAGCACAGCTCTGTGAAAGGCAGGTCCTGCTCGACCAAAATCTGCTGCCCTGGTTTTGGCTGGGGTAACCCGTGGCTGAGATAAGAACAGTTTAATAACCGAGTAAAGTAAAAGACAACAAAAATGCTAATACAAATAAATACAATGAGAAAGGACGTAACAAAAAGAGGAATAAAACCTGAGAAGGAACAAGTGGTGCACAGTCCTGATGCCCAGCCCGTTCCTGAGCAGTGATTCACCCCTCCCAGCCAACTCCCCCCCCTATCTGTATACTGAGCATGATATCCTACAGCGTGGAACATCCCTCTGGCCAGTTCAGGTCAGCTCTGCTGGCTCCTGGTGCACCTCCTCGCTGGCAGAGCATGGGAAACTGAGAAGTCCTTGACTCAGAGCGATCGCTACTTAGCAACAACTGAAACATCGCTGTGTTATCAACATTGTTCTCATGCTAAACCCAAAACACAGCGCTGCACCAGCTACCAGGAGGGGAATTAACTCTATCCCAGCCAAAACCACAACACCTGCTTAGTGGATGAGGGAAAGGCTGTGGATGTGTCCACCCGGGCTTCTGTGAAGCCTTTGACGCTGTTTCCCACAGCATTTCCCCTGGAAAAACTGGCTGTGCACGGCTTGGATGCCCAAGAAGGCCAGTGGCACCTGGCTTTTGTCAGCACTGATGTGGCAGCAGGACCAGGGCAGTGCCTGTCCCCTGTGCTGGGCACTGCTGAGGCACCTGGAATCCTGAGGTCACGACAAGAAGGACATGGAGGGGCTGGAGCGTGTCCAGGGCAGGGAACGGAGCTGGGAAGGGGCTGGAGCCCCAGGAGCGGCTGAGGGAGCTGGGAAAGGGCTCAGGCTGGAGCAAAGGAGGCTCAGGGGGACCCTTGTGGCTCTGCACAACTCCCTGACAGGAGGGGGCAGCCGGGGGGGTCGGGCTCTGCTCCCAGGGAACAGGGACAGGAGGAGAGGGAACGGCCCCAAGTTACATCAGAGGAGATTTAAACTGGTAAGAGGGAAAATTTCTTCATGGAAAAGGTTGCCCAGCCCTGGCACAGCTGCCCAGGGTAGGGGTGGAGTCCCCATCCCTGGAGGGATTTAAAAGCCACGTGGATGTGGCACTTGGGGACATGGGTCAGTGGTAACCTGGGCAGTGCTGAGGGGAGCAGTTGGCCTCAAAGGTCTCAGAGGACTTTCCCAACCTAAATAATTGTATGATTCTATGAGATTCCTCCCTAACTTCTCATTTAGAGTCACACTGATGACCCCCTCCAGGCCAGTGTCAGGGCATACCCAACCCCTAATGTGACTTCCTGCCTCCAGGTTCTCCAGATCTGTCCCTCATCAAGGCAGAGTTCCCGTGGGTCTGTCTGTACCTTCCTGTGCGATACAAAATCCCTTTGATTTCTTATTAAAGTGGTCTCTGCTCTCCCAACACATTAGTACTGCAGCACTGAGGTTTTGGAATCCACTAATCATGAACACCTCAGAAACTTCTCCAGGAATGTGCTCAATTACATTCACCGGCTCTTAGGTCCTGAAAAGTAGTTTTTAAGCTGAACTCCAAGAGAATTTTTCAAAAAGCTACACTGAATTCAATTCATGACACACTATTAAGAATTATTTTACACATGAAGCAGCTTAATATGATTTAAAGGATGTAGAACTTTCCCATAGGGGGAGAGAAGCAAATCCTCCGTGAGATGAGTACCAACACAGCTGGTACTGAGGCTTACAGAACTTTGATGTTAATGAATGTGGATGGGTTGTAGAGATGGGAGAAAAGCTGCCTTTATCAGTTTTCCCAGTACCAAGCTGATAGCCATTGTAAAACTGCTTTTTAATACAGCTGTGCAGCTTTTGCCAGTAAGCCACAGGTTTCCATCACATGATCAGGTGAAAATGTGCTCAACAAAGACGTGAATATGCCTCTTTGTTCATAACAAACTTATCACAAGAACAGACAAAGCTCAAATTATCACAAGAGGGCAAACGTTTAGCCAGCAACTTGTCAAAGCATTCCAGCCCGCATCTCACTGCTGAACAGACCAAGAAAGTAAAAAAAAAGAAGAAAAAAAAAAAATTATAATCTACTTGAATACCACCTTCTACAAATAAGAAGTCAGTTTGCATTTTTGTAACTCTACATCTGGAGCCTGTTTGGGGCATAAAGAAAAGAGGAAAGATATTTGGAGACACTTAAATTGCTTCACTTCCTGCCGTGAATGACTGCGCAGTGATTTTGTCAGAAAAGAGAAAAACAATTGTTTCCCATGCTCCCTGGGAGAAGGACAAAACATAACCTGCTGAATGTGCAGCAAAAGAGACTTCAGTTCAACAGCACGAAAAACTGCTACTAATAATAAAGGGAAGCCAGGACTAAGGCAGCTGTGGGGTCCCTGTTGCTAGACCACAGGAAAATCCCCGGAGCACTGACCCAGGCAGCCCGAGGCAGGCACAATTCACGCTGCTTCTCCAGCTCGGGGGAACTTGAAGCTCCTGGAGCGCTGAAATGCCTCTTTCTGCCTCCATGGATCACTTGGAGCAGGTGAGTCCGTGAGCTCCTGCAGCCTGACAGCTCTCCAGGGCAGCTGGACTGTGCAAAAGCAACCAGGCACTGGGGACTTATCTCTCAGCACAGGCAGGGAGAAACAGCATCCCACAGCCCTTCCCAAGAGTTATGTAAAATGTCAAACCTCCCCGTTCCACCCCTCACCCTCTCCAGTTTCATGCACTCTGAGACAGCTGCTTTAAAAAGACTCTGACTTCAAAGCACAGTAAATTAAGCTCCACGTAAAGTCCATTCAGCTTTTTGTTTAATTTGATAAAAGCTCATCAGACCATTCAAGTAACCTTCTGGTCAATACTGCCTCAAGAAATCTGCAATTCAGCTACCTGTGGTTTTTCCAGTATTTCTGTAAAACGTTACTGACAGAATCTGTTGGCCTGCAAAGCATCAGGTCTCTGGTAAACACTGTTTCAGGGCTCAAAGCACCTTCTATCCTATACTGTGATCTCTTCTTTTTCTCTAGAAGTCCTGGGGGATTTTTCTTTCCTCTTGGTCTAATGCCCTGGGATCACGGTGGTTTCAGACAGAATTTCTCTTCTATTTTAACCTGATAATGTCTCTTTTAATTTCTTTCTAAGAAAAAGGGATTGGTCTCAAAAACAATGGCTTAGCTCTTGACGTGCTGGCCAGGATAGGGCTTGGAGCAAGCTGGTCTGGTGGAAGGTGCAGGGTTTGGAACTGGATGAAAGTCAAGATCCCTTCCAACCCAGACCATTCTGGGATTCTATGATTAGTTCCAGGCTAGACAAATGCACTGTTAAGCTGGATACTGTCAGGGCTGTTGACAAAGAACATGAAATACGCTGATTGCAGCCCCTTCCATCCCAGGTGATCCCAAATCCCTCCGCAAGCAGCGCCCCGGGTGCCCCCCTCACCATCAGAACACGCCTGGCACTACCTGTGCCAGCAGCACTACATAAAGGTTAGGGAGGAGGTGAAAGGCAGAGCAACTTCTCCAAGTGAAACTGGAAGGAAATGAAGGGAGGCAGAGGGTATTACTGCATGGAGGAGCTGGCCAGAAGAGTGAGCAGCACACCTTTTTAATGGCCAAGAGACCTCTGCAGCCTTCCCATCTAGAGCACCATCAAGAAAAAGCCTGGCCCTAGGAGCTTTGACCAGGTCCCAAAACAGTGATGACAAAAGAAAAAACCACAGATTTCATTTTAAGACATCTTCAGTGTTTCTGACTTAAATAAAATTTAAAAAAAAAAAATCCATTGAAATCCATCATTTCAAGAACCCACAGGATCAGCCTCCCCATCCACCTCCCCTCTCGCCAAGCACTGACCTTGCTGCCAGCAGCGCAGATTTCCTACTACATAATTACAGATTACAACATTCAAAGGGGGGAAGAAGGGTTTTTTTAATACATAAAGACCACAGGAAGATGAAGAATATCCTATATAAATACTGTCCTGTCATAGCAAAAGGGGTAACTCTACCTCAAAGTTTTGAGAACATTTGCATGAACCTTATTAAAAAAAAAAAGAAGGTAGCTGTGTTTTAAGCTTTTAAATCCCTAAAGACAATCAAAAGAAAACACAGGACAAAGTAGAAATACTATTGATTATGCATAATTGGTATAATTAATTTGTAATTAGTTCATTAAAATATATAGGCATTGGAATTATGCTTGTACATTTCTGGGAATATCCTGCAAGTCACTTGGGATGTGCTTATCATTTATTTGATAGATGAAACATTATTAGAAAGACAGCCCATTAAAAATTAATATGCCAGAGTAATAATTTTCTTGATCTCAGCATTCAGTTTTCCACGTACTCAGACTCCTATTCTGCCTCACAAAGAGTTTTTATTAATTCTGTTTTCCAGAGCATGACTCGGGAAGCACAGAATTTAGGACAACTGAGGCACAGCATCCTTTATGCTGAGCATGCAGCCAGTTTTGAGAAACAAAATGGCAAATACTATAAATTATATACAACAGGAGCTCTCAGCACCACATCCAGTTCTACAACCAAAATTAAGATGGAAAGGTAAAAAGCCTTGTGCTTGGAAACAAGTACCAAAGAGGAATGGAAAGCAGCAGGAAGAAACCTCCAGAGCGCTGGGAGCAGCCTGGTCTGTAATTGCTGAGCATTCTCGTGCTTCTGCAGCGTGTCTGGCATCCCTCACTGTCAGAAATGGATGAGCAGGGCTGCAGGGCTCCTTAAACACTGCAGAGAACAGCCACCAGTCCCTCCCTAGGGCTGGGATCCACTGGGAGCCACCACTCCAAAGGCGCTGTCACACCTCGGTGCGGGGCAAAGTGAGGTGGGATAGCAGAGCATCACCACTTTCCAACTCTGGAGCCACTTCCCTGTTCCCACTGAACCTCCTGAAGTCCTTCCAGTATTTCTGAAGTGCCACTGCAACCAACAGCTACAGAAATAATTTGGTCTTAAAAACCCGGGGTAGTCACATCACCTCCAAGCTGGGTATGGAACAGCAAACTTTCCTTACATTTCTGTAGTGGACAGAGAGTCAGTCCTTGGGCGTTCATTAATTGCCAGCATCACAAACAGGCCTCC
This sequence comes from Gymnorhina tibicen, assembly GCA_013399875.1. Classification (NCBI taxonomy): domain Eukaryota; kingdom Metazoa; phylum Chordata; class Aves; order Passeriformes; family Artamidae; genus Gymnorhina; species Gymnorhina tibicen. Next base: position 1,216,379 of record VXAZ01000560.1, read on the forward strand.
TGCTCAGCATCTCCCCTTCAAAAGCGTTTTCCTCCCCACCCTACCTCCACCAACACTGGGGGAGCCTAGAAAGGCTGGTCACCCACTGATAATGAAGATGGGCCACGGGGAGACCCACCTTCACTGAAAAACCTCTAAAAAAAATTAAAAATCATATTCCTCAAAAGGAGCAAATTCAGCAGTGGATACATAGCACAAGCAGTATCATTTCCCATTATGAGGCTTGAATTTTCTCTGGTAAAACAAAGAGCGTGTGCCTAAAAAAACACCTTTCATGTTTTAAAGAAGGGTCTCCAGGTCCTTTAAGGCACAATTAAACACTGCTGTAATTCTGTGCTTCCCAGCAAATCTGTGCTAAGAATTCCAAACACTCTCCCAGGAACCACACACAGTTTTTTTTTTTCTTTCCTTGCCTCCACTGTAGCATGGACAATTATTTATTTTCTTTGCCTTGCACTCAAGGATGTGATGGATGTATTTACATAAACACACACACAGTCACAGATATCTCTCTATAAAAATTAATCTGCAGATGATGAGAAGTGTAAAAGATCTAAGAGGCAAATCCCAAACAAAAGAACATACTTTATACACTTTATACATAAATATCTTGAAATTATAAAGATCTGAGATTAAGTGGTTTACCACTCATTTAGAATTGATTAGAATGCATTTAAATTTAGCTGAAAGTACCACAACATTGCTCGTGTATTTGCATCTGCGAATAAGTAAATAAAAAGCCTGCTATTAAAGCCTTCATTAATTCTGATTATATGAGAACTTAAAAGCAAATCTGTGTATTACTGCTCTGTAAAGACTCCCAGCAACTCTAGAGCAGAGCTGGCACTGCAACACAACATGTGTCAGCTAAAATGACTAACAGGATCTATTTTCAGTAATCTTAAATCGCACTGGTAAAATATAGAATTAATGGGTTTGCTTAATACTTCAAATATTTTTTCCCTTCTAATTCATCCCCAGTTCCTGCCTTATTGTATCAAAAAGTGAATTTTATATCCCTTGACGTTTATGTACAACAGTTGAACACATTTCATTAAACTGCAGTGTTTAGGCAGCACTCAGATGTGATGTGTGTGTTATTATAAAGAGTGATCCAGCTATTTGATTCCCTTATAAATATGATGACTGGAGGTTTAAAAAAATGTATCACGTTGACTGGAAACATGAAGGACATTTCATTGTGACTACAGATTTTGAGAGTTTCTGCGTATTTATTTGAAGCCACTATTTTTGAAACATGAAGGATTCATTAATTTTAGTAGGATTTCCCTCCAATTAAAGACTTGTCTGTTAATTTCTAAGGAGTTTAACAATTAAGAATATAATCAACTCCAACTAATACCCAAGAATATTCGCTTGCCACTCACGGCTGAAAAGTCATTCCAAGTTCAAACAAAATACAACAAAAAAAAACCAACCTTCCCCAACATTTAGTCACTAAACTCAAGAGTTAAGGGGTGGAGTTTCCTTAAAGGTTTTGCACTTTATCATGTCCAATAACCAGAGGTTTAGAACACTCCATACTTTATAGAGTTGGCCTCAAAATACATTACTTTTCCCTAGAGTTTCTAGGCCCAAGTGTCAAGTCCATTACCCAGTAATCACCAGCACACAACACTTCAAGGCACCATTCAAGACAAAGGAGCAAAGGGATTTATATAGAAAAGTATACCTGATAGTCTAAAATGCTGAATCCCAAACCATTTTTGTCTTTCTCCAGCTCAATAACCTTCACGTCAGGAGACCACAATGCCAATTCCCCTTCTTCCTCCTCGGGATTAAAGTCTTCCTCGGGTTTCACCTGGAAAATAAAAGCCCCGGTTCAAGTATCATTCTCTCAGTTCTTTGCAAACACTATTCCTTCAATATTTTGATTATTAATGGTGCATACATGACCTAAAATGGGACCTTTTATGGAATTAAAACTTCACTGAGCATTATGAATAGAGTTTTCTCCAGCTTGCTGCCTTGAGTACTCCCCTGGGCCCAGGCCTACATGTTTTGAGCATCAGAGCCCAACCTGGCACACAAATACCCGTGTATTAGTCTAATTAATTGTTAGAATATTACTAACCTGTTACATGTTGATGAACTTCAGCTGTCCCATTAGATGCATAAAGGAAAAATAAATAGCATAAAAGATTTAACCACAGACAGCTAATAGAAAGGCCAGACAATCAGAAAAGACGAGAAGCCAAGCCTGTAAATACTTTTGCAAATAGGAGCAACCACAAGTGTCAAGCTTTAGTTTGAGACTTTAAAGCTCCTGCGACGGAAAGAAACAAATTTTAAGTTTCAATTTTTTTTTTTTTTCCCCCTCCGTTCTATAAAAACCTACTCAGAACGTGGAAGCAATCAGCTAATGGTGGCAAGGATGTGATTTAGTGTAATCCAGAGCTCTCACTCACCTATTAAGTGTAGGGATGATGAATGGGATGTACAGTCAGCAAAGCAGCTCGGTGATTTACCCACCTTGTCTTCCCAGGACAATGAAGCTTCCCAAGACCAACCCGTGAAAAACCCAGAAACGCGCGCGCGCTTTCCCAAAAAGCCACGGCCCTTTTGCACCAGGGGATGCCGGGAGGAGCCCACCTTGTGCTCCGGAGGGGAAGCTGCCAGGGGGGGCTCGTCCACCAGGGACTCGGTGCCGTCGTCGAAGAGGCGCCGGCAGCACACCAGGGTGAAAGGGGGTGGCACTTCCTTGAGGAAGGTGATGGCCTCACGCCGGGACTTGCCGTACAGCTGCACGCCGTTCACCTGCAGGACGGGAACACACGAAGAGAGTTAAAGGGTATCCACCAGTGTGGGAACCCAGAATGCAGGGAATATTTCCCTGCCTGTTTTGAGGAGTTTTACCCCCCTGGGACAACACTGTTTTTGACCTTCGTCCGTGGAGAAAACTGCCAACTCTTTGGGAAGAATTAGAACACACAGAGGTGTGAACCAGATGATAGAATGTCATGTAAAGTGTGAAAATCTAAAGGTTTTGGGTTTATTAATGTAGTAAAGAGATGAGAAGCAAAAACTCCAAAATGGAGGATTGCTGTTATTCCTAGACTTTCTTGTTCTTCTTCTATTACTCCACATTTTGCAGTAAAAGTCGTTTAAGGTGATTGGATAACGAAATCCGCAGTTCCTGTATACGTGACATAAACATTTGTTGAACATTGGTAGAAAAGTGAAAATCTCTTTCNCGCATCAGGGCAGGTCTAGTTTAAGGCACAGCAAAGTAACAAGTAAAAATCCACAAGTGATTTTTACATACCAGATTATTATTTTTCTTTTTTTTTTTGTGTATATTTTTCCCCACCCAAGTGTGAAAGTCAGATTTTACCTGGGGATTCTGGCACAGCTTGCATGGTTTTATTAACATATGCTCCTGAAGAATATGTACATTATTGTAAGATCTTCATCTCCAAGGCTACTGACTGCTAAATCATGCCTCTTCAGCCTCCTCTGACTTCTTTTCTGCTCACCACTTTTCCAAGCCTAAACCTTTCCTAGAATTCGTATTTCTTTCTCACCTGTTTCTTTGTTGGGGATTTTTTTTCCAGCGTTAGGCTTAACATGTTTGAACTTCAAAAACTAAAAAATTTCATGTTCTCACAATATTTTAAGCAACCATGGGTTCTGAGCCACAATCAAAAACTTGAAGTCAGAACTACCACGAGTAGTTTAAAAGTTGGGCTCGATGACCTTAGAGGTGTTTTCCAAACCTAATGATTCTGTGATTCTAACTTTGCCAGTTTAAAATGTAACCAAGTGGCTGAAACGAAAATAGATCCTACAGAAAACAGGCAAGAGCATTTATACAGTAAGAAAGTTACCAGTTACATTAAGCAATTAACCAGAAAGCCCCAACAAGGGTCAAAGCTTACCTTACCATAAACCCAAGATTGTGAGTGATAACAGAAGAACATTGTTAATGGACGTTCTAAACAACAGACTTTGAAAAACAGAAAAAAAAAGATAAAGATAGGTAGAGCGATAGAGAGGTAGATAATGGTGCTTTAAAAATGGGATACTGCAGTTGCACTTTTTCATGGCTGCCCCATCCCTGGAAGTGTCCAAGGCCAGGCTGGACGGGGCTTGGAGCAACCTGGGACAGTGGAAGGTGTCCCTGCCCGTGGCAAGGGTGGAACTGGGTGGGCTTCAATGTTCCTTCCAACCCAAACCATTCTGTGAGTCTATGATTCTACTTCTGCAGGGAAAAAAAAGTGATTCGTCCTCTTTTACCTATTTTATAACCTTTATATCCTGAGGGTAGCTCTCTTTGCACCAGCAGGATGCCAGCAGGTGTCATAGATCTGAACATCACCTGTGTTAAGCAGCACTGCAGCCCCAAAAGAGCAGGGGTTTAACCCCATCAGTGCTGTGGACTCAATCCCAACACCTCGTGCGTTCCAGGGATTTCTTTCAGGGTGCCTGAAGCCTCTCTCACGACCCAGTGTTCACACTGCTGGAGTGCAGCCACTGGTTTAGGAATCCAGCACCCATCCGAGTCACTCCACAACAGGAACCAAGGCACAGCAAGTGGGGATAACTGAAGATTTCCTTCAGCACTTTCCTCCATACCCAAACTGCAAAGCAACCACATTTGATCCAAGGAAACAGAGCACGGGAACATTCACCAGACATGGACACACCTTTGCTCCTGTGCACTTGAGGCAGGGCCTCTCCATACACCCTCCCAGATCCTGCTGATTGGAGGGATTCCACCTTATGCAAGGCTCCACAGCAATCTCACTTTAGCCAACATTTGCTTCCTGATCACTTCTATTTCCCCCCCCACACACACACACTTTGTGCTTTTTGCAGTGTAAATATAGTCTGTACTGCTGGGAAGCACAGAGTTCCTCTCACACTCCACATCCCAGCCAAGCAGAAAAATTGAGAGTGGTGGAACTGGCCTCCACCACAGTTAAGACAAACTGCTCTGGGCTTTTTCTGCAAGAATTACAGCAAGTGCTGAGCTATCAGCCTCATCCATTAGTTAATTATTTAAGCAGAAGGATCTACGCGTAAGGATTTTTTAATGCTTGGAGAGCGGCAGCGCGGTGGAAAGCTACCAGCACTTCTCAGCATCCCGTGATGGATGGGGAAGAGCTACTGTGCACCCCCCCAGCAGACCTGGGGACTCCCATTTCTCCTCCTGCAGCTGCCAGAAATCAGCCTCTGAGCAGGCAAGGTGCCCTACGCCCACTCATTCAGCCCATCAGCCAGCCAGCCCTCAAAGAGCAGGGAAATTGTACAGCAAAAGGGCACAAAGAAGCAATTTGCTCCTGAAAAAGAACACAGTGGAACTAGCTAAAATGAAGGGCAGGGGAGGGGTATCGTGCTTTCTGTCATCATTCAAACACATCATTAAAAATAATCAACATTCAGCCTCACTGTATGTTTTAAAAAAAAAAAAATCCTTGCCGATCGTATTTCAATCCCAAATGTATCAGGCCCAGGTAAGGCTGCTTGTTTGGGGAATGGGGCTGTCACTTTTTCCACTGCAAACCCCTATTTAAGGGGATTTATAACTTGGCTGCAAAAACACAGTCTGGGCTAAACCTGGCACATACAGCTTTAGCCCCAGAGCACATTTTTATTTTGTTGGGGTTTTTTTTCCCCAACTACAGAGTAGCAAAAAATTTATACTCACAAGGTCTGGACATACCTGTGAGCTTAATTCTAAGTACAGAGTAATACATAAAACTGGTTAAATATATACAATTAAAGTTTCCTAAGTTACTCTACAGCACTGCATTATTGCTTTTTGTGTACATTTTTTTTTGTTTGGTGGCCAAGCAATTTAAACGACACTTCCAGCATTCCATTAATCCCTTCCTTCAGGAATCAAGATTTCCTCCATTAAGCAGTAAGAAAATGTTTTAGGTCTTAGTGATATCAGTATGAATTTTTGATGTTAGAGGGTGAAGAAGTAAAAGCAAAATAGCTGCACACCTAACAAATCAATCTTTCAGAAGGCCTAATTCTGTTTCCATTAAATGTTCTTTGCATCCACGAAAAAAAAGATTCAAATATCAAAACGTTCCACGAGGAGCATGCATTCAGTAAGAAATTATTGTCTTTTCACTTGCAGGCTGAGAGACCAATGGATACATGTACACACACACATACACAACAGGAATTATTTTAATATTATCAAAAAATCATTTTTCGTGAGAAAATAGGTCTGGTGTGACTCTGATAACTCCAAAGTTACCCCAAGACCTCTTTATACACATTTAAACTGATGTATTTGCTCATACACACAAATATCTTTCAACACTCAACAAAAAAGTTTTATTGTGTAACTGGAACCACTATTCCTAAGACTGCTGTAAATTTTTTAGGAGTGACAAATATTCAGAAAGATTATCCACCACAAAAGCCAAAGCCAGATTGTGCAAAAGACTGAGCCACAGGACTACAAATAATTCAACACAAATATTATCTCTGCCCTTGTAACTCTTGAGACTTGTGTTAAAACATTTCAGAAAAAAACCCCCAAGAAGTCACCGAGAGGTCACAAGAATCTGACATTTTGTCCATAAAGGTAGAAGGGAATGGCGAAGAAAATGAATGTGAATTCCAGAGCACAACTCTGCTTCCACAACTACCTCCGGAATACTACCCTTGCACACACAGCAACCAAGCCAGAACTTCAGGAAAGCATTTAAAGAAGGCCAAACAAACAGGAAATACATAATTTTTATTTTTGTGGGGGTTCTGTTTCACTTTTTTTACCTCCAGAAGTTCATCCTCCAGTTGCAGAAGACCAAGGGCCGCAGCTGGGCCATCCGAAGCAATGGATGATATGTAATGATGTCCATCAAACGTGTCCAGCTCAACTCCTAATCTCAGAGTGTGGATGGGTAAAAGCTGCCAGAAGATAAATAGAAGTATACAAATTAAGTATAAACCTTTATCTACCACAATAAAAAGAGATTTAGGATTCAGTAGCTCACCAAACTGAACCAAACACACAGCAAGGTGATTAAATGTTCACAGTGACCTCATCTGATGTCCGTAACTTCTCTTTACAAAGTGTTTGCACAAATAAAAACAACCAGTCTGCTCTTTGGGGGGGAAAAGGAAATTTGAACTGTGTTCTTAAATAATTGATCTTTTTGGGAAAAATGCAGAGAGACGTACCAGCTAAAGTCCATCCCACCCAAAAGGTGAGTTGTCAGCAAATCACAGAATGGTTTGTGTTTAAGGGGACCTTAAGAATCATGCAGTTCCAACCCCTCTCCCACAGGGCTGGAGCAAAACAAAAATAAAAGAAATAAAAATAAATAAAAGAATAAAATAAATTCCATCATTACTACAAAATCTCACCCCAGGTTCAGCTATCTTACTCCTCTGGGGGCTACACTACTTCAAGGTAGAAAAAATATCCATGAAGTGTTCTCAGTAAGTAGTTACTAAAACTGACATCCTTTTCCTGCAAGGGGAAATCACTGATTTCGTGTCAGCCTTTTCCCATTGGACCTCCTTAATTTGGAATTTTTCTCTAGGGAGACTCCAACCCTCAGTGCCCTAAGTCTGCTAATATTAGGAAAACTAGAATAAAAGTGATAACACTATCCAGACAAGGCAGCAGGAATCCTGGCAACTTGGGAAGAAGAAATGCTCAGCAGGAGCTGCTCCTTCAGTTTGGACGTTTTCTGGCTACTCCTGGATTCAAGTAAAAGGAGCAATCCACTGACCCACAGCATTCCCTCACAGCCTTGTCTGATCACAACTTTAGGACCCTTCCCCAGTGAGATGTCCCCACAAATACATAAATGCATCACCTCCAAAACCTCTTCTCCACAATATTAACATACGCACCTTGAAAAATCTCTTGGACGTGAAATTAATTTAAGCTCTGGCAAGCTGAATTAATTGTACCTCCCTTTCCTTGAGCCAGGATTACCGTGGCAAACTCCTCTGCAGGACAATGACATCGTTCAGCAGTTTCTGAACCTCTGCTCGATTCTGTGCAATTAAGTACCCCAAAATTTAGGGCTTTTGTGCATGGTTTGAGGGTGGTTTTTTGTTGTTTGGGGGTTTGGTAATGAACTGTTAAAAGGTTCATTTGCCTGGGCTATGAAAAGGTATTGGATCAGTCCAGGAGATAAACAGAATATTGGCAGCCTTTTTTTGGAAAATACATAACCACAAAACCACTAAATTCCTGAAGCACATCTGGAATTGTGTCATGTCCTCCCAGGATTACTCTGCCAACATATACCATGAAGGAAACCACCATGGAAGTCTTACCTTTGAGTACTTCTGGAGCTCCGAATCGTCTGTAAAGGGCATATCCACGTTCACAACCTAAAAATTGGACATCAGAACATTTTTCAACAGCGGGACAATAAAGGCTTTACCAGAACGATGAAATTCTGGCAAAAAAAAAACTCACGAGCAAAATAAACTGTACTTAAACAAAGTCACATTGATGCAAAATAATTTTAAACAAATGTTAGAAAAATCTTCCAGGCACAGAACATTTACAAGTAGGAATGTGGTGATTATGCACTATTAGCAGACTCCAATATTATCCTATTCCCGGAGCCCAAATGCCAATTTTAGTCAAGTTCAGTAATCCTGTGTAAGCACAAAATGCCATTATGTTTGACACAAATACCCACACGGACTTGCCAATCAGAATTTGAAAGTATGACAGCTTAAGTTGTTACCTCGGGCTACAGTGCAGCCATCTCACATCCAGACTAACCCACCAACTTCTGTTGCTAACATGGCTTGAAATACAGAACTTTAATTACCAAATGGCAATGGAAAGGGGGTTATTTCAAACAGGGACAGGAAATCCTTTCAGTATCTTTTTCTAAAATTAATAAAATCACTGTGTTCACCACCAGTTTTCTCGTATTGTCCCTCCTTAACATAACAGATTTATCTGTAACCTCAGAAGGTTATTTACTCCGATTTTAAATGTAATAAGACAAAATAGAATCATAGAATGGTTTGGGTTGGAAGAGACCTTAAAGATCATTTAGTTCTAATCTGTGGCTGTCAAACCACAACAAATGGCCCAGGGTTGGAATTTGGGACACTTGAAGTTGAACGTTTGAAAGAAAGCTACACTTGGTAGGTCTGAAAAAAACAGCCTTGCAAAAAATCAGGTATCTTTGCTTTGAAAACTTCTAGTTTAATAAAGATTTTCTTTTGGGTTAATTTTAAATAGGGCTTCCAGCACGTTGTTTTCCAGTACTCAGGGTGTTTTTCCTGACAGACAGAACCTGTTTCATGCCCATGCTTGTAAGTAAATGGATTTGTGACTGGTAGCTCCTCAGCCTGACTGATACCACATGGTCCTAACACCCCTGCCTGGGATCTCAGCTCCTTCCGCTGGCGCCATAAAGGACCAGAAGCCAGGAGGGCCGCCAACCCTTCTCTCCAAACAGCTATTTCCTCTGACCACAAATACTCCTGAGAGAATCCTGTAGGAACCTTCAGGATGAGTTCTGGGAGCTGGGCGAGGACGGCGCGACACTCAAACTGAACACTGCTACCGAACACAGGAGGGAGGGAGGGAGGGAGGCACGGGCGACCAGAACCAAAAAAAAAAAAAAAAGGACTTTCAAAATGGGATGCCACAAGAGTTCCCTTCTATTCTTCAAAAGGCCCCGTCGTTGACATTTTCACTGCTGACATTTCACCGGCGGCGGCTGAAGAAGGGCCGGGAAGGGCTGGATTCACCAGCTAAGCAGGTTTTTAGTCCTCTGTGGGAAGTGTGATAGTGCTCAGGGAGGTAATACCAGCCCCTTGAAATGTAAGGGTGGGAATACTGAGCAACTGAAGTGGGCAGCCAAACAGATTTATTGCATCATGTACATAATCTCACACGAACTTCAGATCTTAAAGGAGTGCTAATGGAAAGAAGGGAAGCGAGTTTCTCAAGGCAATTCTTAAAGCTCCTTTAAATCTTCCAGCGAGTGACTGGAGCGACGGCTACTCCAAGTAGTAAAAATAAGTGTCTCTAAATCAACTGGACAAGCATTGCAAAGACAAACAGGGCATTTTCTTGGTGGCAGTGAGAATTTTTTTAAAGCTTCGTAAAGAACACTGTCCGGAGTCTTTTATCTGTGCTCACCGGCTCACCCAGCACTGAAAAGCACAAGTGAATTACAGTTTCCATCAGCTCCTCGTGACAACTCATCAAAACAATCTTTTCCTAGGCAATTATTTAATATGAAGTGAGGAAATATCTACGAGACGCTGGCACCACAAAGTTACACTACTGAGAATTACCTCGTGTTTTTCCCAGCACGTCTGAAAATCATTCTTTCGTTCTTCAGATAAAATTGTAAGATTCTTGTGAAAACAGAAGCTCTATCCTAAACCCTTTTTTTTTTCCAGTGCCCAGTAAAACAAATAGATCATGAGTGAAATAATAAAAATGCCATATATTTTAAGTGGCTGCTGTGATGCAGATTTAACAGGGACAGTTGATTTCCTTAAATCACTGTTCCTGCCTCGTATTTGTATAACAATAGTATCTATATAAACATAATAAAATAAAAGGGCAGCAAATCCCCCAACTCATTACAACAGACATTTCAGCCCTGATGTTACAGGAAAGAAAATTTGATGTTACTGATCTGTTCCAAACACTGAACTGTTCTATAAACAGCCTGTAATGCTAAGCTCACAGATCTGTAATTTAAAGAAATAACATTCATGAACGTAGTTCATTGAAATAAAACATACCATAACTTCGTATTCCGGTCCCAGGAGGTTTTCCCACTTGGATTTCAGCTCATGTGCTGGAGGGAGCGGGACTCTTCCTAAATATGAAAGTGAATATTAAATTTACAAGCATATTGTACATTCAGAAGTACATTTACTTCTAAATACTCCAATAAAAACTCAGTGTAAATAAAAGATTAGAGGGAATAATCCCCAAAAGGGAAGTGCATTAAGCTGAGGCTATCAAACAGTGCAAATAAAAAAGGTCTTTCTTAGGAAAACAATGCAAAACGTCAGCTCCTGTAAAAGTGTGATTTATTCAGCTGAGAGGCAGAAGAGGTGATGCTCGATGATGAGCTGTGAGTTCTGTACCGTGCAGCACTGTAAATAAATCATTCTTTCGGGCTGCAAAACAAATTTCACACGACTTCATCATTTGTTGCCATAAAAACACTTCCCCCTCCAGGGAAACATCATCTCCCACCCAAACGAGCCCCCTTAAGAAGGAAAACACCTGACAAGATATAGCTGCTATCGAGGGGCTGTGTCAGCACAATGCAGGCACAGACTTTATTTATACATTTGGCAGGTATAAAGGCTTGTCTGCTTTAATTAGGCCAGTAAGTAACATGAGCTTTAATATAAGCTCCAGTTCTAAACCAGTCTTCCGTGGGAACTTGGCTATCTTGACATTTATATCTTTTCAGCTTTCTTACTTATGCAACCAAGGCAGTATTACAGTCCTGTAAGACAATTTGACAGAGCTAGACAGCAGAAAATGACTGGCTGCCCTGCGTTTGACCTCAGCCAGAAGCTCAGCTCACATATAAAGTTCCAAGCTGGAGCAGTGTGTAACTGGTAAGAATCAAGCTCTACAGCAAATTCCATCGAGCAGCTCTACAGCAGCAGCATCTGGGGGCTGAATTACCAAAAAATGGGGGTTGTTTTCCCCCCCCGAATGACTGCAATAGTTTGTCAGATGTCTAGACAAGGCACAGACCACTCGGCGTTGCTGCTGCGTCGCCCTGAAATTCGGAATTTGCGAAGCACACGCTCCCGTTTTGCACACAAACAGTGAGTGAGATACCTCGGGGCCGGGGGGAATTGTGAGGACACCACGAGGAGCTCCGAGCCCACCTAGGAGCAAAAGCCTGCACGAATGGCCTGTGTCAAGCTGCCTCTGCTCCCAGTGCCTTCGCAGACCGCGAAGATAAAGCTCTGCAGTGCAATCCTCACTACACGCTTTTGTAACTTGGAAGCTCTCCGCTCATCAAAAACAAAGATAGAAATTCACTTCTACAACACAACCCACCCCTGCATCTCTCCAGCTCGCTTTCAGCCATGCCAGACAGGCAAATTCTGTCTGACCTGCACTGAGAAGCCACGCTCCTCAGAGCCTACCAACTGAGATGTCACTTGGAAAGATCCAGACGATCTTCAACCTACAGGCTCAAGCAGCCACAGATATCCAAGAATTCCAGCAATCCTGATAGCTATTTCCTCCTACCAAAAAACACCAAGATTAAAAACTTGCGTTAGTAAATACAGCCCACAGTTCTCTCTGAAACAAATTATCTCCTTAAAAAAAAAAAAAAGGAAGACAAATTGTCCTAAAATTCTCAACTGCCAGCTAAGGTTTTTTAACGTCATTGGAAATTAAAAGTTTCTAATGTGGGACTTATTATCAAGCACGGGCTGATCACTGTCTTTACTTCCCAACTGTAGCAAAACCAGAACAGTAGTGCATTCTTCTGCTCCTCCCACTTGCAGAAAAACACAGGGACAGAAATTCCTTAGTCTCTTTTTCTGCTATTACAGAGTTACAACAGTGCGAACACATGGGACCTAAGCACCTGCAATCCCCTGTGCAGCCAATATAGATTTTAAGGTTCACCAGGAGTAATGAATCTCAGGGTCAAGCTCAAAGTTCAGTTCAGCAACTGTAAGCTGTGTTCAGCTGGCTGAATACAGATTTTTTTGTCACTTCCAAAACACATTACCAAAATCTACAAGTTGTTCAGAGCAGGTGCTGATGCACATCTCCATTGAAGTTTTCCCCTTTCTTTCTTTCAAATACACTTTGAAGTCTCTGCTTGTAACTTCCTTAGAACTGTGGAAATGTAGGCTGAAGGGATTTGGATTGAATATATTCAATTCCAGTGGCATCACTCAATTCACTTACAATGTTCCTTTTTCCCCAAACAGCTTTTTCCACATGGCAGCTAATAGGAAATTTCTTTCTAGTCTCTCATCCAGCTGAATTCCCCATGACCTGACATATGTACCATGTCTTCTCTAATGTGCACGGCCTCAGAAATGAAAACACTTCCCAGGGACAGCTTTCATTTAGCAACAACTTTTCAGCATGTTTAGCCTGTCCTTCTGCCTGCGCTTCCAGGCAGTTTTTCATTTCTAATTAGCAATCATAAGGAAGAAGCCACAAACGTATAGTAAAAATCATCTTTTCTGGTCAAAATCGTCAGCTTCTTCAAGACTGAGATCTTTTTTTCTTGCAGCTTCCCCCTGGTCTCACCAAGTTACTACACAAGGGTGAGCACTGTTCTCTGGTGCCCTTCATAAACCTTCACCTGCCCTACTGCTGGGGCTTTTTCCCCAGGCATCTCTTAAGCTCCCGACTCCCAGCACTGTCCCTCTGGGCTCTGAGTGCTCCTGCAAGGCAGGATGGAGCAGTTCTGCCCAGCCTGCAGGCTTGCAGAAGCAGCTGTTAAGTTCATTGCCTGCTCTCTGCTAGCACAGAGTTTCAGGCCTCGTGCACGCTGCAGCCCAAACCCTGCTGCCTTTGTACCAGAACTGCTTAAGCACGGCTTTGCCTGGCCAGAATTACTACTTAATACCTCCCCAGGAAACACAGTTTAATAAGAATTTCACACAACTGGGCTTGAAGGGAAGTAATACGCATTTTATAAAACACACCTTTTACATTAAACCTCTAAAAGCATTTCCAGAGTTTAGTCAGAGCCTTAAATTAGCAGTGTTTACTTTAGCACCATTATAATGAAGTGCCCATCACCACATCCAAAACACGCACCTATCTCTGGAATTTAAACTTGGCCATTAAATTCTATTCCAAGGCGAAATCTCATACATTGCATTTCTGCAGGGGTAAAACATGCACAGAAGTCCCACAGTAAAAAAAAACAACAAAAAACCTGGTTAAGTGACACAGGACAGACAAAGAGTTGCTCTTTTCTAGCCTCTGTCACAGCAAAACAATGCTTTTGAGAACCTCAGCTCTCAGCGACTCAACCACCTCTGTTCTGGCTTCCTCCTTCTGGGAACATGCAGAAGTCACAACAAAGGATGTCTGGTTGCAAGGCTTGGACAGAAAAGTAAAACAGAATGGAATATAGGAACTGCTACATCTCTCTCGTTTCCAGGTTGTCTTTAATACTGACAGATCTTCAACAATCACAGCAAAATTGCTATTCATTGACAGCCGTAATTTAGAATCCTCTATTACATCTACATATCTTAGAAACTACAAGGCATAAGGATAATTTATGCTGACTTTAACACAAGCTGTATAAATTCACCCAGAAGTTCCTGTAGAGGAGCCCAGAAATCTGTGGGGGAATTGAAGGTTCTGGAAAGACCTCCAGCCTTGGTTCCAAAGTCAGCTAAAACCCAGAGCAGCCCATGCCTTTGTGACCTGCCCCTGTGTCTGAATGCCTTTTGTGAACTCCAGCTATCAGGTCTTTACACCCAAGACACGGGTTCTGATGAAGTCACTGCGAAGCCAGAAGAGGAAACTGCAGCGAATGGGCATCAGAGATGTGGTACAGGAAACCAGGAGAATATTATGAAAATGCTCTGCAGGAGTCTAAGATGTGTGAGGGCAAGAAGATCACAGAATCAGTAAGGCAGGAAAAGACCTCTAAGATGATGGATGATGGAGTCCAGCCATTAAACGGGTATGACTGAGGTAACACTGGCTCAGGAAATAAATATGAACTCCCAGGAGTTCCATCTCCTGATGCTGCTCACCCAGCAGGCTGCTGCAGGGCCCTGGCAGCAGAGGAGGAAGAACAAGACTCTACCAAGGCAAGGCTGCGGGCAGGACACCTCAGGTCATCAGTGCAGGACCAGGACCAGAAAGAGGAATCACTGAGCTGGAGGCTCTCAGCTCTATGGAGTTTATGAGAGTCATTCCAGAGTGCTGGAACAGCTGCACCTCCACTGACTATAACCCTAAAAAAACCCTCCCTAGACAAGGGGGTTCACTGCTGAGTGGAAAAGGACAAATTTCATGCGAGAAAGAAGATCCAGAGAATTACAGACTCTGAGATACCACAGAATCCACTCTCAGCAGACCTGTGGACACTGCAACAACCTGGGGACAGGGTGAAAGAGTTGGTAGGTCCAAGAGGTAGAGCTTTACTTCAGAAAGCACTGCAGGGCAAATGCTAAAGATGGAGTAAGGCACCTCAGCCCACCAGCACTGAAAATGGATGGGAGGTGATGGCCTTTAACCAGACTCAGAAGAGGCACTGCAAGATATCCTGTCTACCTGCTCGATGTAGACTCTGCTGCTTTTCGTTGTGAAGATTATCCTTCTGTTCTCGTTTTCCCTCATTCTTAGGGTCCACACCAATTTCAGTCCCTACAGCTCCAGGGGACGCAAAGATTGGAACAGTTGGCTGCACTGTGAAAACAGGTGAAAACAACCCAAATCATACACTGCAAAACATAGGAAGCAGGAACAACACCTCACCAATTCCTTCTTTTTTTTTTTTTTTTGGTGGGGTGGGTACACAGGAGTTTTGCACTGAATTTTCCTGAATCTCTCCTTTTTGTCTCTTTCCATTCCTCTTTAAGTACCTTATTTTTCTACAGCGTGCCCTTAAATATGTCGAGGATCATGTCCTAAACTGTCAAATGAAGTAGCTGTAAATTGAGTGAAAAATAAAACCAGTTGCTAGGGAAAAAAAAAAAAATTACCTCTATTTGAAGGTGCTTCTGAAGAAATAGTAAAGGAAGGTTTCCTTCTAAGCAAGGTGAGACGTACAGTCTGTCCCGTGTTTCGCAGCGCCTCTACCACTTCTTGGTTGGTAAAATCCTGGATGTTGACTCCATCAACCTAAAACAAGAAAATTGTATCAAATAATAATAGTAATGGTGCTGCATTCTTAGGCTGTGCTGTGAAGTACCACAGGCTGTAAGCAACAGCCACGTTATTTAGTGCAGGAATTACAGGGTTACTCTCCCAGGATGGCAGTATTTGCAAAACAACCTCGTTAAATCTGTCACATCTCACTGATGAGAGTTTATTTTCAAAGTGCATTTTAAAAGGAAGCGCAACAGCAATTTCTTCTGTTTTCGCGGGGACAACCACAGAAGAGAATTTACTAATCTGATACAAGTATGCAGAGATTTTTCCTTAAATTGTTCTTGCTTACCAAAACCAGCTTGACAAGGACTGTGGATGAAGGTTCCAAGCAGGGTATCCAACCTAGAACTCCGCTCAGTTCATTATCACTGTTGGTTGTCTCAAGGATTTCTAACGTGCCCCACAGAAGCTTCTACACACAACAGTCTGTATAATCCACCCTAAACAGCCCAATTCTTACGTTTTCAGATATTTTAATTTACACCCAAAACACTCTCTTCACCTCGCTGTCAGATCATGCATCAACAGGACCTTTCCTGCAGATAAAAGGTTATATTAATTTCTGCTCTCACAGAGGAGAAGCTGACTTTGGAAGGTCTGGCATGGCACACATTTTAAAAGTAATTTAAAATCATATCTCTATAAATATTATCTCTTAAAACAAAAAGACTGTGGAATTCATTCCTGCTTGTGCTGTGAATGCAAAATTGGCTATTATTCAATTCTCTGTTATATAATGGTTTTCCCATTTTTCTACACATAAAGCTCGGGTTTTTAAACCTGAATTGTGGCCATTAACATTTTGATTGTATCCACACTACAGAGCCATTAAGGAACACAAACAATGTGCCACATCCTGCAGAATCTGAACAATCCTCGAATCACGTCCAATTCAAGTAGAAGTTAATGCTGCTCATCTTTACTGCAGGCCAAAAGCCAAGATTCTCCACTCTGAAACACTTTAATCCAAATGCTTGCCTCTTTCACAGTTAACTACTATTTACTACTTCTTTGAATATAAAATAATACTTTAACCACAGCAAGCCAAAGCTCATTTCTGTCACAAGTCTACCTAAACAAACACAAACCACCAAATTATTTCTTCTGCAAAGCAGAGGAGGTTTAATTAATTTTAGAAAGTCTTTTCTATGTTGTTCGTTTAACAGAGATGGGAAATGCATTAGTTCTACAGCAATATATAAGCACAGTATTTTACTTACAGCAACAATTTTGTCATGAACGTGAATTTGGCCATTGTGGTCAGCAGCACTACCAGGTATTATATTTTTCACAAAAATTCCTGAAGGTTCTGTTGTGGGGGGAAGAGAAACAACTGCATTAACCCAATTTGTTTCTTTTCTTATTAAGATTTTTAATTCCAGCCTTTTTCACACACTTCCTTCTGTCCATAAAGTGATGACTCTGTGAAGCCCCACCATCTGCACACTACCACTCCCACAGCCTGACACAAAACTGAGGATATCTGGTGGAAAAACCAGCGCTGACACAACCACCTGTACACTGACCTCAAATTTTTTCCTTCAAATGGCTCACAAAAGGCCACCTCCTCCGTGGATTCATCCTTGTGCTTACCCAGGCTTTAAACCACAATCACTTAAATCCACGCTGCTTTTGATTTCAATAGGACTAACTAAGCTAAAAGTAAAGTATGTGCTTAAGGACTTTGATCAGGACTTCAATCATCTTACAGCTAAAGAATTTAGTACTGTAAATCCTAATGAAAAAGGATTTTTCTTTAAAAAAAAAAAAGAAAAGAGAAACATGGAAATCAGAAAAGCTGTCCTTTGTCATGTTTGGCGTTTGATTATTAATTCTAACTCCCAATGAGAACAAGGAAATAAAAACAAAGAAAAAAAAATAATGAAAAACCCCTGAAACACTAACACTTCCCTTTCACAAACTCCCACTAAATATGAGATGCTGATCTGTAATTCTAGTAAATCTTGACACTTCATCCATCCTTTCCTGGACACTGAACTTCCTCGGACACCTGCCCAGCAAGGTCTGTCTGTGCTCAGCAAAGCCCCTCCCCTGGTGCTCCAAACCCACCCTTCCCCGCTGCCTGGCACGTGCCCCTTCCCAGCCACTGGCCTGGGGTTCCTGACTGGCATCACAACAGCATCTCTTGGGAGCAAAGGGGCTTGGAGAGCAACCCCAGCTGCACCACATCCCCAGAACACTCCCTCGAACCCCACGAGGAAGGGGAGGGATAAAAGCCACCACCCCATGCATAAAACCAGACATTCAGCTGGGCCAATTGTAAAGGTATTATCATTTGTGCCACCAACATTTGAAAGACAAGTTAAGGGCTCTAATTTAAAGAGAATTCAGGGGAAAAAAACCCTGATTCCATGTTCCCATATCCTAGCACAGGTAAGAGCTATTCATTTTCCCCATGGTCAATAAAAGGTATTTGTGAAGCCCCTGTCCAACACTTTATTAAATCCTGTACAACTCACCCATATCACATGTGCCAGAATATCCAACAATTGTTATTCCCAGGCTTTGCCCATTCTTTTTTATAAGTTCAACATCATAGGTATCAAAAAAGTTGTCATTATCCTATAAATAAAGCACAAGACAATAAAAAACCTCTCAATTTCCCAGTGCCATTACAAGATTACAGGTTAATTAAGATCCACAGAAGTGAGCAGTGATTTTGTTTTTCCTTTTGTTTAAATGCAATGTAAATTCATTTGTAAAGTCCCTACGAAGCTGGCCCTGGGATGTCTGTGCAGCTCTCCTCTGAGCAGCAAAAATCAGAACTGCAAGGCAAGAGTTCAAGCAGGGAACAGTAAAGACACTGGTGAGACCAAAAGAGAAAAACAATCAAGCACATAAATCTGGGATTGCAAGGGATAAATTAAAATACATAGAGTTGTTTGCTTTCTGTAATCAGATACAGGCCAGTGAGATCAAAAGGAAGATGATGAGAGTAAGGTCTGGTGAAGTGATGAAATCAAGAGGGATACTGTCACTGCCAACAGCAAAAAAAGGACTGGGAAAATGGAAAACATTTCTTAAGGGAGTGAAAAAAGAGAAGTTCAATCAAATGCTTGCCAACTATCAGCTTTGGAAGGACCCATATGAAAAGCAGAGTTCCAGCCATACCTATTTCACTTCTCAATGGAAGAGAAATCGATGGGCAGCTATCTCATTATCACACACACCTCCCTCCACCAGCAAAGTCATTAAGCTCATTAAATGCCTTCCAACTCCCTTGCTCCATAAGAGGCTGATGGAGATGAAGATAAGTTTGGATGCTGTCACTTATCTCCAGTAAACAAGCCCACAGCAGCACCTGAGATGGAGCTGTGGCCTCGAGAGCCCGGCTGTTTTGACAATCAAAAGCTCCTCAGAGTCAGTGCTCTGGCTACAAACATTTTTTTCTCTTAGTAACACTCCTGGTAGAAAGCAAAATAATCGAAATGGAGTCCAGAAAAAATCGAAGTGCAAAGTCCTAAATACAGTTGGCACAAGCAGGCTGCTCACACTGCTGTCCCTGTCTTGGACAGTACAGATAATAAGATTGTTTTCTTGTGCCCACACACAGACAGAAGTAGTTCCAGTTCTTCTCTACTACAGGAAATCCAAAGAAAACCAAGTATTAATATAAAACTGAAAATAACTAACCACCTATTAAAAATGCCTTTCTGCTGGTTTGCAAAAAAAAGAGAAAAGGAAAATATTTTCTATTCCAAAGCTCACAGCTAGTGAAAGTACTCAGAAACCAGAGGAAAAACTAGATTATAGGGATAAGTTCCATCATAAATCTGACACAAACTGAATGGTGGATCATTGAAATCATCATTAAATTAATAAATACATTCAGATTAACCACTAATCTTGTCTTCAGCAAATCCCTCCTAGCACCAGGAAGAGGAGTTTCTTCAAATCTACACAGGAAGGCACTGTTTAGTTCAGAAAATTATTTTTCCCCCTCTAAACTGCATAGCAGGAACAGGGAGGACACTGAAAAGACATCCAGAAGCAATCACATTTTAGAAAGGCTGCAGCATTTACAGTGCTCAGGGCTGATCAGTGACAGTGGGAAGAGTGAAAACAGTATTTTGTGGAGGAAACAAAACTAAAACTTCGTTATTTTGCCCCTTACATGGGCCTTGGAAAATATGATCCAGTCAGGAAAGAAGGGCCTCCAAACGATGCTGACTCCCTTGGAAAGCCTCTTGTCAGAGTATCGGACCAGTCCAACTTTCAGGCTCCAGGCTCAGGGATGCAGATCACCCCCTCCCACCTCCCGGACACTGCGTTTCCCACTGCACTGATCCCTCCTGGGGATCCCCCTGGGGACAAGAGGAGCTCGAGAAGGACCCAAAATACTCGACTGACACAGCCACAGCATCTTCCCAGAGCCGTAAAACACAAAGCTGCCTTTGCAGTGACCGTGCCCAGGGAGCAAAGAGGTGAGTTTGTAATGAAGTGACTTCTACTCTGACCTTTAAAAACAGTGCCTGAAAAACCCCAGCTCTCTTCGCTCATATCCAAGAAACTAAACAAGAAAGAAAAGGCTACTCGGATTCTACACCTAAATCTAAGCAGCACAGTAGTAGCAGATGGTACACAAGCACAGCTTTGTTTATGTTTCGAGACCTACTGTACACTTAGTGTAGCATTTGTTGATTTTAATTACTCAAAACTGAAAAGAATGACTTCAAAAACAAGAGACTTTGATATGACCATGATAAGATTTGCTAAAACAAGTTTCAAAATTTTTAGATATATTTCCTATCACAGGCAGTAGCGTAGACTATGAAAACATTACACTTATGTTTCATAAAAAGATGATTGTGCTGAATAATTCTGGTGTGGCCGTGGCTCTCTGGATTTCAGACTAGGGAAATTCACAGTCCAGTTTTAAATCCACTTACAAATGATTGATTGGAAAAAACGTAATGAGCTAAGAAGAAGAACTAAAAGTACCACTTATCGATAATGCTTATGGTCTTGGTAATTAAATTAGCCACTCTGAAATAAATTCTGTAAAGCTGGTCATTCCAACCCCAAGATTACAGGTATTAATAAGATACAGGAAAAAGGGAAAAATTATAGAAGGCAAGGCTACAATAATGACCACTTAAATACAAGCATACGATGCCTGGAAGCTCAGGAGAGAAGAAGCACTTTAGGGCCCGAGAACACTGTGTTCTCTCCTTCCTTTCTGATCACAAGCCACAAACACACTCGGAAACGTCCCGAGGAAGCAGCAGATAACTCACATTTCCATTCTGAAGCGAAGGTAAGGTGCTGACCGGCCAGCTCGCAGGAGGTGGCGGAGCCTCCATGACTTCACACTTGGGGTCCCTCGCCACGATCATCCGGACGGAATTGCCACAGTTCCTCAGCACCTGGGCGACCTGCTCGCTGGTCATCCCCTGCACGTCGGTCCCTCCGATCCGCAGGATGTGGTCTCCCGTCCGCAGCCGCCCGTCCTTGGAACACAAATTGAACGGCAAAACGTTGTTTGCAGCCCCTGCACAAAGTATCTGTTCCGCCACAAAAGCGGCACTGTGCAGGGGCATCTTCAGGGCCATCAGAACCAGTGTGAGAAAATGCCAGGAAAATGACCACTGGGGCAACTCAGTAAATAATTCAAGGACTCGTTTGCACAGTCCTGCGCTGTGTTTTCCACCCTTTGGCTCACTTAGGAGAAAACAGGCAGCAACAATGTTTTAGAACCTCACAGATTGTTGTGTGCTCTGTTTCATAGAACGCTCCTCATCAGATAGGGATTAGAATAAAAAGCAAAGCATTTTTGATTTAGGAGTTTTTAGAGTTTTTCCCTCATACTTCTATATTAGCCTGGCAAATTTTTTTTCTCATGTGACCAGCTCCAACTCGAGTGAGTGAATCCACTGAAGGTAACAAGACTCCACACGAGCCATTTTTTACCTGATAATTATGATTCATGACCTACATCATCATTTGCATTACAAGCAAGAATTCCTAGCACCAAATCCTCAGCTGGTATTGATCAGCACAGCTCCACCACCTTTGGTGCATTGATTTATACAGCAATCACAGAGTTATTCCCAGAACCAACTCAAACTCATTTACAAACTCATCCAATTTTAACATGTACATGCCTCATTATTTCACATGTTCTTAATGATGCCTCATTCAGCTGAGAATGATGTGGTGAGTTCTTAGCTTACACGCTTCATTGGTAGCCAAAACACTTTATTCCTTACAGCAAAACAGGTGTTAGACAAAAATTTTAAAAATACTCATTTATACACGACAGGTTCAGAGGGAGACAGTCAAGAAAAAGCCAACATTTTCCAGTAAAGCTCTCCAAATTTCCAGCTTTTATTTCCACCCTGTGCTAGAGGAAGTTACTTTTGCCTCTCTCTTTTGTCTGCTTGGGTTCCAGTCCTGAGATATCGTAACTCACCGTGACCAAATTCACTTTAAAAATCGAAAACTGCTTTGTTATTGCAAGTGTTCTACTCCTGAAATGCAGCAACACTCAGCACTGAGTCTTTAAAGACAAGCAATCAAAGGTTGCAAACTGTGCCCGTGCAACTTCAAAAGGCTTTGCATCAAACCCAGGAGTCTCCTTGAACCGGTCAGGCTGCAAGGCAGGGATCAAACCCCCCTTCAATGAAACCCACTGAAAACAGGACATTTTCAGTCTCTAAACTGGATCTTGCAATGCAGTGACTTCAGCAGGGCAGATTCTCTTGCCTGACAATTCACTTGGAGAGCTTGTTCCTATAGGTGCTGCCAAATGTGCCAAATTCTACAGAGTATTTGTCCTGCCCCAGACTGACCAGAGGCTGAAAATACCAAAAGTATGAAAAATATCAGGCAACTTTTCAGGATTTCTGCGTGTTCAACAATGTTACAAAAGCCAAAGCTTGTCTGAGAAACAACTTAATTTATATCAGGTGCTGACTTTTTCCTCACTCATACCTTCAACGTATTTATTTATAAAGCATGTGTTGGCATTCAGACTTTGATGCTATCAGCTTCCTTTTGTTTAAGTGTATTAGTTTATTTTAAGACTGTCAAGAGCAGTTAATTATACTTTGCAATCAAACAAGAAGTGACATAATATAACAAATTACCCGATCTGCTAATCCCCCAGGAACAAT
This sequence comes from Gymnorhina tibicen, assembly GCA_013399875.1. Taxonomy (NCBI): domain Eukaryota; kingdom Metazoa; phylum Chordata; class Aves; order Passeriformes; family Artamidae; genus Gymnorhina; species Gymnorhina tibicen. The sequence goes on from VXAZ01000560.1 coordinate 1,239,359, forward strand.
TGTTCTTACAACTACTCCGCTCGACTTTCCTCCTACAATTCCAAAGCCTAATCCTGAACCATCGTTAATCAGCTCAACGTCTTCAATGTGGCCCCAGTGAATCTGCAATTAATAAAAACAGGAGATTTTAATTTCGGACGATCATTAACGTTTCTCACTTTCACGTGCGGCGGGAGCGAGGAGAATTAATCAGAGCAATTTTCTGTCCCCACCCCACATAATACTGGAGATCTGTGGGATTTTTGTTCGCTCAGCTCCATTTCCTTACAAACACGCAGTGGGATTTCTCATCTGTTTTTAAGCACGCATTTTGTCCTTCACTTTCAGGATAACAGGATACCAGGGAAAAAAAAGCTCGACTAAGAAAAAGCAATTTTAAGATTTTCCTGCCAAGATGAAAAGTATCCTTTGAGTTTTTCATAAACCCAGAGTACTGCAAACAAGAGGGAAAAACAGAGGCAAGGAGCTTGCACTGGCCCAGTTTTCAGTCAGCGTTGCCCAAATTCTTATTTCTGTTATTTCACTTACACACTCTGAACACCACCATTCAGCACTGAATTAATGGCACAGCACAATATTCTGCCATACTGGATTGGAAGCAAATTTCCAAGCTACGCTGTACCATGACCTTATGTTCTACAAGACAACCTGAAAATAACAAAGCTGTTAAGCAACCTAAACCCAGCCAATGTTTCTGTCAGATTAATATCTCATACAGGCCCAAATGGAGCAAAGTAGGCAGATTTAAGTCTTCTGCGAATAAAGGATTTATTAGCATGCTGAAAATCTTTGCCAAAGCCAGTTAAATATCATAAAAGAAGTTTAAAGACCCCCTGCAGAGATATATATTTGTATTTTATTTTGTTAGTCTGTTCAGTGCAGATCTTTCAATGAAAAAGCAGTTAAAATTTAATTCTTTAAAATTTTCGGTGCAATAAACAATATTGATTATCCACTAAAACCTTCAGATTTCACTACCTCTGTAATAATCATGAGGGAAATAATTACTAAGAATAAGGAAAAGCACTGCTTTTTACCCAGATTTTCATCAGAATCTACCAGCATAATAAATTCAGATTCCAATATTGCAATCCCTGGATTTAGGTGTGCAGTTTGACCGAATTCAGGGAAGCCACCTGGACCATATGGGTGGAACACAGATGGAAGTGCAGCCCTGGTTTATTACATGTCCCAGTGACAAGCTCTCCTTTGTCACAAAAACAAAAGGCTTCCCAATCACTGAAATTTGCAGATGGGGAAAAAGAAAAAAAAAAAAAAAGCCCAGAACCAAAACAAGCTGATAAATAAACAGGGATTGAGAGGTTCTTTACCAGATAAATTGTGTTTGTTTTTTAAAACAAAGACAAGGCTTTTTGGTGTGAGCAGTGGCAGTTTAAATTGGTTGGGCTGTTCCAAGCAGTGTTCGTGGCAGGTTATGTTTACTCTCTTTTAAGAGGTAATCAGAGCATCTTTAATTGCTGAGCACAAGTAGGTTTCAGCTGGGTATACTCATAAAATGCTTCATCCAGCCTGTGCTGAACAGACCCTGCTGATAAGAACATGGTGATCTACTAAAGCTTCTGCTACCCCATAAAAACCCAGGATCTGTTTTATAACAACTCCACGCAGCTTTGCAATGGGAGTCTTGTGCTTGCTGCACGGTGAGTCTAAATGAAATGTCACCACATATAAAATCTGATTAAAGGGGAAAAAATCCCTCCATGTAAAACTTGCTAACACAAACACTCAGAGCCACGGGGAAAAAAAAAAAAAAAAATCCAGCCCAGCTCAAAACCTGATTTTGACAGTATTACAACAACTCACAGTCTCAGGTGGATTTACATCACTGAATAAGGCAGTTCTGCTGCTCCCTTGAAGCGGCTCCCGAGCCACCACCAGATGCAGGGATCCCGTGGATTGCTGGAGGAGGGCAATGGCGTGCTGATGGGAAATGTTCTGATCCAATGGCGTGCAATTAATGGCCAGTATGTGGTCATTTTCCCTCAGTCTTTGATCCCTTAACAAAACATTGAAAGCGAGTTTTAAACGCGGCACAGCGACTTCCACGTCAGCCTCGTGTGGCTGAAATATGAACACGCAGAACACGCAGCTCTGCGATCTTTAATGCTCGTGTATTTTAAAAATCTGCTTATTAGGGTGCCTTTGCCAGCTTACAAACTGCACCCAACCCACGCTGTTCCGAACTGCCCAGCCACATTTTGTTCCAGCTTTGGCACGGTACAGAAGTTTGCTCAATTCGCTACCTTGCTTCTATTCAAAATTTAATTGCAATTCCCTCAGCCCTTCTTGATGATGTTGAACTATAAAGCAGAAAAAAGTATTTTTGTAGTTACACAATAAACCAGGAACTATTCCTCGTTATGTTTAGCACTACATGATGCCATCTCTAAGTACCCACAAAACTCAGGCTTTGATGCTGTTTTGTATTGTTATTTAATCTAAAGATTGATGTGCTGCATATTTATATTTTACTTAAAATTTATAGTATCAAGCCTCAGACATGAAACTTTCTTGGAGCAACACACAGTTCAGTTGCTACCTTGAGATAATATAAATTTCACAGTTAATTCACCCCAGTGATGAATTTAGATTTGTGACAAGAGAGAAACCATCACTCATCTCCTTTGTTAAATATTCATTCTGAGCACGAGACCAAACTGTTACATAGACAGACACTGCCTTCAAAGCTCTGTAGGAATCCAAAAAAGTCTCCAGGAGATCTTGTCTCAGAAGCAAAATGGGAAGCATGCTGGGGAAATTTATAAACTCCGAAACAATGTAACTGCACATCTTAACTAAGGCATTTTAAACTTCCTTTTTATCATGCCATGTTTAAGATGTTTCCCAGAAATCACTTTCTTCGAGCACTAACCATATTTCAGATTCTCTCATCAAAGAAAGTGAGCAGCAGGTCATCAAATCCTAAAGTGAGATATTCACCCTTCTTTGACATCCGGATCAGTCCATCTGTCTCCACTTTGAAAGAGCCTTAATATGCTTTTCTTTAAGTGTTCTCTGGTGTGTTCTCTGCGGGCCCATCGCCATTATCATTCCAACCTCTCCCCACTCTTTTTGTCATCCTGTGTTGGCACTTCCTGACATGTGTTATTTAAAAAGTGACACCAGTGACTTGAAATCTAGACACATTTTCTTGAAACATAATTCCAAGCACTGCGTTTGTCTCATGCCAACTCTTGTGGTTTTACAATCACATTTTATTTTTAAAGGATTGCTCTGCCTTTTGTTGTTGGGTGAAAACCCACAGACAATACAGGAAGAAACTGCCTGGAGCCTCGATTCTATGATGACATCTGTGCAGGGATCTGTCGGGAGGAGTGGATCTAAATTTACACAGGAAATAAACAGTAAAACCAACTATAAATAGGGCATTGTCAGAGGCACATAAATAAAGGAAGAAGGGGGAGAAAAAAAAAAATCTTTCAGGGACACAATGCATAAAAATTAAAACGGAATCTAATTTTTATTTTCTTTGTATTCTTTTCTGAGTTTTCTTTTGTTTTTTTAATCAGGACTCAAGATTCTCTAAAGTGAGTCATGATTTCTGGAAATTCCATTTATGAATGGCTTGGATATTTAAAACTCATCTGCAAACCTGATCCTCAAAACACGAGTCCCTTTAGCTGAAAAGCCAGAACTCAAGATACCACCATCAAAATATCCCACCAGATAACCCAGGCAAACATGTTATTCTGATAGAGTTTTCAACGCAAAGGTCATGACTTTTCCCTTCACGGAAAATACACTTTTCCAACACAATTATGAAGACCTCACCTGTCAGCTATGCTTCCTGGCTGGACTTCCTTGACAAAGATACCAACTTCTCCCAGGCTGGGATTTTTCAGGGCAACCACGCTAAACCCGAGACCTCCGACAGAAGGTTTATCAATCCTTATTGATTCTATTTGTCTTCCCTAATAAAACAGGAGATAAAATGATTTACTAATTTTTGGTGCAACAGAATAAGCTAGTTTAAAATTTATGAACACTGGGAGAATTCTTCTCCTCCTAAGACTAAACAAAGGCAAAATACCGAATATGTTATTTCTATAAAAGCTCCTCCATTTATTATTTTTAATATAGCAACGTATTGGATATGCAAGCACTCCGAGGTTCTGAAACCTCAGGGAATTTAAGAGCTGCTTTCACACTTCATTCACATTATGAGATGAATTCCAAACTGGATGAAAACTATGAACAAAGTGCTGTCTAGAGCAATATATTTGGGATTTCTGGAAATGCTGTATAGCTGAACTAAATTACTTGTCTTTTGGCTCCCCTTGCTTTTAATGCTGATTTTTAGGTGTGCATTCAAAAGACTGCAGCTTTTAAATGCAGAAATTAATTTCCTTCCCCTCACTGCAGCTTCACACCTAATGCTAAAAAAAGTTTGCTTTTGTGACTGCCTGTTTTTCAGCTCTAATACAAGACTGCTGGGGTTGTTTACTGGGAAATATTACTGGGAGAATGCACTGCTATCACAGCTCTCTTATTCCAAATAACGTGCAGCCTTTACTGCTAAATCTTATCTCTGATGAGTTAATGACACATTAATGAGAAGAGTAATGCTCGAAATATTACAGCTACATTAAGGTAGTCAATTAGCAACAGTTACTTAATATAGAAAGGCATGACTAACCAATTAAATTATGGTTGAAAATAACAGAGAACAATACATTTGTGGTATAAATGCCAATCCCCCGTGGGTGGATGTCTGCACCTGTAGAAATTCTTAGGGAATTTGGTATGTGCTACATCACAAGTTTTTAAAATCTGCATCTGTCTGGCAAAGTTAAGACATACTAAATAAAGAGTTAAATAAAATGTCACATGCTAGTTCTTTTAATCCTTTGCACTGTTCATAAAGTTGGTACGTTTCCAATTTAAAATGTATTTGATAAACAAGTGCCTCCATCAAAACAAGTTTCTGCTGAAAATGTCCATTTTCAATTAAGTGTCATCAAATACCAAAAATGCTTTCTGGCAACTGAAATTTCCTTACTATGCCAGTGTGCTTGGTAGAAAATAAAACAGGAAATTGGCAAAGAAAGCTAAAAAGCAAAACAAGGCACCAAACCACGTCCTATTCCTGATATTATCTTCCACAGGGAAAAGTTCTCAACACTTCTACTCTCTCCTGGTTAGGAGGCACCACGCTTCCAGACACACAACAAAAAAAGCAGTGTGAAATGCTCCAAAATGAAAAAAAAGTTTGGTTCACTAACCCTGAGACCCTTACCTTTGCCATTTGCTGGATGATCATGTTAAATTCATTAACTCCCAGGTTTGGAGTGAAGGCTGATGCTCTGGGTCCAGGTGAAGTGCAAAGTGTCCCAGCAGTGACTGATTTGTCAGCAAACACCAACAACCCCCTCTTGGTAAAATCAAAATCCACCGAGCGGTCAGGAGGCATGAAGTGGAGCTGTTGAAAATGAACAAGGGTGTGGAAAAACTGTTGGAAACAAAAAGAGGGTTTTCCACAAACACCAATTTGTGTGCAGGCTGCCAAAGGAGCAAGAATACCTGTATTCATATATGCACACAAATATACTCACCTGGATAAATCAGGCAATGTTAATATATAAGCTATAACCAAGCTCCCATAGGAAATTTAAACTGCTTTTCAGAAGTTCCCTGAATGTTTCAGCTGCGTTTCTATTCCAGTCGTTTTCCTCTGTTTCTTTCATGCTTGTCCCCTGCCCTTTATCCTCTTTTCATCCCGGCATTCCAGAAACAACACATGCAAAAGCACCAAACACTAAAGAGGCTCTCAAGCGCTGCTGCAACTGTCAGGCAAGCATATATAGAACTTTGGCACAAAAATCCGAGTATTTTGAGTCACCCAGGAGCCTGAGGCCTGGTCTGTATTATTCCCTCCCCAGAGAGAGTCTAGGGTACAAACCACTGAACATGTTATCACTGCTAGAACTTGCACTTCTAGTCCTCACTGACAATGAAGAAATGCAAAAATATTCCTAGCGTGACATCATAAACTGGAAAATCCCATCCTGAATGAAGCTGCCCATGCTTAAGCAGAATTTCAAGAAAACCTACATTTTCTAGATATGAGAGCTCTGAACATTCTGAACATAAACTCCACTATGTCACAGTCACTTCTTAGACACATTTGCATCTTCATACGTTTTTTAATAGCCTGCAGACGTGCATCCAAGCTTTGGAAAGGAAGGGATGCAGCACCTATGGGAAGGTGGGAAGGAGGGATAATGAATGGCACAGCCACCACCAGGCCACCCAGGCGGGAACACCTGCAGTGCATCTGGCAATGACAGCAAGGTGGCCTTGCCCCCCTGGCACCCGCCCCTCTGTAATTCCAGCTGGGCACAGCGACAGCAGAGACAGGGCTTGCTGCTGCTCAGCCCCTGGTTTGAAGTTTGCTGGTGGTTTTAACTGAACTGCAGGGTGAGACGTGTTCGTGCAGTTGTGCCACGGACGCCCATGTCCACAAAATCAAGTGTCACTTGGCTTCATAAACCAACCCACACGAGTCCCAACCGCTGCTGAAGCCGAGTCATTTTAAAACTCGCTCGGGTACAGCTGCATCAGAGCTTGGCAAATCTTCAGGCTGGGTTTTCTGCACTTGACTTCCCAAAGCAGGTTAAGCATTCTCGTAAAAATTAGCGGGAACTAAGCGATGCTGTCTTTTAGGGAGAAAAGATGCTGCCAGCGAGCTGATAAACAGCACTTAGCTTCTGTGAAAAACAAAGCATCTCAGTTCCAACACTGCTCAGGACTCAAAACACTGGAGCTGATGACTTTTGCAGATGTTTTTTTTCCAACACAACCCTGCCTCTCCCGCATCCCTTTCAGAGCACGTTGCCCCATGACCTGTTTGTTGCAAAACCACTTCTCATTTCAGCGGTGCCTCTGCAGGCACCAGCTCCACGGAAGAAAAAAAGCCCAACACTCACTCACACCACGCTACAGCTTATTAATGAGAGTGCCCTCGTTAACACAAGCCTACACATCCTGATTCAAGTTCCACTTGCCCAGAGTTATCATCAACACAACAGTAATTTTACACTCACTTGTTCCTTCAGCTGCTTGATGGATTGCTGGAGAGTCAGTATCTGGTTGAACAAGGGGCTCCTGAGGGTGTTCCGCAGAACAGTCAGGTTTTCCTGGTGTTGGGAATCCCTCTTCTCCTGCAGTTTTGCCTGCAGCCGATCCAGGATCTGCAGCACCTGCTGCTTATCTGCACCACAAAGGAGTCCAGGTTAGGAACGGAGCTGCTTTGCTCAGTGCTCAGCACAAGGAATCACTTTCAGACCACGTACCTGCTGCAGGGTTTTCGGGCATGTTGAGGGGTATTTTTGGAATTACTCAGAATAACCTGGCTGAGCTCTGAAAACAAAAAAAAGTCAAATTAATAAATGATATATCCAACAGAATAGTAACATTTGATAAATGCAGTAATAAAATACTAAGCTAACTACAACAAATTTAATTTAAAAAATACTACTACCCCCTGTTGTTTACCCCAAGTATTTAACAAAGCTCTCAACACAGCTTCAGCATATCCAAAACTTTTTCCTTGTTCCAGGTGCTTTGCCTTTCACACACAGGAAGGAATGTGAATGATGCTTTCAAATATGAATAAAAATGCAGGTTATGAAAACAAACTGAAAAGGAAAAAAGGTATGTTCAACCAAATTATTTTGAATATTGACATTATAATTGTGTTCTTCACAGATACACATAGAGCTAAAATCTACCTATTATTGAGAAGATACTTTCCACCTGATCATTTGTAGACAAGTGTTCTTATCATGACAGTTCAGCTCTGCTGGATGGCAATATAGGTGAAACTTTGTGTTTCTCTACAAAACAATGAAGGTCCCTCCACTCATGGGACAACACCGAATTAAAGCCCAAAATTGAGCAAATTAATCCCTATTCCAACACGTTCCTAAGGGAGATCAGTTCCAATCACAGCCTCACTCACGACAGGTGAAGGAAGCCTGTTCTCTTCTCCTGCAGGTGTTTGCCTTTTTCTTTTCTACACACGTGAACAGCAATGTATCCTTTATCAAGGTTTTAAGGAGTGGAGTATCCTTTATCACGCCCCTCCACAGCGCCAAACAGAACAGGTCTCCAGCTGGGGCTGAGGCCTAGATGGCAGTATAAAAACAACAGACTTGCAATTAGCAGAGATGATAAATTTGTACCCTTGCTTGCATGTTATTAAGTTGATGTGGAGCCTGTCATTCTGAAATCTATCAAGGCAGCTCTACCAAACAAGATTCCTTCACTTAGTACAAGCTCCTCTGAAAGAAGTCAGCCATTTAATGGCACAATTTACATAATTTTAATTCTATCCAGTATATAAGTGTGTAATTTCAGAATAATATATTTGGAATTATTTTGGAACAAAAATAGCCATATCCCTCTCTATATATAAAAGCTTTTTTACTTATTTTTCAGTCTTGCAATTCAAGAGTAGCAAGGGTCATGTGGTGAATGTGACACCAGGGGAAGCACATTCCAGGGGCTCTCTCCCAGCAGGACCTCTGATCCTTTCAGCTCTGCCTCTGATGCTGTCTGTGCTCTCACTGAAAACATCTGGAATTCTGGGAGGGACACTATTGTATTTACCAAAATATTAATTATTCAGGTGAGTAGCTTCCCTTCTCCTGCCGAGTCAGGTTGAGCTGATTTACCTAATAGGAAAAAAGAAAGAGGATGGAGGCGTGTCACAAACCACAATTTCAGATTTATGCACCCTTTGCTGTGCACATCCGAGCAGCTTTGGCTCCTGCAGGAATTCCTGCAGAACTTGGTGGGTTTGTGTGGTTTCCACCCAGGGCCAGGCAAAATGAGTCGCTCTGCAAGACTCTTAACAGATTTAGGAGGTCATTTTAAATCAAACTTGTAGCAAGAGTTGAAGCAGCAAAGCCATACAGCCCCCCTGAAAGATTTTCAGGAATGCATCTGAACTTTTGGAAGTGCTGCAGCTTTATTTTCTTTTCCATTGGAAGTAAAACACTTCTAAGAGCACAGCAGCCTTTGATTCCGTGCTGAGAGCTGATTCTGAAGAACAGATGAAAACACCATTTCCTTACATACTCCTGAGTCTTCATTAAACCAAAAAGACAAAACCTAACCTCCGCGACTGAAAATACTGCATGAACCTTAACAAATCAGGACAAAGAATACAGAAATTTGTTCTTTCTTCCTGGTTTAACTTCCCTCCATTCGCTTTCCCCCTCTGTTTTTCTACCTCACATCAGCAGTCAAAAGAGGGAAAAAAACCCTCTAAAGCGAGCAACCCAAAATGAGAGAGGGATGGAAAATAACTCCTGTGAGGAAAAGCGGCTTGAAACACCTTTAAACCAGCAGTGGGGTGAGGAAAAGATTAAACCCAGAGAAGAAACCCAGCATGGCAGGAAATGACAACGACTTGATAGCACCATGCCCGCCCAAGAGCCAAAGCCAAGAGGCTGGTCCAGCTCCCCAGCCCTCTTTCACGCATTTATTCTTCCCTTTCCAGTTTCCATTCAGCTGACCCCACCGTGAGCTGGAAAAGGGAACTCAGCGCTCAGAAAGAATCCTTCATGTTTTGGTGGGGTGAGCTTTGTGCCCAGCCAGCTCTGAGCTGCCAGCACTGGCAGGAGTGGGACAAGAGGGGAAGGGGTGATGTGTCCACATCTCACAGCAGGACCAAACTGCACCATGAGAAACACCCGGCTTCACTCCAAAACAGCCTCCAAGTGCCGTGCTAACCAGCCCCGAAATTATTCTTTTTTTCCATTACAGAGGGTGTAACAACAGCAATTATGACAATGGGGACTGACCCAAGAAAATCAGAGATTTAAATTTAAAGAGAAGAATTATAGGTAAGAGATCTTGGCTCCATCGAGGCCGAAGTTCCCTGGAGAAGGAGGTACAAAACAGGAGGGAAAAAAAAAAGATTAAAGAAAGTTTCAGCTTCTTGCTTGAGCTGCTCCAAGTGTCCCTAAGAGCCACTGCAGGCCACTTGTGCCAGTGGATGCCCAAGTGGATCGCAGGTGGTTGAATAACAGCTCAAGTTTACACAGCACTTTGGGGTTCCTCGTGATCCGAGCTGGCCTCCAGCCAGCTTGCAATGCTTTTTAGTGATTTTTTTTTTTTTTTGGTGCAATATGTTAAAATCCCGCTCAGTATTTCTTTATTCTCTTTTCTTCCATAAGAGAGTGGGGGGAAAAAAATTAAAGCAAACAGCTCCTTCTGGTGTGAAGGGATCCCTGAAAATATAAGCTACTTTAGAGTTTTCAAGTAATGGATAATTGAGGACAGGTCTCTAAGACTGGCTTTTGAGCACCAGAGAAACTCACATCTCCACGTATTATTGATCTCTATGTTTAAGGGCCCGAACAGTTTATCATTAAACGTTTTCCAAACACACTCTAAGTCCAGGCAGAGTGTCAACAAACAGTTGATAAATTAGAAAGTCCATTCCTAGGTGTTAATTTTGAAGAATGATCCAAAACACTTTGGTTTGTCCTGTTAAAATCAGTTCCACGCACTCCACATCCTGCTTCCTTAGCTCCAGTCTCCAACTTCTGTAAACGCTTATTTATCTTATTGGAAACCTCAGTTCAACATTTATGTCACAACTTCCAACATAACCATAAAATCATCGAGAAAATGATGTATTTCAGAAGGCTGAGTGTTTTCTAACCCCAGGACAGCATCCACCTGGGGTTCCACTGTCTTCACTTCTGAGAGTTGAACTCAACACATCCGAGGGAGTGGGAAAGCTTCAGAAGGTTTTGTATGAAATCCCAAGACTTGGATCTTCTTCAAAAGCAGCATAAGGAAAAAGGAATTCCCCCATGCTGGCGCCAGCAGAGGTCATCAGAAGAGCTGAAAGGTTTAAGTCTTCCATTGCCATCACCCCCCTGCCAGACGCCTGCCACTTGCACGGAGACACGGAGCGCTCGGCCCCGGCGCGTCCCAGAGCCAGAGGGGAACGCGGCATCCCGACATCCCGTCTGCGGCCTTGACAAACACACGCCCCCCACAAAGGGCTGCTGGAAGATGGAAATTGAGGGCTTTGCTGCTGGGGTCTGGAGGAGGACACGGTTCAGCCAGCAGAGATTCTTCCGCCCGTTTTTCCCCACCCACCCACAACTGCTTCTGCCTCACTCACGTCCTTCAACCTGGCCTCCAACCACCTGCATCCCTGCAGGAGAAATACGGCCTCATGGCATGTTCTCCCCACTCAGCCTGGCTGGAACCTTTTGGGATATTAAAACCCACAAGTGCTATCTAACTGCTGCTGTTTCTCAAAGGCTTCTAACATGGCCAGCCTCAGCAGCCTGCCACAGGAACAGCCAAAGGGCTCATCCTGATCCAAAGTCACCTTTCTGCACTAATGCAGTTGGAATTTTTCCTGGCCCTGTTATCAGGAGTGACTAATACGGTGCATATCGTCCTCCTCATCACAAGAGACCTCTGACTTGGAAAATTTAAGTTTAAATGCTGATAAAAGCAGAAGCAAGGGAAAACAACATTTGTTAGTGTGATCTTAATCCTAAATTGTCCTAACATGACATCGGCTGTAACTTCAGATATTCAAAATGCTGTAGTTTACACGCCATCCAGAGACTCCATACTGTGAAAAAACACTATTCTAACACGTATTTTGCTGTCCTACACATTATGCTCAGTTTGACTTACAGTGTACATAAAAATTCAGACCAAGCATAGCACACGCACACCTTTCCTGTGAAACCACCTCTGCTCTGTGCGGTGCCGCAGGATTTACAAAAATGTTGTCGGGCACACACCGACTGCTCCAGGCACTTGAAAGAAGGAAAATAAAAAATGGAATAGTTCTGTGAGTACCTGAACACAGATACACCACACATCTCCAAGGTGCAGTGGGTCACAGCTAAATATTGTTAAAAATAAAAAAAATACTCCGTGGCCAAGTTTTACACACGATTAGTGACTACAGGAGGAGGAAAGTGAAGAACACCCAGCACTCTGCACCTGTGATTACCAGTCTCAGTGCAGATCAAGAGGAGCCTTACTCACTCTCCAGGCATGGTGACTTTTGTAGCAAGCAGAACCTGAATTCCTGCGGACTTCAGCCTCTAGGGAAGCACTGCTGTGGGTTCTCTGTTGTCTAACAGGAGGGAGAGCTCAAGCCAAAGCTGCTCTCCACGAAGCAAAAACACGCTCTCAGAAACCTGTTCTCACGGAAAACTCATTTCCAGTATCTAAATATTGTCATTGCCAATAAATCCTAGGTACTTTGATGACAGTGTACACAACTAACAAATCACTTCACGGGGAACAGAGCTGTTAGACCTGGAACCACGCTGAACTTCCAAGGGTCAAAAATTAACAAGGAATGCGGAAGAACTGTTTTCCTATTAACCCGTAAACAAAGTAAAAACCTGCTCTGCTAAGAATCTCTGGATTGACAGGCACTTGACGGGAAGTGTTGCAACAGGTGTGTTACTTCCCTCCTCTCCTCATCCTGAGCCAGCCTCTCCGAGCGATGGAAACTGTGTGCACAACAACACAACACCAGGATGACTCCAGTGCCTTGGAGAACCTTCGGCTGCCATCGGGAGCCACACAGCCCTGCCCTGTCTTTACTGGGGTGCCAGGGACTTTTCAAGGTCCCCAGTGCCAGAAGGGCTTTCAGATGGGGGTCTCTGGATGAGTTCAGGCTGGTATCCTGGCCACAGCTATACTGGTCAAGCTGGTGTTCACAGCGAGATATAGGTCTGGCTCTGGAAGCAGGAGATGGTTGGAAACACTTAAGAGAATCCCAGGATGGGTCAGGTTGGAAGGAACCACAGTTGGGTCATCTGGTCCAGCCTCTGTGCTCAAGCAGGGCCATTCCTGAGCACAAGGTACAGGAGTGTGTCCAGATGGCTCTGGAATGCCCCCAGTGAGGGAGACGCCACACCCTCTCTGGACAATCTGTTCCAGTGCTCTGTCACCCGCACAGGAAAGAAGTTCATCCTCACAACCAGGCGGAACTTCCTGGGCATCAGCTTCTACCCACTGCGTCTTGTACTATTGCTTGGCACCACCAGGCAGAGCCCAGCTCCATCCTCTTGGCACGCTGGAATATTTGTTACAGATAAACACAGATTTTCATCCCCTTTAGATATTTACGCACACATTTCACCCGATGATCCACACGGCCGTGCCAGAAGGGGAATTCACTCCTGCAGCAGAGCCCTCGCACCACGCCGACTGTCCGTGGCCCCCTCCCATCCCATCCCATCTCATCCCACCCCATCCGAGCCATTCCCGGGGCGGGCGCGGTACCTGCGGGCGGGAGGCGGCGGTGGCGCCGGGGGGCGGGATGCCGGGAGCGGCGGGATGCCGGGAGCGGCGGGATGGCCGCCGGCGCTCACCTGGGCGGAAGCGGGAAGCGAGGGGCGATCCCGGCTCACCTGCGGCGCAGGAAGCCGGGGCGGCGCGGCGGGAGAGCCGCCTCCCGAGGGACGGCCGGGACTCGGCCCCTCCCGGCTCCGCCGCGCCCGCGGGGGCAGCGCTCGGCCGGCCGCGGGCCGCGCTGCAGCGGGACACGGGCTCTGCCCACCGCGGGAAGTGCAGGGCGTGGATTTCGCAGCCGAAATTAACTTTTTAAATCAGTTTCCAGGTGAGCCTGACCCGCCGGCTTGTTTACAGATGATAGTTTGAACCTGTCATGTGGCCTCCAGCTTCTCCAGCGAAGGCGAACCGCGTGTGTAAATATTGTAGAAAAGCTTATTTTTCACTTATTTGCAGCACGTCGGTGTCCAGTGTCAGGATACTCTGTGATTGTATGTTTTGAACTCCCCACAGAGGGGCACGTAGAGCCGGCTTGATGCAAGGGCTTTGCTGGAGGAGTTAACTCCCCTTTGGACACGTGGGTGTAGATCCTCGGGCGAAGTGTGTAGAACAATATGAGTATAATAATAATTGTACAAAAATATGCTCTGCTCAGCCTCAGCAGCACAGCCCCCACCACTTCACAGGAGGGAATGGCAAAAAAGCCATAGGAAAACTCGGATGGAGTAAAGGGATTGCAAGAGCACCCCAAAACACACCACATCACCTTGGCTTCCAAGACACAGAATGTTGCCCAAGACGGCAATAAAAGTAAAATCTTCCTCCTGCTAATCACGAAACACTGAACAGGCACCGTTTTAGTTGAAATTGACTGTGTGAACTGTGTACATTCTGAAACCTGTACATTAGTCTGCTTTCTGGCTTTCTGAAATTATATATGTACACACATAAAATAGTCAAATTAAAGTTGATAAATACAGTTTTTATTCTGCTACACAGTTTCACGAGCCCATCTGCTGACCTTACACAGCCCTGTTGGTTGCCCAGGGTAAGGGCTACAAGAGGTTTGGAAATCAATTTCTCATGAGTTCAGATTGATTTCCCCCCCTGTTCTGGCACCCGTCTCGTTTCACCGAGCAGCAGCGGTTGCACCAGAGCACACGACACGCTAAGAACGCACCATTCCATCCCCCTTTCAAAGGATTCTGAACGCTCAACTTCCCAGTCCTTACTCTCAGTTTTAATTAATGTGGCGCTCGTGAGAAGTGACAATTTTCTTGACAGTGATGAACAGCGAGTGGTGTATTTATCCATCCGAGGGACGCGCCGCAGACAGAAGAGCCGGGCACTTTTCCCATCAGTGCACCTCTGCCTCCATCTCCGAGAGCTGAGTTCATCCCGGAGCGCGCTCCGGCCCTGCCCTTTCGCTTCCAGTTGCTGAGAGGAGTATCAATTTTCATTTGCATACTTTGCCTGCTGAACTCCGGGCTGCCAATTCAGTTTACACGAATCTCCCAAAAAGCTGTTAGATGGCAATATTTCACATCGCTGGCTGAGCTCTTTGTCAGCCATCCACACGTTTTTAATCCGCGTTTCCACGGATTCTTGGAATATCTGGGACTGGGACAAACCCTTCTTTGGTACTGACAGGCTCCAGACGAGTCACCGTGCACCAAAATAATTCCCAGAAAACCCAAAAGACTTCCAGAAGGGATGGGTAATGATGATGTTCTCCTAAGTACTATTTCAGAGTTGCTTTCCCAGCTCTTTTAGGTTCAGTTTTCCAGTTTTTAGGTCCCCACTTGTGTTTCAGGAAATGTGTCTTGAGCAGAGGTAAACTTAGGACAGTGGTGTTGCCTTTCCTGGGTGTGTTTACTCCGAACGACCTCTCCATCTCCTATAAACACTCCAGGATCCCTAGCAGTTAATAAGTGGAAAATTGACGCCTTCAAACACTAGAAAAACCCGAAATAATCACAATAGAAAAACAATAAATAGTTGTCAAGGTAGTGAGAAAAGAAAAAGGTTTGTAATCACCACAAAATACCTTGCAAAGAGGAGACACGGATGAAGAGAAAAGCTTGCCTGCTCCAGGAAATCAGTACTCATTTTAAAATTGAAATAAACAGCATTTTTAACAATACAGTCACAGTTTTATGTGAAAATAGGCAAGAATTTCAGGTTATTTCTTTAATCCGACTGCTGTGGGCGTACTGGACACAGTGTCAGCACACCAGGCCCACCTGGATGACAGGGTATGTGCCAGTCCGAGTTAACCACGTTTGGCAGGTCACTCCTTAACTTCGGCTGGGCTTTTTCAGCTTATTTTTCAAGTACCCAGCAAACTCCAGACACCACCGGGGACACCCAAAGGTGCGATTTCGCCGGGTGGACCAAGGCTATAGTAGCGTCGGTGTCTGGAAGAGCGGGGAGGGTTCCCCTCGTGTTCCTCCCTCACCGGGCCGCGCCGCTCGGTTCAGGGCGCGTCCCGCCCGCGGTGCCAGCACCCGGAGCGGCCGCGGCCCCAGCCCCGCTCCGAGAGCCGCGTCAGGGCTCCTCACGGCTCCCCCGCTATCCCCGCACCGCCCCGGGGCCGCGGCCCCTCACACCCGACATCTTGGGTGCGGGCAGGCGCGCGCCCGGTGCCGGCGGCGGGCGCGGCCATCTTTACTCGGGGCGCCACCCCGCCCGTCCCAACGCCGGGCCCTGCGAGCGCCATCTTGAGTACGGGCGCGCTCTGCCCTCAGCGCGGCCTCGGCCGCCATATTTAATGAGGTCACCCTCCCCGCCACCCGAAAAAACACTGAAGCCACCCCAAAAGGCCCAACCCACTCTCTCAGCACCCCGCGAACACCTCGGGGTCCCCCTTCGTTTCTCCTCGCAGCTAGCACGGGCTCTCGCCGCGGCGGGGCCGCTCCGCTCCTCCCCGCGTCAGCTGACGGCGGCGGCGGTCCCGTCATGGCCGCCCGGAGCGGCGCGGCTGAGGCGCTGGTCCTGCTTCTCTTCTGGTTCGCAGCCCTGGAGGGAGCAGCGGGCTCGGATCCGCCGCTCAAGTGCGAGGATCTGCGGCTGGGGCAATATCCTGAGCGGGGCCGGGCCGGGGCCGCGGTCGGATCGGGGGCGGTTGTTGTGGCGACGGGCCCGGTGTGAGGGGGGGGCACCGCTCGTCGGGAGGGGAAGGGGCGGTGGGGGCCGTGAAGTGCCGGGCAGGGCGGGGGGGAAAGGTGAGATGAGGGAAGGCCTCAGGTCGGGAGCCCCGAGGGGGTCTCGGCT
>VXAZ01000560.1:1258543-1288599 GCA_013399875.1 Gymnorhina tibicen
CGTCAGCTGACGGCGGCGGCGGTCCCGTCATGGCCGCCCGGAGCGGCGCGGCTGAGGCGCTGGTCCTGCTTCTCTTCTGGTTCGCAGCCCTGGAGGGAGCAGCGGGCTCGGATCCGCCGCTCAAGTGCGAGGATCTGCGGCTGGGGCAATATCCTGAGCGGGGCCGGGCCGGGGCCGCGGTCGGATCGGGGGCGGTTGTTGTGGCGACGGGCCCGGTGTGAGGGGGGGGCACCGCTCGTCGGGAGGGGAAGGGGCGGTGGGGGCCGTGAAGTGCCGGGCAGGGCGGGGGGGAAAGGTGAGATGAGGGAAGGCCTCAGGTCGGGAGCCCCGAGGGGGTCTCGGCTAGCAGGAGTGGTGCAGGGCACCTTAGGGTGTGGGAATTGGGGACACGGCCTCAAGCTGCGCCAGGAGAGGTTCAGGTTGGACATCACGAGGAATTTCTTCACAAAAAGGGTGATGAGACATTGGAAGGGGATGCCCAGGGATGTGGCGGCATTCCCATCCCTAGAGGTGTTCAAAGAACGATTGGCTGTGGCATTCAGTGCTCTGGTCTGGGTGACAAGGTGGGCATCGGTCACAGGTTGGACTCGATGGTCTCAGAGGGCTTTTCCAACCTAATTAATTTTGTGATTTCTGGTGGTACTGTGTGTGCCCCAGCGCATGCTTGGGGGTGTCCTTCAAAGAGATTCCCATGGGATGAGAGAGCCCGCTGTGTCACCACTCCACGTTATTTATTATTTGCAGGACTCTGGAGCGAGACCTGGAGGGAGACTTTGCCATTTTATTACGAAACAATGTGTTTCTATGCCCTGCACAGCTCTGAGGAGCGGGAGGTGTGAGGCTCCTGGCTCTCCAAGGCACCTCTTGCCCTCCCCAGAACATGCTGGTTGATGGCAGCTGACAGTTTTTGATGATCAAAAGTTGTCAGGAAAGCAGATCTTGGAAAAAACTCGCTTCATCTCCTGCTTTTCTTGGCTGTGGGAGTTGAGACCTCTGGAAGTCAGTTCCTGCTCAGTTTGTTCCTGCACCAAATTCCTGGCACTTCAGCTGCTCGTTTTTACGCGTTCGTAGAATTTTGTGTGTTCCTGTAGATTAAATTTTCTCAACCACATGCCTCAATTTCAAGGCACTGCGGTATTTAAATAAGGGAACAAGACCAGATGAGGCGTGTGCTACCTTGTTGCCTCCAAATACAGGGGCTGTGACTGATAAGTATTGTAGTTCCTTTAGGTAGTGCTGACTGCAGCACTAATTAAACGTGGGGCTTATGCGAGATATTGGTGTATTAAATTGGATTAGCAGATTTGCTGCATGGTAATGTGCTGCTCCCCTTTTGGGGGATGGGTAGGAACCAACATCAAGGTGCATCTTAAATCCTCGGGGTTTAAAGAGGGTGGAATAAATTACTGTTAAACCTGTTGTAGTGTTTGATATGAAAACTGTTTTCCTCAATTACCTGAACATATATGTGTGATGAGCCCAAAATAGACAATAGTACACAAGAACCAATGAATTGCACAAATCACACGGCATATGGTAAGGATTTCTAACTTATATATTGATTAACTACGTTTTTTCAAGGAAGTGTTCAATTTACGCATTTGTGTATCTACTAGATGAGCTTTATAAAAGATGGGATTAGTAATATCATTAGTCTGAAAGCCCAAAACACTTGTGTGGATTGGGTGCCTTGCTAGAAATGAATAAATACACTGTCTCTGATTGGTACTTTCGTAAGTGAGGTTTCTGGTAAATCTCTTCAATGTGTGTTACACCCTTTAGGCTCTGTCCTGCACTACTGTGATTAAAACAAACCGTTCCTGTCATACTGATTTTGCATATAATTATTAAAAGAATTGACATGTGACAGAACAGCTTTCAAAATCTTCTAATTTTGAAGGGGTTTTTTCTTACGGCAACACAGTGCCTTCCATCATCACCAGGTTTTGGTGCATGAGGCTCTGTTTGGAAAGCACATTTATTTGATTTCAGTTCTGACATACTTCAGAGTATAACAGAAAAATTCATAAATTTATTACTTGGTTTCCTACCTGTGCTAAACTTCTTTGATGTTCTCAGGCATTGAAATGAGTGGCCTGTGTTTGATAGCACAGCAATTTCACTTTATGCGCACCCTTGTTTTAAAATCATGGAATTACAGAATAGTTTGGGTTGGAATGGACCTTAAAGCCCATCCAGTCCCACCTCCTGCCTTGGGCAGGGACACTTCCCACTATCCCAGGTTGCTCCAGGCCACATCCAACCTGGCCTTGGACACTTCCAGGGATGGGGAGTCCACAAAATTCATGTGTGTGCTTGTTGTCTTTCGTATTTTGCTTCCTGTAGGTGCTGAATGATTTTCTTCTGGGACAGTGAAGGTTTTCCAAATAAATTCAGACACTGGATGAAAATGCTTTGCAAAATGCATCCTTTTTAAAGTTTTTTCAGTTCCTTCCATTATTTTGACATTGTGTCCCTGACTCTAAATGGGCAGTCAGAGAGCAGAAAGAATATTGCGTTGTTTGAGATTGATCACAACTCAAGATTATCAGTTGTTTAACTAATTACCATGTGATTGTATTTGATACACTGCACTTTTGAACAGGAGATAAGCTTCAGAGGAGAACAAGTTGCTGAATTAATTAACACTGTTTTCTTTGTGTAGCATTTTTACACACACACACCAGCTTTTAGATTGTCCCCACAATATTTGAATTGCTTATTTTTTCAGTATTACCTAAGTAATAAAAAGTTAATTTCTGGATCATGCTTGAAACACTACACTTTCTCATCACTTTCTGGGATCCTTCACCCAGAAAACAGGGGTTTAATTCAAAGCATCAAAGTGGTGTCATTGAGTAGAACGTTTGGGGTATTTGGAGTGACACGGAGAAGAAAACTCTGGCCTTTCCTGTATCAATGTATTTTAACTGTGCTGGGTTTCTTCTAATAACAGAAAAAATGCTTTGCTTAATTTACTTTACAAGAAATAATTTATTTTTTTTTGTAATTGCCTTGGATTAGGCGTATTGATCAGTAGCACCATGGAATGGTTTGGGTTGGAAGGGACCTTAAAGATCATCTCATGCCACCCTCTGCATCGCAGGGGCACCTTCCACTGTCCCAGGCTGCTCCAAGCCCCCTCCAACCTGGCCTTGGGCACTTCCAGGAATGGGGTATAAAATCCATGTAAGATTTTGTAGCAGTTAAATCCAGACATAACTCAAATATTATTTTATTTCTCCGTGCCCTTGCAGTATGGATGGGCATTTAAAAAATCCATCTCTTGTCTGTGTGCATTACTGGAAAATCTGGAAAGAAATGTGAAACCTGGCTTGCAGTTTTGTTGGAATTAACCCACAGGACTCACAAGTACTGAAAGCTGATAGAAAGCGGGTAAAGGACTGAATTTTTTTCCCTTAAAACAACAGACTACAGCATTGGAGAGTGACTAATATTCTGGTAATATATTGCAAACTTTTAGCAGGTGTGACTTGCTGCTGTGATTTCCACTTTGGTTCCCCTAAGGGTCAAGAATAATGGAATAATTTGGGTAGAAAGACCCCTCAGGAAGTTGCATAGTCCAACCTCCTGCTCAAAGCAGTGTTGGCACTGAATTCCAAGCAGGTTGCTTAGGGCTTTGTGCAGCCAGACCTTGAAAACCTCCAGGGATGGTAATGGCATGACTCCTCTGGGCAACTTGTTCCAATATTTGACTGTTCTCATGATGAAAATGTTTTCTGTACGTCAGGTTCAGATTTCTCATTGACTCGTATTGAAGCCAGAGTGGAAATTACAGCAGAATTGGGGCAGCAATTAGGTTTGTATATTTTGCTTAATATGTAGCAAGGAAAAGCTACAAGTTGGTGGTAGGACTGGCTTAAAAAATATTTTTAAACAAGTAATTGTGTGTGAACTGTGCTTTGTATCAAGGCTGTTGCACAGTAGAAGTTAATTTGTTTCACTTGTGTGTTGTCAGAAAACTGTTCCGAGTGTCAGTTACTGCTTAATTTCACATCATTTTTTGTCCTCAGTTCAGTGTCTGCCAGCACCAAATATTACTTGCAAAGATCACCTTGGCATAGAGAAAGTCTTTACGGGACATGAAGTTGGATTTTACAAGCCTATTGAGTGTCGCAATGTGTGAGTACTCTTTGGTTTTGAAAATCTGAAGTTTGTCCAAAATTGTATGATGTGTTGGCAGAAGGAAAATCGAAGTAAAACAGAACCATGCACATTTTGCCCAGTAGTTAATCCTCTAATAAGCACTATGAGGATGCAACACAGGGTCATGGAATGGTTTGAGTTGGGAGGGACCTGAAAGCCCATCTCGTTCCATCCCCCTGTCATGGCCAGGAACACCTTCCACTAGACCAGGTTGCTCGAAACATGCCTGTTCTTAAGGAAATCTGTCTCTGCCAGCACTTTTTTTGTTGTTCAGTTACGTTTGTGTCTTTGCTTTACCTTACTACTTTACCTTTGCTTTACTTCATACTTTGCCTTGGCAAAATTTTGCTCCAAATGCTGAGGCCGCATTTCACGTGTGCTTAAAATCAGCACAGTTGCTGGAAGGAGCTGTTGGTGACACCCTCCATCCCCTTCCCTGACAGACCCCAGGACATCAGGGAGCTGCTCTGGGCTTGAGCTGACTTGGATCAGTTCCCCAGTTTGAGTCACAGTACAGTGGCTTCAAGTGCTTGTGCCAGCGCGGGGATGAGGGTGACTCAAGGATAAAACGGAGAGGACAAAGCGGGGCTGGACAGCGCTGTGCTGCTCAGTGGTTCATGCCAGTTCAAAGCGTGCCTGGAGCTGCAGCTGAAGTTCTATTATGCATGAATTTTAGGGAAGCTTCAGGATCTCTCCAGTTCCCCTCAAAATCTGTAAGAGAAACTGTTCTCTATTTTGAAACATCTTCAGTGTTTAATCCGTTCCACTGTGTCTTTTAAGAGCCTTTTTCTGGTACATGAAGGATGGACCTCGTTTTTCTAAAGCACGTTGTGAGTGATGGAGAGCTCTGGATACCAATAAATGTTCCAACTGGCCAGTGCTAATGATCAGCCAGCACCTGTCACTACCATTTGTTTCCCCTTTTTCTGGGATTCACACTGGAACCTTTCTCTTTTGTCCTGCTGGAATCTTTGGAAATTAAAACTCCAGTGATACTGGGTACTCCCTATCTCTCTGGTGGGCAGATAACTCTGATGTGCTACTTGCTGCTCGGTAATTTGCCTAACTCAGAAGCATAGCTCTGCCCCTTAGTTTTATAAATATTTTCTCTGTATTTAGTCTTCTCAGCAGTCAAAGCTCAGCAAACTGAAGAAAACATATTATTACATCTAATCAAATTTAAATGCCAGCAAAGTAGACGTCAGTCACATTTTTGTCCAGAAACAATTGTGTTTCAGTCCCATCTGTGATGGGGACTGAGAAGAAGATGAGCTATACTAGTTTAATGAAACTGCGTCCTCTTTAGATTAGATGGTAATTCTTAATGGTTTTTGTATACATATATTTTTGGTTTAGTATATTTTCTAGAAACGTTTTTTGAAGGTAGCTTTTCTTTACATTTATTTATTAAAATCCAGGTCTGTAGGCAGAGAAATGTCATCCTTCTTACAGTATCTGTTACTTGATCATGACTATTATTTATGATGAATAATCAATGGTTACACTGCCAAAAGAACTTGCTGTGACTTTTCCAGTCCCACAACTGCTAGTATGGCAGAAGGAGAAGAGAACCTTTCTTGGACTGAAAATTCCAGTAAAATACAACTGTGAATGTAGATAGCGTTACACAAGCATGTCCTTCATGATGTCCTAAAACCAGTGTAAAATGGCAGCAAGATTAATATCACCATCCTTCATCTGTACACTTATTTAAAAAGTGGTCCAGTCACTGATAGACCTTTTACGAGGCACTTTGAATGTCACCTAAGTGTTAGAAATATTGTTTTAAGCAGGAATGTCCAGCTTAATATTACAACAATAGCCCTGCCTTTTCTACTGCTTTTTGGAGATTTTCCAGCATCTTACCTGAGTTTTGGTAGAAATTGTAACTGTAGAAATAACTGCACATCATTTAATCAGAAAATTAGTTTGAGAAGGCATCTTCCTGTGGCAGGATTGTCCCAGCATGGGGACAGCAGGTGAATCTCTACCCCCAGCTTTTGGAAAGGACAAATCAGCAAGTTGTCCTTAGCCAAAACTGTAATTTAGTTTTGCCTGGGTTCTGGGATGTAGTTATTTTAGAGCAAGACCAGGAGATTAAGTTACATGTCTGTGTGAGTGGATGTGTTCAAGTTCAGTTACTCCCGGTAATATTTCAAGGAAAAGCTTGTAGGGTTGTTCCAACAAAGAAGTACTGGGAGTCAGGATTGCTTAGGTTTGGCTTTAATCTGATGTTTTGGAGGTAGAATCCCCCAGATTGGCATCTATCATATATTTTACTTACTATGTGCTGGCCCTGATACTGCATTCTTGAAATGTCCATTGTTCAAATGTTGCCATTCCAGGGAAGGAGGCCATGAAATATTTCTCTCTGAAATTCATGGGGTTCAGTGTGGACAGGTCTTTGAGCAGAGCCAAGAGACCCTGAAAGAGCAACCTACAGCAGCACCTGCTTTTGTCAGCTGCTGTGCAAGAGCTGGGAGGAAAAGTTTTTAACATGGCAGCTGGAAGAAATGTATGCAGAAGAAAAGGTTGGATGAGGCTGAGAAGCAAGAAAAAATCAAAAGAGGGACTGACAAGAAATTGTATCTTTTACCCAATTGTAGAAATTCCTTCAGATGCCTGGGATGTGTCATTTTCCTGCTCACTGGTTTACTCTTTGTGCATGTTTTTATCTGACGAAGTAAGGCAAAGGAAACACAAGAGAGGATGCAGCCTTGTTTGTCACAGCGTTCTCATGCTTCCCCTTCATAGTGGATTTCTTCTGCCTGTCAGTTTGATGTTGACAAGGCTGCAGAAACTATTCTGCTTTCAGAAGCATCTCAGTGCATAGGCAAGGGCTCAGTTTATTACTGGTTGTGATCAGGAGCAAAATTAAACTGTGTTCCCATTTTTTATGTAACATCTCTTTTTATGCTTTAGTGTCCTTGGAGAGCTGTTGACACTCTGTAGTTGATAAACAATTTCCAACAGTTTACCTCAGGTTTTAAATAAACCCATTAGTGTTCTTTACAGTGGAAACAAGATGGTTCTAAAGATGATAATTTACATTACATTAGGTTCCAGGAATGCCCTGTGTGTTCCGTGTTGCTAATAAACACCAAGTAACAAATACTGAGGTAAGAGTCATGATTTAATCACTTAATGTTGCCATTAGGTTTTGAAGTCAGTAAATTTAGATAATAAGCAAAAAAGGTAGGTCTCTAGTTGGCATTGAAAATGCTTAATAAAAGTGCTTGGACTTTGGTCAGCTACTGTCTTTTTGAAACTTTTATTCAACTGTCAACCAAGAGTTTAATTTGGGCCTATTAAATAATTGCTGGCACGTAGTAGTGCACGTATCAAAACAGTGAATTATTGAATATTTTTGAGTTCTAATTACATTTGGGTTTGCTGTTCAGAAGCTCACTGTTCGCCGAGGCAGCAATTCCAGCATTGAGAGCGATACGTTTTTAGCTCCCTTATTAGTGCAAGGTTCTCCAGCAGGGACTGCAGTAACAGGTGGTTTGGTGGCTGCATCGCTCCAGCTGTTGGCAAGAATGGTTCCAATTAGGATAAATCTGAAAAAGTCTGTTCTATCTGTTTGTTTTGTATGACTAACCATGGGAAGCTTAACTTGAGAGTGCCTCTCTACCCCTGTGCATCTTTGTACTGTCAACAGTTCTTTTCATTGTAAGTTTGTGCCATTTACAGTGTAATGAGTGAATACATGACTTACTCTTTTTGCTGGATCCTTCCTGCAGCTTCTTCAGCCGGTGGCCATGGTTCATTTCTCCTTCAGATCTCGTGGCAATTACTGTCTCTGCTGACATCTCACCTGTCTGTCCTGTTCCTCTCGATTTGGCTGCGTGTGAGACTAATGCCTGCAGACAGTATTCACACACCTCCTGGCTTCCTGGGCTTGTCTCAGTAGGGCTGCACTGTTAGGAGCTGCTCTGTGAAGCTGGGGATGGATCAGCAACTGAATTATGTCTTGACAAGAAATCATCATTTAGTTTCAGAATAATCTGTATTCTGCAAGAGTACACTTGAGTTGCAGCAGCTGAGGTTCCTTTATGGAGGATGCCTTCCCAGTTTGAAAGCTTAACATTATCAATTCCATGGCCATTAATTGAAGATAAATAACAAGTCTGTTGTTTTTTTTAAAACTGGAGCAGCAGGAAAATGAGTCACTACTTTAACAGTCAAAAGTATGAGTGGATATATTTTGCAGCCATTATCTACATTGCTTGTTTCTTTTGGCAGAAATGGGTACTCCTACAAAGTGGCAGTGGCTCTGTCCTTATTTCTTGGATGGTTGGGAGCAGATAGATTTTATCTAGGCTATCCTGCATTAGGTAAGTTTATTCCTTCATTTTTACTTTTGAGGTAAAGCTTATTGTTATGACAGAGTTGTATGTGTATACTCATATTTTGAGTAATGAAGGCTGACAGCCACAGTTTTAATATTTACAACTAGAATCCTTACTTCATGGTCAAGTGAGATAAAATGCTGCATTATCCTCAGCCTGCTCTTCTGTTGGAGTGGTGACAAATGGAGATATAGTTGTCCAGCAGATAAAATCCTAATAAGCAAACATGGTTATTGCTCCTCAGAGTTTTGCTTTGCGTTGATGTTTACCACAGCATTCTTCGTGAGGCACTGGAGCAGAAGTGGCTTTGCCTCACGTGCCAGCCCTAAATGAGGCTTGACTTTACCAAAAAAAAAGTGGACAAATTTTACAGTAAACCTGGTGTTCTGGGAGATGGAATTTATTCTGGCAAGTGCACACCTTCAAGATAACTCACGGTGTTAGTAACAATTCCGCAGAAGCTGGGACTTTTCGTAAGACCTCTCTCTGGTTGGTGTTTTTAGGACCTGATTCCCAGGATGATGGTGCCACTGGCTTTTAAGTAATGGAAATACCTCAGTATGTTAGAACTGCCTTCACTGGCCTTGTTTCTGAGCTGGACAAAGGCAGCGAATTTAAGTATAGATAGGATGGAGCAATGATGTGGAAAAAGCTGTATGTGTTGCTGTCACTTCAGCCAGAAATTTTGAGTTTCTGCCCATTAAATGCCAACTCTTTTTAATGACATTATCTGTCCTTCTCTATAATCTTGATTAACATCCGTGTCTTTTATCCTTGAGATTCTATAATTAGCATTTACTTTGTCCATCTGTTTCACAAAAAGATACATTTTTGAAAACAGTCAATAAGGTGCATTATTTAGTTGTGCCACTGGATTTGGAATAATAATTTGCAGTAATTATTTTTTAATATATTGTGGTAATATAGATTCATAAATCCTTAATTGTTTTATAGAAGTCCTTTATGGCTGATGCTTTAACCCTACTGGTTTATACTGTAGCCAGTAGCCAAAGTTAATATTTAAAATTAAACTCTTCCAAAGCCAAGTTTTCAATCTGTTGAAAGGTAAAGAAGGCAAAAGCAAATAGGTAAGAGTAGAAAAGAATAAAAATCAACATGTTGGATTCCTCTACAAGGGCTGATGAGGGACTTTTTAGGTCATCTGTGCCTTGGCAAAAAATGGTTAAGAAAGGTTAACAGCATTGCAATCTTTCTTGCAAGTGTAATGAAGACTGTAAATGCTCTTTGGTTTATTTTTTTCCTTCTCTTTTGTTTAAAGAGCACACAAATACAAACAAGCTATTGAGTATGAAGAAATCAGGAAGGCAACCTCTTCCTCTCCCACACACTGTGAACTAAACCATGAGTTATTACTGCAGAACAACACTATTTTTTCCCTCCGTGCTTTAGAGCAGTTTGTTTTCTCAGTGTGATCTGCTTGTGGGGAGGGAAGTGAGGAGGAAGAAAAAAACCCAACTTTACCCTACACTCCAGAAATAAATGCCAGGTTCAGAAACAGTTCTCCTGCATCCAATTCCTTAAGTAAAGTTGAGCTGCAGCAGTGGTAAGAAATCTGCTGGGTTCCCAAAATCCCAGCTGGCATGTTCCACGGGCAGGGATGCCTTCAGATCACGTTGTGCAGAGCTCCATCCGGCCTGGCCTTGGACACTCCCAGGGATCCAGGGGCAGCCCCAGCTTCTCTGGGCACCCTGTGCCAGGGCCTAACAGGGGAGGATGCACATGGACTTTCCTTCCATGAGAGCCAAATGCGGACAGTGGGGTGCTCTTCCTGCAGTGTGCATGCAGTTATTCCCCTCCTCTGCCCCGTATGCAGCCCCCTGAACAGGCCTGGGGGAGAGGAGGTGGTTTGTGGGACACGCTGCTGCTTTGGAGAGAAGGAATTAACCAAGACGTTTGCCTGAAATAATACTCATAATATATATAGTTCTCACTGGATTACATTCATTGTACAAGAAACTGTTGCTATTAAAAAAAAAATAAAATTTGAAGGCAACCTCTTTTTTCTGAAGGCATTTTCCAAGTGAAGTCTGCCTCGCAGGACAACTTCCAATAAAACATTCATCTGTCAGTTGTTATTCCCATATATTTTCTATTAATCTTTCATTTATTTGTATAAAAACCAGCATTTTTGAATACCAGTTAAAAAGAAGTGTTTATATATTTTTATATACATTCAAAATAAATTCATATTTCAGCAAAAATATAAAAATTATACAAAGGATTGTTTTCCAAAGTTGCATGTTCTGAAAATCGATTCAGTATGTGCTGCAACTCATGATGTGGTAGAAAGTCTCTTTCTATTCATAAGCAAATTTTGCTTCTCGAGTTGGGATTTTTCTGTCTGTGCCTGAGTGAAAGGAATATTTCAGCAACCTGATTATCAGCTTCTGCCTTTCCTTGTGTAAGAATATTTACACATTAAAAAAATCAATTGTTAATATTTAAAATCTTTAAAGTGCGTTCAGGATGTGGAAATATGAATATGTGGGGGTTTTTTTTTCCCTAATTATTAAAGATGTTTAACCTTAGGTCTGCTTCTAGATAGATGTATATATATAAACACACGCATTTTGTGGGATGAGGAGAGAGTTTAGATGTGATTGCCACCAGTGATTAAACCCTGGTGACTTCTTAAAGCTACATTAAATTTTACTTTTCTTTTTTAGGTTTGTTAAAGTTCTGCACTGTAGGGTTTTGTGGAATTGGGAGCCTAATTGATTTCATACTTATTTCAATGCAGGTAAGTCAGGGCTTTCAGAACAAGATACAGATCTGTGTTTTTTAAAGCTTTTTTTTGATTACTGATACTTCATTAGCATTTTGGCCTTAATAACCATTGAGAATTGAAAAATCAAGGCATTTATTTTGGCTCTGTTTGTAGATTGATGTTGTAGAATATAGACACAAAGTATCAATATATTTGCTGTTGGAATTAAAAATTAGATTAGCCATCTATAAATACTTACAGTGAATAGCTTGGAAGCTATAGTACCATAAATTCCCATGGTCAGGACCTCTTAATGGGAGGCAGAATGTTGGACTCAGCATGAGATGTCCTGCTGTTCCCAGAATCCTCAGGTTCTGTGTCTGCATGTGCTTTATGCTGATGAAAGAAGACATTGCCACTTTCATTTTCCACCTCTCCCACAAATTCAACTCCCACATCACCTGAGAGCTGTGACTGAGGGATTGGTGAGGGTTAAATCCCCAGCTGGAGTGACATCTTGTGACATCATGAAATTGCCAAATTGTTTTATTCAGCAGCGCAGCCATTTAGGGTGAATTGCAAATCGGCTGTGATGAACTCAAAATCCATTGTGGATATGGGAGTTGTTTCTATGGGTTTGTAGGAAAATATTTTTAAAGTGTTCACTTCATATATGTCTTTTGTGTGCATTCTCAAATTCTTTTCTCAGCTGTTGCACTGATCTTGCCTCAGAGCACTTACAGATCCAGTTGAGAGTATCTTTCATCTCTCCTTGTTGATCTCCCTGGTGACTCCACATCAATTTAGCACTCCCAGAACAAAAACTCCATGATCTTTTCTCCTTCTCTTCGTTCCTTACCTGTTCAGTATTTCAAAGACACTTGTCATCAGCCTAATTCTCTGCTGCCGACCCTCCTTTGTTCAGGAAAAGTGGTTTGGAGCCCACTCATTTGTTAGGCTGGTTTTGTGCCTCAAATCCTCATCGGATTAGCCGAGTCCCAGTGCCTGGCTGTGTAATTTGGTTGATTAGAAGCCCAGGGGAAATGTTCCTTCTGAGACAGCGCTCGCTAAAACAGTTAAACTGCAGCATAACTTCAAAATAAATCTAGTTTCTGTTTGACTAATTAAGCATGACTAATTTTATGATGGGAAAATTAGCGGTAATTGAGACATTAGCACAAAGTATATATTTCACTTCATATTGAAAAGTCTTGGTTCTTTTTTCTGTCGCAGATCGTTGGCCCTTCCGATGGCTCCAGTTACATCATCGATTATTACGGGGCCAGGCTGACCCGGCTCACCATCACCAACGCAACGTTCAGGAAAATGCAGACCTATCCCTAACTGGCAGGGAGTGGCACAAATCCAGAGGTGCAGCTTGTTTTTACAGCTGGATCCAGTCGTCCGCTGGAGTTGGCTGAGGACTTAGTGATTACCCCTCGTCAGAACGGAGTATGAAATGCACGGTGAACAAAGAGGATAAAACGTGAAAGTTTCCTCAAGTGAACAAGTTTACCTCAGAGGTGGAACTTTGGGACTGCTCTGTTTCTGGGAGCACAGGGTTCGTTGCTAAGTTGTAGCATCTGTGCAATGTGCAGACTGTTACAGTTTGCACTGATGCTGTGTCTGTGTCATTCAGAGTGTTACAGACAGCTGCAGAGAGAGTTGTTCATAATAAATATGCTGATATTTATTCCACTGAAATTGGTAAGAGTTTCAGCACGGATGGGCCAGGATTACACTTGGGGTCTGTCCGTGTGGCAGTTTGGAAAATAACTTAAATATCCCAAACCACACAAACTGCCTTTTTTCCCATCCTGTTAAAATCCAAAGAGCCCTAAATCTTAGGCTGGTGTAGCCTGTGAAATTGTGTTAATTGAAATAATTATTTCTATACATTTTGGTCAAGTTGCAAAATTTGGTCACTGCTGATCAGCAGTAGAAATATGGATGCATAAAAAGTAGAACTGTAGATGGCACATCACAAAAAAGGAGGGTGGATGTTGGGGTGCCCTGAGGTTAGAAAAAGAAATAATTGTTCTACTTATTTCGATTTTTTTTTTTTCTTTCCTCTCTTGCAACCATCCATAGTGAAATAAATACCTTTTTTTTCTGAAAATAAACTGGTGTGTGTTTTACAGCTACAGAGTGTGGAAAGAGTGAATTCTTTGTACTACTAAAGCCCTTAAAAGGCTCTTATTTTGGATCAGTTGTGTTTCAGTGAAATAAATTCAGTGTCTTTCAAAGCTGTTTGACCAAAGTCTTTCAGACAACCAGGATTCCAGTGGATGTTCCTTTTAGGAAAAGTACGTACACACAGGGACAGAAAACATGCCAACAAAATCTTCATGCCATTTGACCAATTTTAAGCATTCTCTTCACCTTCTAATGAAAACTGGCACTAACTGAGGGAGAAACCCACGCCATGGAAACTTCAGTGTAATCTTTTTTTTTCACCAAAATTTGGGCTATTTTTTTTTTATTTTACAGGTGAAACTTTCAACCTGTCATTAATATACCCACAAATTGTATTTTTAAGGGAATTGACCAAAAATGAGATTCCTAGGTGGATTTATGAAAGCACAATTTGTGGGGTTTAGGCTCTTTTTAACCCACTTCAAGCCCAGTGCACCGAAAGCTTTGTAAAGAAATCCTGTTTTTTTTCCCCCAAATCAGCATAACCTGACATGTCACGTAATGAGGATAAACCACAAGGAATACTTTGTGCTTAACGTTAATTCTTCCCTTCACGCAAGAAAGATGTGGTTTTGGAATACTTCCTACGATGCGTTTTCCTTGCGGGCTCAAAGAGACAAGAACACTCTGTCAGCTCCATCCCCTTGCCTGGTATCTGTTCTGTCTCCCGTTGGTCTCTCTCTCACTGAATGCTCTTTGTGCACATCAGTTTTGTTCCCTGAAATACTTTGAACAACAGACGGGAAGTGGATGGAAAATAGATGTTTGAATCAAATAAAAATCTCCTAAGATCATCCTGTGACTTGTCTGCTTTTTTGTTTTTCCGACCCTGAAGCTGATAATGAAGCTGTGAAAATAGGAAGATGTCATGGATGTTACAATAAAAAAATAGCCTCGGGCAACTTATCACACAGGATTCCATTCTGGAAGGTGTCTCCAGGTGTACGAGTGGCAGAGGGCTTGACTTGGTGATTTCAGCAACCCAGGTTGTGCCTCACGATCTGTACAAATACTCCAGGGGCTGTTTGGTGTGAGTCAGATGAAAACATGATTAGTTCCGAGGTCCTTGGGATTGCTAAGCCCAGAAGCCAAGCAGCCAGCAGAGAGGAAGAGCTGCTAGTCCAAGCTGCAGTGTTTGTGTAGAAGGAGAAGATGTGTGTCAGGAAATGGGAGCTGCTGTGGGATCCTGCCCTGCTGGAGCCCACTTTGGGATCCAGGGCTGCTCACACCAGGGCTGCCCTGCTCTGCCACTGCCGCCAGGACGCGGCCACGGGTGACTTCTCTCCCCTTCAGAAGGGATTCCCCTTGATCCTCTGTCTTGTCCTGACACCTTCCCACCTCAGCCACAACCCTCTCCCACATCTGGGAAGCCTTTTGGGATCGAGTGCCCCGGATGGCTTAACCTTTGGGAATCTCATGGGCTGCTGCCGGGGTTGTGTTCCCTGTGTGAACACGCAGTGCTGTGTTTCTATCTGCTCGTTTAGCTGAAGTGGAGAGAGGGTTAACTGAGCAAGCAGATAATGCTGCAGGGCCAGGAGACAGTTAGTGAGGTCTTTGTTTTCATCTTGTAATTGTCAGATATGGCATGTTTACCATAAGGGCTGTGAAAAGTGTGATGCAAGATGTAAAGCTGTCCCACTGTGTTAATAATAAATTGGCTGCAGTAATATTTATCAAAATGTCTGTCCAATGATGATTTTCTGTGTTGCTGCCTGCTTTAGCTTTCTCCTGTCAATCAAGTTGTCCATCCCAGTCTTTCTGTAGTTCTGATTGCACTGGAATAATCTTCTCTCAGGGTTGTTTTCCCCAAAACAGTTGCAAAGCAATGAAAATAATTAGACAATGTACTATGTCATCCTCCTGCCTTGTTCCCAGATAAAATGATATCTGCTGGCCTTGCAGATAGTCAGGAATCCTTTCAACATTCCAACGAGGCAGAGAAGTATTATTCTGTATCTGTAAAAATAAAGACCATAAAAAATAAAGGCCAGAGTTTAAAACAAGGGTTTGAGGTGCCCAGCCTTTAAAAACTCAGATAAAACTGTTCACTGAAGATGCTGCAGATCCAGGCCAGGCATTAAATCCAGATCTTCCCAAACCACCAGTGCAGTTCAGTCATTTCAAAAATGACTCTATAAACTGTCCTGTTTCGCCCCCTTTTTTTTTTTTTAATGACCAATTTAAGATTTTCTGCACTGTGCTGAACCGTGCTCTGAAGGAGCCATAGTTGGGAGAAACATCCAGCTTTGGGCACTCCACACTCGCTCCCACAGTGCCAAAGTGGTGGCACTTCAGCGTGCTGGCTGCACTAATAAATGACTCCGGGCTGCATTCCTCCAGCTGGGTTAACCTGTGCATCTCTCACTTGTGCTTCGAGCTCGAGCTCTGTTTTCACAGAGGTTTTTTAGAACAAACTGCTTATTCCTCCCGGGATTTAAACCACAGCTCCGCTACGGCAACTTCCTGTGACAGCATTTTGTTATCCTCACCGTTTCCCTCTCCACCACCACCCACCACTTATTACATGAAGATATCACTGCTGCTTTTCAGGACCTGATAACACCTTAAATGTTAGCTTTTATTCTGTTTCCAAAGATGTATTCCTGTTCGTCTGCCAGTAAAACTTCTCGGCTCCACAGGAAGGCCTTTGTGTTTGAAATGCTCCCTTAGAATTTTTTTTTTGGAGAACATCTGTTGTCACCCCATCAAGGATTGTTTCCTTTGTTCCTCAGGAGTATATTCAGTTATATTTGCTTGCACAGCTCTGTCTATTCAGTCTGCTCCCATCTCCTCTCAGTGTTTTTGAGGTTTTTTTATTTCTAGATTCATTAGGTGTTTAGGCCATCTCTGCACTGCTGCTTGCTCTGCACTTTTCAAACCTGCTTCCTCCTGAAAGTTACGGTAGATACAATAAAGTTGGGTGCTCAAGCACCCAGCTGGGGAAATTCCAGCGGCAAGACCGTGCATTTCCATTGCCTCACAGGACTGTTGCTAATTGTGTGGTTGCTGATTATTTCAGTAATGCATCATGCAGACTTTCAAACTCAGTGTCATCCCTTACTCTGCCATTTTCATTATTATAAGTGGTCACTATGTGGCTTCTTTAAAAAATGCACCATTTAAATTCACTTAAATCATGCTCTCTAACCAGCTACCTTGTTCTGGGTTCAGCATCAGAGTCTGCCAAAAAGTGAAATATAAGAGATTGTTCTGTTTGCATCTTCTGCCTGAATCCGACGAGAAAAAATAGCTTAACTTTAGGCATATGCTTAAGTGTTTTGCTAGACTGAAATATGATCAAGCCTCTTCCCACTTTCTTCCTCTCAATCCATCTGTGATACCCAGAGAACCTCTCTAATCTCTGGGAATTAGAAGAGAAAATCACATTCTGCAGGGGAACCTCAGCGCTGGCAGTGTGAATGGCTAATGGTGTTTGGTACAGTTCTGGGGCATCCCATGGATCCCAGCTTTTCGTCACCTCAAAGCTGCTTTTTGTTGCTCCTTGTCCACCTACCAGCTGCCTTTGGACATCCTGCCCCAATTCTTCAAGCTCTAGGAGGAGGTGGACTCCAGAGCTGCATCACCCGTGTGGAAATATCACGGCATCAGATCAGGGAATCTGTGATAAATCCGAGCAGAGACCCTTTGGGGGGCAGGAATGGTGCCGGGAAGAGGCGTTTGGGGGCTCCAGTTTCTGCGGGAAGCGTCTGAAACTCAACCCCGCGTTGTCTCTCTGCCTCCTGCTTCCTGAAGGTGGAGCCAAACCCCCTATCAGATCCCCAAATCTTCCCAAGTTGTTCTTTATCACAGCACAGACTTAGCGCACCGGTATTTTTCCTTGCACAACAGAGCGAACTGGAAAGTGGCTGCGAGGGTTCTGTCTGGCCAAGATGCATTTTGCACGGTGGATCTAAGACTGCAGCAAAGGGAAAGAAACCCAAGGATAAAAAGGACACCCCCAACGCCGTTTGCACGCTGTCTGATGGAGATCTAGCTCCCAACACTCCCAACAAAATAAAGTATTTTTTAAAAAAATACTACTTGTCTCAGATACAAGCTTCTTGCTTTTCCCGGGATTTCTGGTTGTAACTCTTTGTGCTTCATAAAAATCCCGGCCATCCACGTGCTCCAATAACTCTCCATGATCCATTTGAATGGCTGCTTTCAGGACTGCAGTGCTCTCCGAGCAGCACATTCCTCGGGCTCTGCAGATGCATATGACACAGCAGAATTTTAGGCAGTATAAGAATTATAAAGCTCAGTTTCCATTACTGTAATTGCTATATAAATCCTACCTTAGAACAGGCCTATTTAACCTTGGTTTGAGCCGAGACTTTGGTCCAAGTCTGATTAAGTTGAGCACCAAATTCTTTTTCTTTTTCTCTTTTTTTTTTTTTTTTCCCTCCCCCCTTTCTTTTCTCTGCAGTATCATAACTTAGTGAGCAGCGGGGCGGGGAGGGAGGTGGGATGCAGCGCGTCCTCTGCGCCCTGTCCTGCATATCTGGAAATACCTGTCCCCAAGCCAGCAGCAGGACGGAAGGAGCCGTGCTCTGTGAGGAGCACCGTTTCTCCCCTTGGAACCTGTGGCTGCTCCTCGTGCACAGC
The DNA here is from genome assembly GCA_013399875.1 of Gymnorhina tibicen. Classification (NCBI taxonomy): domain Eukaryota; kingdom Metazoa; phylum Chordata; class Aves; order Passeriformes; family Artamidae; genus Gymnorhina; species Gymnorhina tibicen. Next base: position 1,276,592 of record VXAZ01000560.1, read on the forward strand.
TGTGCTCGGAGCAGGTGTGTGAGAGGCTCCCGGGCGGGCGGTGCTGGGGTGAACCTTCAGAGCCTGCCCTCTCCGGGGGCATGGAGCAGGAATTCCCAGCTTTTACGTCGTTTGCCACCGCCTCGGTGACAACTGGGTGCCCTGGTGGGTCCCCCTCGGGGCACTCAGGTGTCTGGAGCTGCCTTTGGGTCAAAGCATTCAACACTTAGGACAGGACAAGGAGCAGCGGGGTCAAAGTGAAAGAGGGGAAACTTAGGTTGGAGATACACAGGAAGTTTTTCCCTGTGAGGGTGGGCAGGCCCTGGCACAGGGTGCCCAGAGAAGCTGTGGCTGCCCCTGGATCCCTGGCAGTGTCCAAAGCCAGGCTTGGAGCAACCTGGGATGGTGGAAAATGTCCCTGCCCATAGCAGGGGTCGGACTGGATGAGCTTTAAGGTCCCTCCCAACCCAAACCAGTCTAGGATTCTATGATTCTAAAACTGAGGAAGAAGCTGTCAGTACTGTAAGCAGAGGCTGGTGACGTCCTGGTTCACTGCTGGAGAATGCCAGGCTCCCTTGCAGGCCAGGGAGCAGCTTTGGTATGGAGAGCCACGACTTGCTCCAAAGAAACTCTGGCCCAGCATTTCCCACGCCACAAACCTGTTCTGCAGTGGGTGCTTTGCCACCAAGTCAGTAAAGCCACGGGAATGTATTTATTAATGAATTCTGTTTCCTTTACAGAGCCTTCTTCAAAGTTCCTTGGATTTACTGTGGGGAAAGTGTGGCAGGAACATGTAAGAGAACGCTGAGAACTGAAAAACTGAGTGTTCACCTTGAGACTGCCCACCATATGGATTGTGTTGGCAAAGGCAGAAACCTGGGGAATGCAGAGGTGGGGGGTAATTTTTAGGGCTTTCATTCCAGGGTCCCATTGATTATAACCCTATTAAGATGCTGATGTGACTTTTAAGTTATTTTGTTAACTAAGTGTAGGCAATGGATGTGTCATGCCAACAACCATAATTGCTGGTGTGTCTAACACAGTATGTAAGTACAGTAGAGTGAATTTAAAAGGTTGTGGTAATCTAAGAATGTTAAAAGGGAAATGTGTGCCTGAGGGGCGTGGGGGCTGGGGAGAAAAACGACTTACTTGACATTCACTGTCTTCCTCCCAGCTCCTTTGCTAAAGTAGGAACAGAATCGGAACAAAAAAATGTTTGTTTTACAGCTGTACCAAGTTACGGCGTGGACTCGTGCTCCCCCCCTCCTCTCCCACTTGCATCAAGTACATCCTGTACTTTTGGCAACATGTTGACTGGATATTTAAAAGCTGTGAACTGTTCTGAAAGTTTCACATACTGGGTTATGGGCCATGTGTGTTTGATCAAAATTCAATTACTGCACTGTACCATGCTTGGAAACCTATCATCCCAAGTTATGAAGTATGACGAAATAGGCTAATCTAATTGGTTCAGTATGGGAGCAGTATCAACCGAGCTTGTTATGATAAATAGCTTCCTGTGTTAAAGGTTCTCTAGAGCTTAAGTATCTTGGCTCACCTCCCTCTACAAAATAAGAATAGTGTTCCCTGGGAACAGTTACATCACTGTCCCTCTCCTACATTCACAATTAAAGGTTTGTGGATTTTTTTTTCATCTTGCTGTTGCCTGAGCAGATAAACCGTGGACATCTACTGCATTCCCCACTTCCATCTCCTCCCCTTTCCTCAGGTTAGGCCGTGCCGTGCTAACCCTGAGTCTGCTGTTCCTCAGGGCTGGAACACACTGGAAGTGTTCAAAGCCAGGCTGGACGGGCTCTGAGCAACCTGGTCTGGTGGAAGGTGTCCCTGCCCTTGGAAGGGGGTGGAAAGAGATGAGCTTTGAGGTCCCTTCCAAGCCAAACCACTCCGGGATTCTAAAGCAAGCTTGACCAGGATGCCCAAATCCACCCTGGGGCTCGTGTGTTGCTGTGTCCGTGCAGGAGAAGGGTCCATTTGTACAAAGATCTGGAATTCGTGATGTAAATTTAAACGTGGGAGAACTTTAATCTTTCAGAGCATCCAAGAAAAGAACTTCCGTACAGCGAGTTCCATACCCATGGATGTGCAATTATCTTCTTAAAGCCCAAAGTTTAGGTCATCAGTAGTTAAGCACAAATCCAGTGTGCAAGTGCTGGATTATGGCTAGGGAAGGACTATGTTCTAAGCCTGGATTTGTAGTCACTAAATTTGGCACTAGGACAGTGAGCTGCCTCCCATGAGATGATACTGGCTCCGTGATTTTATCTGGTCCATCTTTGGCCAGAAGCGCTTAGCTCAGATTTTGATGTCACAGTAACAGACAGTGTCAAGGGGGGGTGAAAAAACACATGGAAAAGTGGCTCCTTATGCTCTGGTGATTCAAGTTTTTCCTTTCTTGAACCCCCCCCTCCACGTGCCTCCTGACTCAGAAATCCCCTTCAGGCAAGAATAATTGTGTGATGATCATTTTACAAATACATAACTCAGGCCTGATACTGCAAGGGCCTTTAGCACCGGTAAGTTTTCTCCTAAGAATAAAGTTATTCACTTACTTAGGGGTTGGTAGAACGAGTTCTTATGTAAGTGAGTCTTCGAATTAGCCCCAAGACTGCCTAATACCTGGATTAAGCCTGTATGGTGATTAATGCCTATTTACTATATCTGTTATCCCACTGCATTTTGCTCTTCAGCCTTGATTAAGCCCTTTGCTTTACCATTTAAAATGTCCTGCTTAACCTTCTGCTTACAAACGTACACAGTGCTGAGCTCTGCACTTTTAACCAGCACAAGTTCTACCATAAATAATAGCATTTAATTTTAAAGTGCAACAGCCACAGTCACCACTTGATTAAGTGACAAAGAACAGCAACAGCAAACTGGGGAACGCCGAGTTTTTCACCACAAATGTCTACGTCCACGTAAGAGGGAAAAAAATTACACCTTCGTGCTGCTGATTAGCACTTTCTGTGCAGGTCTTTATTTTACATGTTTATGGAAAATTATTTCCAAAAGAGCCTGAACAGTGACTCTCTGCGATTTCCCCAAATATGTTTTGAAGGAGATAAACTAGATTAATCTCTCTTTATAAAGTTCCCACAAGAAAGCTCACAGACACAGTAGCTTTACCTTCAAAAATAGAATGTGACTGTAGGCACTTATGCTAATCTCTTTTTTGGCAAATCAGCTTTTTTGTATTGAATCTTGCTTGATTGAATAGCACTGGAGCTGCCAGAGTAAATGCTATTATCAATGTACAGTAATTAAGGAAATAGTCCTTGTCACTCCAACAGTGTCCAGGCAGTAGTGCCTTCTGTAATAAAGTTAAATGATAAAGAAACCTCTTCAAGGAGTAGATACTGGACCAGGGGAGCTCTTGAGACGCAGGGGAAATAACACACTGTGGAAATACAGGTGGTGGGGAAAGTATAAATGCCCGTGGAATTCATGCTAAAAGCATGTTTGGTGCTAAATGTTTAAATAGACGCTCAGCACTAAAACACATAATTGTTTAATTTGTCATGTAATTTCCTGACTCAGGGCAGTTGAGCATCTCCCAGTCACCACCCTCAAAAAATGTGTGTGAGGGAGAGGAGGGGGGAGACCCTTCCATCATTCAGCAACTTCAAAGATCTTTTCCCCCTTCAGGCAGCAGCCTGCGCGAATGATAAACCTTGCTTTAAGATCAGCAGAGCCCGGCTCTGCCAAATCCATTTGGGGAGAGAATTTCAGTAGAAAGGACTTGTCATTCCTTCCCCCGCCCTCCCGCTTCACTTGAAACTTTACAGCCTGGGAGTCCTTCGGTGGATTGGGATTGCTCCTGCAGCACTGAACAGGGAGATTCCCCAAGGAGAGAGAGAGCGAGAGAGAGAGAGAGAGGAAAAACTGGTGGACATCTTCTGCATTAAAACCGTATCACAGGCACCAAAAAATGTGAAGTGTGGGAAAGCAGGGTAACTCTCAGCTCCCAGAAATGGTGTTTGATAAGCAGGGAATGCTGATGGGTGCTGCCAGAGGTCTGCAGCGCTCTGGCCTACGACATGCTGAGCTCTGCACTTGAGAGCAAAGAGCTTTTGTCCAAGCAAGGTACGTGCAGGAGAGATGTTGTTTAATGTGCAATAAATAACCAGGGGAGGTATTTAATCAAGTGTGCCGGGAAATACTGCTCACGTCCAGACACACACATTTCCAAAGGGGCGGCCTGGGAGCGAAGGCTCGGAGGGATGCGAGGGGCCCGGCCGAGGAGCCCGCGGGGAGGCTGCGAAATTTCATCCCGCTGCTCATGAGACACACGCAGAATTCCGGCCCCTGCGTGCTGCTTTTCCCCCAGCAGCCTGTGACTTATCTAAACCCCGTGTAATAATTTTCATATTCCGCGAGTCTGGCAGTTCTGCTGGGGCGTGCGCTGCCGAGGGTTTTAGCATTCCCCGCGACGCTCCCGCTGCAGCGCATTGACATTCTGAAGGCTGGGCATCGTAACCTCGCCATTAAATCTTTGACACAATGAAGTGCCTCCTAAATAAATTCAGCAGGATCGATCCAGTGAACTTCAGAGCGCACCTTTTCAATTATTTCTTAAAGATGGAAGTGTTTCGTGCACATCGAGCTCCGGGTGCGCGGAGCCGGGAGCAGGGGGGGAGCCACGTCTCGAGCGTGGGACCTGAGCTCTGCTCCAGCAGGAGCTTACGGAAACGCTCGGAGGGGAGCGAGCACGTGAGACCTTCCTGTGCTTCCACAGCACGACTCTGGGCTTCTGGATCCGGGCCTCTTTTCTGTTGCATGTAAAACGTTAATTGTTATTCCAAAATATTTGGGGGTTTTTTTTGCGTTCCCGTAGCTCGACCTTCAGAACCGTCCGCTTGAATCCGAGCAGCAGCGCCTGGGTCAGAATTAAAGAAAAAGTGATAGCCCAGGCAGCAGGTTTTTAATTGAGGCCTGCCAAATACCAAAGGCAGATGCTTTTTCATTCTGTAGCTCCTGGATACGCCGTCTACTTTTCGGTTTCAAGGACAAAGGAAACACTTACCCAATTAGATGAGGCATGAGATTGTGACATACGGGCTCTTTCCTTAAATAAAAAAAAAATGCTGGAAAAAGATATTTGACCCTAAGTCAATGAGTGCTATTAAAATAATGAATACTCCATAAATCCAGCCATATCCATGGCCCACACTCGGAGCTGCGCTGTTCCTGTCACGGAGGAGGCCGCGGGATAAAGCCCCGCACGACTCCCTCGGCCAGATCACGTTTTGGAGGCCTTACTTTTACACCAGGACAGCCAGAGATGTGAGTCAGTGATTCAGGGACACTGCGAGGCCTGCCATCTCCTCTGTCTGATGTCTCTGTGATGTCAAACATGAGCTGGGTGTCGGAACAGTTGGACTCCCCCCACACGCTCAGCCAAGCCCAGGGAATCTCTTGCTCCCCTCTCGAGGCTTGTAGGAGCCAATATTGTAATGGGAACGTGGCTGGTCCGAGGTGACACCGCTTTTGCCTGCCGAAGGTAGGAAATGGTTAATTTAATGCTTTCTACACCTCACACCTGAGTCTGAAGCATCCTAGAAGCCACTTGAACTGCTGCACGAGGAGCACCACACGCCGTCGGTGGAAGCAGGATACGTCAGGATTTTCCTTGTTTCTGTGTCTGGAGATGGGGGCAGTAGTTAAACTTTGAAAATAATTACAGCTCTGCTGCCTCCCACCTCAGAGCTGGGATGTGTTTGCTTTAGCCTTTACCAGACAGCTGGAAGTGTTGACTGATAATTGTGGTGAGTTTCTGATCCTCCAGAAGAGCGAGGATCCTCCTCTGTCCTCCGCCTGTTGTTCCTACTGCTGGCTTTGCCGAAATGATTGAAATCAGTGTTATCATCCCTGCACGCAGGACTGGAGTCTCAGGTGCTGGGAATTAACGTTGCCTGTTTAATTACATCAGTGTGCAGTCGGAGCTGCTGTAGCTGTCCTTTCTCACCGAGCGCTGCTGAAAGCGGAATTGCAGCCTCGCATCAAACTGGTGGTGGGGGACTGAGTGATACTGGAACAAATGGAAGTGACTGGAAAAATTGCTCTTGTCCTCCCAGCCAGGCCCAGCTGCCATTTTGATTTCTCTCCACCTTGGTGGCTGTCCCTGGACCTCTGCAGGGTTTGTCCTGCTGTACGCTGTGCAGAGCCATTAATCATGTGTGACATCTAACGGGGCCCCAAATCACGCTGCTCACGATGGCAGTTTGGGATGCCCGAACCCCTGGTGATTCTGGACTTTGAGTCCTTCCCGGCCTCAGCTGCAGAGCAGATCAGGCTGGAAGCTGCATCTGTGCCTGTTGAGGAGGCCCCAGCCAAGGGCAGTCACAGCACTGCTGCACCCAGAGCACCGATGCCAGTCCTCTCCAGTGGGAACCCCCAGGGACACAGGGAACAGGGACAGCAGGAGGGAGCACTCGTGGATCTCACAGAGACCACAGAATCACAGAATCCTAGAATGGTTTGGGTTGAAAGGGACCTTAAAGCCCATCCAGTGCCCCCCCTGCCATGGCAGGGACACCTTCCACTGTCCCAGGCTGCTCCAAGCCCCGTCCAACCTGGCCTTGGACACTTCCAGGGATCCAGGGGCAGCCACAGCTTCTCTGGACACCCTGTGCCAGGGCCTCCCCATCCTTAGAGGGAACAATTCCTTTCCAATATCCAATCTAAATCTACCCTCTCCCAGCTTAAAGCTGTTGATGCTGATAATGTTTCTCATCTCCTCTGCAGGAGCAGCAGCAGAGCCTGTCACTGCCCTGCTCATCTCAGTGTCCAAAACAACACACGGAGGAACAGCCTGGTCCTCCCCCGACCTCCAGAGCCCAAACCACTGCAGAGCCTCCCTGGACCCCTGTCCCCTGGACAAGGAGCTGGGATCAATGGCACGGCTTAACTTTAGGCTCTGCTGCCTTGGGCCAGCTCAGCGCTGTCGCCCCTGAGCCAAAACCTCGTGTAATCACATTACTGTCGCTGCCATTGCTGTTAAGAGAGCCTGTACAGAACCCTTTTATTTCTGCAGTTTACACATCCATAAAAACCGCACAGAGCACAGCGAGGTGAGGAAGGAACACCATGAATTTTCATCATATTGATATTTCTGGCCCAATTTACATCGTGTCCTTGATGATGGGGAGCAATAAATACCCTCTGCCAGGCTCACATTGCGATGGACGGGAGAGGAAACAGCGACCCAAAGGGTGTCACATTCTGGAAACATGACCTGGAAAGAAGGATCCACAGCTAACGAGATGGGTAAGGGAGTCTTGATTATCATAAAAAAAACCCCGTGTGCCAAACAGTTTTAAAACATCCCAGGTATCATCGATGAATTTTCTGTTGATAGGAAGAATTCAAAGGGGTGCTATTAGCATTCTGGGCAGGGAGGGAGCAGATCCATAGCACGGCTCTCAATAAATACGTTGCTGCAGTAAACTTCTTTAGCACTTTGCAATTCACATCTGATCTCTGCTGACCTTCTTTTTTCTCCTAATTAAACCTTTAGCTTGCAAATGAGCCATTTCCTACATCAAACTGGTAGATGGAGAAGGAGGAAATTCTACCCGCGATTTATAGGAGCTGCTGGTGACCTAACTGTCTATCACAACCCGTTCTAATTGATCTCTCTTTGAATTAAATTTGACCAATTACTTACTCCTAGGTGAACAAAGATGAGGCTCCCCTTAAAAGCTCTTGTGCCGACGGCAGCGAGCAGAGCCGGGTGCGTGTGGTGGGTGGGAGATACCCATCATTTTGTGCACGTAAGAAGGTGAATTCCAAGTGTCTCCAGCACCCAAAACCTCTGGTTTCCTCAACCAAGTGTTTTCCCAGAGTGGTGTTTTTGAAGGAGAGTGCACGGGGGTACCTTGGACTGCTGCTCCCACGAGCTCTGTTCACATCCTCACCTGCCACCACCCCTGCCTCGGTTTTTGGAGCTGGATGATCCTCCAGGCTGCTCATGTCCCTCAGTCCTCTTCCAGCGCAGTGCTGTGGCTGCCTGTAAAGTCCTTTCTGACCCAAGGAGAGATCCCCCAGATCAATCAGTGCCTGGTCTGTCTCCTGATGAGGACTTCGGAAGGGAATGGAATATCTGAGGTGGGTGTAACAGCATGATGTTGAACTGCTGACCTCAGGAGTCCAAATGTATTCTTGGCTAAATTATGCAGGGTTTTGCCTGTCCGGATGAATCCTGTACCCTTCCCTGTGGCTGAAATGTGGGAGTCTGGCCGAGAGAGCACCCTGTGGCAGCAGGGAAGGATCCTTGGCTTGGCTGGACAGCAAGAAGCTGGAGCTGCACCAGCCAGCAGCGACACAAAGGGAGTTAAATCAGTCCAGTCCATTAAAAAGTCATGAGTCTCACCTCAAAATCCTGTTCAGAAGTACATTTTATCTGATTTTCCTTGTCTTCTGGCTCCAGAGCGTGCATTTTAAAGCCTTGCTTCTACAGCTGAAATGATGAGAAACGTTCTTTCCCACGGGAACTCCCGGTTGCTGCAGCTTCCCAAATAGCATCAGGCACTTCCCAAATAGCAGGACTTGGCACTCCCACCACCCCTCTGCCTGCCCCATCCGAGCATTCCCAAAGGCACTGGGTGCAATATCCCCCCAGCTCGGCAGGCACGGCACAGGCTCTGCCACTGGAGCATCCCAGTGCTGCATCCTGGGATAATTTCAGCCTTTTCCTCTCCTCTTGGAATCACAGAGAATGGGAGACCTCGCCAGCTTTCCTGCCCCACATCCAAAGCCTCACTGGGAAAATGCTCATCCTCTCCAGGAACAATGGACATTGTATTGGAAATTGTTCCCTGTGAGGGTGGGCAGGCCCTGGCACAGGGTGCCCAGAGAAGCTGTGGCTGCCCCTGGATCCCTGGCAGTGCCCAAGGCCAGGCTGGACTGGGCTTGGAGCAACCTGGGACAGTGGGAGGTGTCCCTGCCATGGCAGGGGTGGAATGGGATGGGCTTTAAGATCCCTTCCACCCAAACCGTTCTGTGGTTCTGTGACTTCCAGCTGTGGAAGTTCCCCTGGGCTGTGGCTGTGAGCCACACCTCTGCTTCGACAGCAAATCCCAGAAAAAAGGTGATTTTTTTACCCAGATCATCCCTCATCCCGGGTGAAGCAGATCCCTACCAGTTACTGTGCCGGAGGAACGATCCCAGTAACTCGTTCAGCTCGTGGATGGGAGGATCCCAAGGCTCCCCGAGCCACTAACGAGAGCTGCCAGACCCCCTGGAGCCTTTCGGGGTGGCATTATAACGTGGCTGACATTTTCCACGCTCCCTCCTTAGTCCTCTGGCTGCGATATAAATTTTCTGGGAGTTGTGCTCTGTTATTTGCATGCATCCACACACTGTTTGTTTTCACACGGTGACCTACATAACTCATTTTAATACACACCGAGGCGGCGGGGCTGGGCTGCAGGGGTGTCGGGGGGGATGCACAGCTCGGCTGCAGTGAATCCATCATCCCCTGTATTTTGGGAGAGGACAGTGGGGGCGATGGCATTCCCTCCCCTGGCTGTCCTGCTGGAGCCCTCTGTGCCGGTGGAAATGGTGCTGGGTCATTTCCACTGATTGCCAAATGGGCGAGCTCTTCTCAGCTGTCGATTCTAAAGGAATATTCACCTTTTATTTAATATTCGTCTCCTCTGTTCTCTTCCCCTTTTGTAAGAGAACAGCTCCTGTTGGAGGAAACACAGAGATGCTCTGGGACCCCCCAGCTGTGGGAGAGGTGGGAGCGTTCCCTCAGGCTACGCACTTCCATGTATTCGGGAACATGGATTTTGTTCTGCAACTTGTCCTCGCGTAGGAACCATCAGGATGTGCTGCTGTTGCCCCTGTGGCGAGCCCAGCCTGGCCCCAGGTCACCACTTCTGCCTCTTCTTCACTTAATATTAAATATTGTTAAGTATTTAAGCAAAATGGAGCTGGCTCTGATTTAGGAGAATCATGGAGCAGACCCTCCACAGGTACAGGGCTTCAGAGTGGCCCAGGGGCTATCCCTGACCCTCCCTAGCCAGAAAACCAGCACAACAAGCCCCATCCCCACTCTGCTCTGGCCCTGCCAGATGTGGTCCCCGAGCCACAGCTGGAGACAGAGGCTGGCCCCACTCCTGGTCCCGCTGCAGGCACTCCCAGTGCTGCGTGTCCTTCATCTGGCCCAGTTCAGCCGTGATTGCAACAGCCTGGACCAGCACACGGGTTTCTGTGCTGGTGCTTCATGACATTTTATGTACATAATCTGCATACGTTATTTTTAGCAAACTTTCTCCCCGGGACAGCCTCATGTGCGCCACATCTTGTTCCCATGAGCGTGTTCTGCAGTTCGGAGAGGCTTGATTTTTTTTTTTCCCTTCTTTTTTTTTTTTTTTTTTTTTTTTTTTTTCTTTTTTCATTTTCAGTTTTTTAATTCAANTTTTTTTTTGTACTTTTTCCTCAGTCAAGATCAGGTTTTGAATTGCAGGAGCAACACACGCATACCATATTTTTCTTTGTTTTCCCAAGGCTGCTTTAAGGGGGGGCTAAAACCCCCCAAAAGCAAAGGCAAGTGAGGTGGCCCAGCTCCCTTTTCCAGGAATTTCCTTGCTTGGGATGCTTTGGGGTGAGTTACCATCTTTCCCCCAAAGAAATAGCATCCTTCTTGGGTGGAAATAGCATTGTTCTTGGTGGAAATAGCATCATTCCTGTGGAAATAGCATCGTTCTTGGTGGAGACAGCATCATTCTTGGTGGTGACAGCATCATTCTTGGTGGTAACAGCATCATTCTTGGTGGAAATAGCATCATTTTGGGTATTTTGGGAGCAGGACAAGTCTTTGGTCTTTGCTGGAAACACTTTGCTGCAGGGCTGCAGGGAGTGTTGTCCTGTTGGGTGTTTTTTAGGAACTGTGGCTCCAAGCTCCATGCCTGTGTGGGAGATGCAGCTCCTGGCTGGAGACTCCCAGTCCCTTGGCAGGGAAAACCCCAAACTCTGAAACTTGGGTCTGCTTTAACTGTTCGGTGGAGATGTTCCCTGAGAAAATGGGGTTTTGCCAAACTCAGAGCATTCGTGGAAATTTGCTGGCTGGAATGGGAATGCTGGCCTTGGGAAGACACCTTCCCGTGGTGGTCTGCACATGAAGGGGGTGGTCCATGCAGGCAGGATGGGGTCCGTGAAGGCACCAGTGGTGTCCCAGGGGCTCCTCCTTGGAGGTGCGGCCGCAGGTGAGTCCCAGTGCCCTGAGCAGAGCTGGGCCAAGGCTGATGCTTTCGGAAAGAGAACAGCTCCGTCATAAAATTGGCTTTAATTTCCAAGGCTTTTTGTGAGCCACAGCCGACCAGGATCTTGGGATTCCCATCTGTGCTGGCCACCAGCAGCTCGTGGCTTCACCGGCACATACCAAGGCCTCTGCTCCGGTGCACAGCCAGGAATTCTCTCCTGCTGAGCCATAACCCCCGGCCCCAGTGTTCCCTGTCTCAAATCAGACAGGGAGAGCTTCTAAAACACGGGAGAAGAGTTTGCTTGACAGACAGAAGAGCTGAAGAGTTTTTTGGGTCTCACTTGGCTGCTGTCCTGACAGCACCATGCCCCGGGGCGGGAGGAACCGTGTGATTCACAGATCCATCCCTCCTCCTCTGCTCCAGGGGCGGGACCCCCGGATCCAGGGGTACAGCAGGGACACGTGGTGACGCATGGCAAAGCAGAACCTCGAGCGGCGCCCGCTGCAAGCGGCGTCGGGCAGCGCCACGAGCTCCGCACGGCACAGCTGGGGCCTGGTTGAAAGCTCTTCCCGAGCGCTTGGAGCAACGAAACCTCTTTTTTTCCAAGCCCTCGTTGTGTACTAATGAAGGAATAAAATAAACATTTGGTAACAAATCCAGCATATGGTTATTGTTTGCTGCAAGGACAGGGGAAAACATGACTCCATCGCCGGGCGAAAAGGCTGCAGCTGCGCTATCGCGTTTCCCCGCCGTGCTTTATTTAATAAACCTCGGCCTGCAGCCTTAACGAAATTTTTCCTTCCC
>VXAZ01000560.1:1288625-1302240 GCA_013399875.1 Gymnorhina tibicen
CTCCCCCCCCCCCCCCCCGCCCCATCGCCAGCCCCCCAGAGCTGGTTTTGGTGCCTTCTGCCACGATGGCCGCGGCGGGGTCGCATGTGCCCTTCGTTAGGCGAGGAATCTGCTTTCAATTCCGGCCCTTGGGGTTGTATTTTCACAGCGGCTCGTTAGTCAGCGGCCGCTGACAGCCCGCTGTAAGTGTGCCATCTCCATCATTGTTTGTATGCAAGTGCAGCGCCCAAAATGATTTATTTAGGTTTTAATTAAAATTTGTGGATAGGCCAGTGATTTTTAGCAGTGCCGGTTCTAATTTGTGGCTGCAGGGGCCGGGGTGGGGGGGGGGGAAAAAAAAAAAAATGAAATGAAAAACTCGATAGGCTCGTAGAGTTTATGTTTTCAGAGTTACCTGCTGGCCACCGGCCCCGCCAGCGCAGTCAGGAGAGATGGAATGCCTTTTATTCCCACATCAAAGCACAGACCTGGAATTACTCCAGCAGGTAAATCGGTGTCCCGTGAGTGATGTCCTGATGACCCCAACATGAGACCAAGCCCTGAGCAGCTGCAGAGTCCCAGCACGGCTTGGGTTGGAAGGGGATGTTAAAGCTCACCCTTGCCATGGGCAGGGACACCTTCCACTGTCCCAGGTTGTTCCCACCTGGCCTTGGGCACTGCCAGGGATCCAGGGGCAGCCACAGCTGCTCTGGGCACCCTGTGCCAGGGCCTCCCCACCCTCACAGCCAAGAATACCTTCCCAATATCCTGCCTAACCCTGCCCTCTGGCAGTGGGAAACCATTCCCTGTGTCCTGTCCCTCCATCCCTTGTCCCAAGTCCCTCTCCAGCTCTCTCAGAGCCCGTTTGGTCACTGGAAGGGGCTCTAAGTTCTTGTCTTCTCCAGGTGAACACCCCCAGCTCTCCCAGACTGTCTTCACAGCAGATGAACTCCAGCCCTCGGAGCATCCTTTGGATTCACTCCAGCAGGTCCACGTCCTACTTATATTTAATTATCTTACAATTATATTCTAATTTAATTAATATCCTTCATATATTTAATTGCATGTTCAGGATCACAGCAGCACCCAGGAGGAAGGTGGGTAACAGAGGGAGGTGGCTGAGCCCTGAGATCCCATGAGCAGGATGGGTGACATGTGGCTTGAAAACAGAAGTTATGATTTAAAAATGCTTTGGAGGGCGTGGCTCACCCTCTTCAAAATAATCTGGGATGCATGGACACCTTCCCCACTGGCAGCATCCCTCACTGCCCTGGAGCAGCAGTAATTTGTCTTGCTGGTAACTTTTTGTGACTCCAGAAGAACAACCAGGAGTGGAAGGATGAGGAGGTTGTGGTGAGCGAGTTGGTGAAGCCTCAGGGGCTGCCCTTCCCCTCTGGGACCCCCTGGCCACTGCCCCAGTGAGAGGGGATGTGTTGCTCTTGCTGGATGAAGATTTTCTTGCTGCTCATGACATCAAGATGTGTTTTTCCAAGGTGCAATAAAGCACTAAGAGACTAAACTCAGGGCTTCCCCCCTCCCTCCCAAATTATGAAAGTTTGAAGCCTTTCTTGGCCTAATACCACGGCTCAGAGAAGTCCCTGCTGTACCTGATGTAAACATGTATTAATTAAAGCACTTTGGAGATGCAGAGTATTGACCTAACGGGCCGTAATGGCTCTTCCTGAGCAATTACAATCCATCACACAGCTCCAGACTTCGGGAGGGATTCTTTTCGGAGGCGCATTATTGACCTGACGGCCCTGGGCGGTTTCCTCCCTCACACAGACCCTTCCTGCCCCGGGGCTCGCATCCTTCCCGGGGAAATAGTTAGAGGGGGAGGCCTTAAATCCCTTAAAATGAATAAATAGGACATATTCCATCCTGCCCCCTCCCCACCACGTGCCTCCTCTCCCACTCCCCGTCGCCAAGGGCACTTTAAAGCCTTTCCAGCCACCTGCAGACCCCGGGAAACACCCGGAGCAAAATATTTATATCTAAAAGAAAAACTTTGTGCTTTCCAGTGGTGGAAACCCTTCTCAAATAAAGCATTTGTCTCCCAAGACTTACACCTTCTAATTTAATTTTCCCCTAAATCAAACAGGGTATTAATCCACAATAGAAAACACGTTCCAGTTGCACAAACAATATTTAAATGGCATAATAGGGACATCTTTTATAAATACTTCTAACAAATCCAGAAAAAAACCCGAATGTGTGGGCTATAATTAATAGAAATGCCAAGTGCCAGCTAACCAGGAAAACTCCAGCATCATAAATCTGCCCCGAGCCTTCTCACACACACTGATGGATGGGGACTTGCAGCTTAAATATTTAACAATCAATAATTCAAATACCTATCCTACCCTATTAAATTTGTCACATTTATTTATACACGCAACATCCAGCTGAAGTTTCTCTAACAGTTGGGCCTCTTCCACCCAACAACAACGTGAAGAATTTTGGAAGAGCGTTGGAAGGGGGGAAAAAAAGGAAATTCCTGTGGGGAAATAAGGAACAGTGGTGGGGCGGGGGGAAATTAAACCCCGTATCCCAAAGTAGTTGGCTGCATCTCCCTCACCCTAATGGGTTTGGATAATGCAGTGTGCAGGCAGGTGCTGTGCCCTATGAATCACATTTACAGGAATATTTTCCAATTTCTTCGCCGCCCAAGGCAGGGAGCTGCCGTGCATCCTCCGCTGATGGATATTTCAGTGGCACGGGGTGGGCTGTGGCCCCTGCCCACACGTTGTGTCCCTCCTGGAGCAAACCCTGCAAAAAAAATAAGGAACCCTGGAAAAAGGAGTCGCTTTGGGGCTGCCCCGAACTGCAGCAACCCTTTGCTTTGCCTCGTGTGAGGGTAGAGTGGGACAAAAATAGATAAATAAATAAATAAATAAATAAGCACATGCTGAGTGCAGCACTGGCAAGTGAGAGGATGATGATGATGATGATGCTAAAAAGATCAATACTACTACTAATATTACTATTAATAATGAAATGACATATTTCCAGTTTGCAGCACCAGCAGCCTGACTCCGTATCTCCAAAGGTTTTTGGGAAAGTGGGATGACTGCACCGTTTGTCAGGTGGCTCCTCTCCTTGCCAGTGGCCTCCATGAAAATAACACCAATGGGGAAAAGAGCTTGGCTCTGTTTCCATCGGTCCAGAGGAAGAGGAGGTGGCTCAGAGCATCCCACGTGCTGCTGGAGACTTGCCCGTGCCTCCAGCTGCCCGTGGCATGGAGGGTCCCTTGGCCCCCTGAGCATCGCTGATTTTAAAGGAGCACCAAAACCCATCTAAGCGGTTACAAAACTCCTGGACCCAAATTTCTGAGAGGATTTGAAAATCCCCAGGGAGCTATGTATGGGTAAGGGATGAAGGGTGTTGACCGTGGTCCCTGTCCCCACCAGAGTGTGCCTGTGGGCCCGAATCACAGTGGCATAAATCTCCGTGGCGAATTTATTGCCATAATTTATCGGCTCCTGTTGCTGAATGGCCAAGCAGTTAATTTTGAGATGAAGTGGTGCCATTTTCATCAATACCTGTGTGCTAACTGCCCATCAAAACATCAGCTGCAATTAATACAGCGTCGCTGAAGGCACTGAACCAATAAATATTTCCAGTTTTGGCTGGTCTTCAGCAGATGTCGGACGGACCCATCGCCTGGGTGAGTCCTGTTCCAGCTGCATCAACAGGAACGTTTGCATTTAAGGGAGAGGTTAAGTAGCCAGATCTCCCTCTGAGCAGGGCGAAGCACCTGCATTTCCCTGCCTAAACGCCACCCTGAGCTTTTCCCACCCAAAGTTTTTGATTTCTGTGAGGGGCTATTGCGTATTCCTCCTGCGTCCTGAGCCAGGCTGACACATTTTGATAGCGATAAATAATAAATGGGATTTATTTCCTTAGGTACTGATGGAGGCCTTTTCTCCCACGGAAAGAAAGAGAAAGCCGGAGAGCTGGAGGGAAAGAAAACGTGCAAGGAAAGGAGGGAGAAAGCAGAAGGTGAAGCCTGAGCCCTGGCTGGTGCTCGCTCCTCCGCTCCCAGCACGGCCATCACCCGTGTGGGACAGGGTCACCTCTGGCACCCCTCCTTCTTCCTCCACCAAACCCAGGGCAGCCTCAGCCAACACCCTCGATAACGAAGGCTATAAATAAATAACAGTGAATGATTTTTTAGAGAAGGATGGACAAGAATGGGGACTGGGCAGCGGTGAGGAGCAGTCGGAGCCGATGGGCGACACTTCCCTTCGTGCTGCCATTGCACTTTTTTAAAGCAGGCTTTAATTTTTCTGTGGGTATTCGTGCAGCTATGTACGTGGGTGGGTCCCTGTCCCTCCCTCCCGTCCCACTATCCCCCGTGCTCACAGCCAGTGCTTGGAGGAGGCATCCAGCTCTGGCAGCCCCGTGGGACAGGCTGGCCCACACCTGGGCTCACTTCCAAGCCAACGGGCCACCACCACCACCATTTGGGCTGTTTTTTGCCCAACTGGGACAGCGAGCACAGGCTCAGCACCCTCACCCCCCCTCTTTCTCCCTCCTTCCTCCCAGAGCTTGTGGGGGTGAAAGGGGCCGGCTCTGTTGGCAAGCCCGTGCCTGGGGTACTGTGTTTTCTTTGAGGACAGATTTGGCTTTTCCTTACTGTCTGGTCTCCTTTATGAGGAAAAAAAGCCAAATTGAACAGGCTCCAACCTGTCCTCAGCTGCCACACTGTGAATCGGTGCCAGCATTGCCCACGTTGGAGGCAGCGACCGGGACGCGGCGAGGGGCACAGACAGGGTCCCCCCTGGGGGCAGTGACATTAGAGCTGTGCTCAGCCTGACCCTCCCGCCCTGGCCTTTCAGCCAAAACCAAAACTCTGTGGAGGTGTGAGAAAGGAAATNGGAGCAAACCCTGCAAAAAAAATAAGGAACCCTGGAAAAAGGAGTCGCTTTGGGGCTGCCCCGAACTGCAGCAACCCTTTGCTTTGCCTCGTGTGAGGGTAGAGTGGGACAAAAATAGATAAATAAATAAATAAATAAATAAGCACATGCTGAGTGCAGCACTGGCAAGTGAGAGGATGATGATGATGATGATGCTAAAAAGATCAATACTACTACTAATATTACTATTAATAATGAAATGACATATTTCCAGTTTGCAGCACCAGCAGCCTGACTCCGTATCTCCAAAGGTTTTTGGGAAAGTGGGATGACTGCACCGTTTGTCAGGTGGCTCCTCTCCTTGCCAGTGGCCTCCATGAAAATAACACCAATGGGGAAAAGAGCTTGGCTCTGTTTCCATCGGTCCAGAGGAAGAGGAGGTGGCTCAGAGCATCCCACGTGCTGCTGGAGACTTGCCCGTGCCTCCAGCTGCCCGTGGCATGGAGGGTCCCTTGGCCCCCTGAGCATCGCTGATTTTAAAGGAGCACCAAAACCCATCTAAGGGGTTACAAAACTCCTGGACCCAAATTTCTGAGAGGATTTGAAAATCCCCAGGGAGCTATGTATGGGTAAGGGATGAAGGGTGTTGACCGTGGTCCCTGTCCCCACCAGAGTGTGCCTGTGGGCCCGAATCACAGTGGCATAAATCTCCGTGGCGAATTTATTGCCATAATTTATCGGCTCCTGTTGCTGAATGGCCAAGCAGTTAATTTTGAGATGAAGTGGTGCCATTTTCATCAATACCTGTGTGCTAACTGCCCATCAAAACATCAGCTGCAATTAATACAGCGTCGCTGAAGGCACTGAACCAATAAATATTTCCAGTTTTGGCTGGTCTTCAGCAGATGTCGGACGGACCCATCGCCTGGGTGAGTCCTGTTCCAGCTGCATCAACAGGAACGTTTGCATTTAAGGGAGAGGTTAAGTAGCCAGATCTCCCTCTGAGCAGGGCGAAGCACCTGCATTTCCCTGCCTAAACGCCACCCTGAGCTTTTCCCACCCAAAGTTTTTGATTTCTGTGAGGGGCTATTGCGTATTCCTCCTGCGTCCTGAGCCAGGCTGACACATTTTGATAGCGATAAATAATAAATGGGATTTATTTCCTTAGGTACTGATGGAGGCCTTTTCTCCCACGGAAAGAAAGAGAAAGCCGGAGAGCTGGAGGGAAAGAAAACGTGCAAGGAAAGGAGGGAGAAAGCAGAAGGTGAAGCCTGAGCCCTGGCTGGTGCTCGCTCCTCCGCTCCCAGCACGGCCATCACCCGTGTGGGACAGGGTCACCTCTGGCACCCCTCCTTCTTCCTCCACCAAACCCAGGGCAGCCTCAGCCAACACCCTCGATAACGAAGGCTATAAATAAATAACAGTGAATGATTTTTTAGAGAAGGATGGACAAGAATGGGGACTGGGCAGCGGTGAGGAGCAGTCGGAGCCGATGGGCGACACTTCCCTTCGTGCTGCCATTGCACTTTTTTAAAGCAGGCTTTAATTTTTCTGTGGGTATTCGTGCAGCTATGTACGTGGGTGGGTCCCTGTCCCTCCCTCCCGTCCCACTATCCCCCGTGCTCACAGCCAGTGCTTGGAGGAGGCATCCAGCTCTGGCAGCCCCGTGGGACAGGCTGGCCCACACCTGGGCTCACTTCCAAGCCAACGGGCCACCACCACCACCATTTGGGCTGTTTTTTGCCCAACTGGGACAGCGAGCACAGGCTCAGCACCCTCACCCCCCCTCTTTCTCCCTCCTTCCTCCCAGAGCTTGTGGGGGTGAAAGGGGCCGGCTCTGTTGGCAAGCCCCTGCCTGGGGTACTGTGTTTTCTTTGAGGACAGATTTGGCTTTTCCTTACTGTCTGGTCTCCTTTATGAGGAAAAAAAGCCAAATTGAACAGGCTCCAACCTGTCCTCAGCTGCCACACTGTGAATCGGTGCCAGCATTGCCCACGTTGGAGGCAGCGACCGGGACGCGGCGAGGGGCACAGACAGGGTCCCCCCTGGGGGCAGTGACATTAGAGCTGTGCTAAGCCTGACCCTCCCGCCCTGGCCTTTCAGCCAAAACCAAAACTCTGTGGAGGTGTGAGAAAGGAAATACCAGCGGTTTATGAGTGTCAGGCAGCTATTTGTTAGAAAACACTCATTTCCCCCCAAATAAAATGGAAGAGCTGGTGTTGCAGCTGGTGCTGCCCAGGGAAGGGCTGGGGGTCACGGCAGTCCCCGTCTCCTGTCCCTGAGGGCAGTGGCAGAGCTGCACCAGCCCTCACCCTCCATCGTCCTCACTGTCTGCTTTTAAGTAGAAAGCAACCAGAATTGCTTAAATGCAAAAAACCCTTTCCTAAGGGTTTCTAGAACACTAAATTCTGCACGTATCTTTCAGGCAAAAGAGGTTGGAGAGTGAAAAACTTTGAAGGAAACTTTAACATTTGTAAAAAAGCCCAATTTTTGCCTATTTCTGCACCCAGAGCCTTGCAGAGAGGGGCAGCTCTGCCGGCAGCCCCAATGTCAACTCCAAGGTCAATCCCAACAGCCACGGCTCCTCAGGAATGTGGTAATACTTTTACAGTTTAGCTACAATTAAAGATGTAGCTTTTGCAGCATTTATTAATCTCCCAGATCTTTCCCAGGTGTGCTTCGTGTCTTTAATTTGGATGGTTAATCCACAGAGACTTGCCGAGGATTAATCCGATACCGAGCGAGGAACGATTTCGTGTGGCGGGACACCAAAACCCGTGTGTGACAAGAGTGACTCGATTTAACCAAACATCCCCATGATTTGGGACGAAGCTGCTGCTTCCTGGGAGCCCGCCCAGGCTGCAGGGCTGGGGCCAGGAGAGGTTGATGCCCACGGAGGCCGGCGATGCTCACGGTCCTGCAGCCGCAACCCCACCCCGTGCCCGGCTGGGAGTAAATAACAACACGGCCCGTTAGCATTAGCAATTTTTTATTTTCCTTTTTTGTTGCATAGGAAATGCAGTACTTGCTTCCAGTAATTGTATTGTAATGTGAGAAGGTGGTAGCACTAATGGTTGAATACAAGAGTTAAACTAATCCACACCAGCTCAAAAAACCTGCGGAGACTTAGTTGAATAAGAATGGATGCCCACAGTGATTCTCAACCAATTACAATTTTTTTCACAGAACACAGTAAAACTAAAATGGTAACTATGAGAGTCAATACAAGTATACTAGAGGCACGAGGGGCCTGACTCATAAAAAAAAATGAACACGACATGGTATTAACACGGGTGTCAAGTGAATTTGCAGCAGATCTTTCACACGGCCGGTGGAAATTTTAGCGCCTCAAATCTCAACCCCGCCGCCGAGGGACCGGGCTGGGCTGGGGCAGAGTTCGGGAGAACCCGCGCAGCCGGCCAAAATGGAGATTTCTCCTTGATTGTATTTCCCAAGAATTTGGTGGCCCTGTCCCCCAAAGCAGCTGTTGCAGCCGGGCGCGAGGCGCCAGCACCGAGGACGAGCAGGGAGAGTGGCGGGTGCCGAGCCGGGCGCTCTCGCCCTACCAATGCTCCGTCTAGAAACTCATCTTCTTTTTGTTTCGCCCCTCATATTAATTTGCGGATGCAGATAAAAGGGGGGGGGGGCATTTCACCCAACACAATTGTTTTTGTTCATGCTCGAGCATAGAAGATTAACTAAGTGGAAAATAAGTCTTCCCTTAAAAAAAAAAAAAAAAAAAAAAAAAAAAAANAAAAAAAAAAAAAAAAGCGGAAAAATAAAAAGCGTCCCAAAGTACAAAAGTTCGCATCGCGGGCGAGCGCTCGCCCCGACGGAGGGTTTCTCTAGAGCTCAGAGGTAGCGATCGAGCGCGTTTTGTTCTGGTGCGGACAAGATCTCTTTTGTGATCGAGTCGCCGTGTCCCGAGCCCCCCGGCACCGGCCGGAGCTGTCCTCCCCCTTTTCCTCCTGCCAACCTGCACCTCTGGGGTTCGGAGCATGGTCCTGCGCTGCCTCGCCTCCTCCGCGGCCCCTTCCCACCGGTTCCTGGTCTCCGCAGGGCTGGGGGAGGCGGAGAGGGGAAGGGAGGGAGAGCAGGGCCAGCGGGGCTCGCCAGGGCGAAGCCCACCCTCAGTTTGGAGGAGAAAAGCCCACCAGCCTCCCGTGTTAATAGCAAAGGAGCTTTTATGAATCGGGCCCAAAGTTTGTACAGAGTTTGTTTGAAGAAAAATATTGCAACTGTGCATGAAACTAAACAACCACATGAGGTTTTTTTTTTTTTCTTTTTTTCTTTTTTTTTTTTTTAAAGGGTTTTTTTCTTTCTATATGAGGAAGTCTGGTGTGAAGAAGGGTCAAGCATGGGTACCTGGTTCACCGCTGCCCATTAAGAAATCTCTCGCAACATGAGCTCGGTCTCGTTTGTGGGTTTAAAGGACTGTCCCTTCAATTTGAACTGTTCTTCAGAGCAAGCTCTCTGAATTCTTAGGGTAGCTTTTCGAGACGAAAATCTTACCAGGCACGGATTTCTGGTCTCAAACACCATGTCCTGCCCTCTAGGAAAAAAAAAAAAAAANNNAAAAACACCAGCCCCTCCCACAAAGAAAAAAAAAAAAAAAAAAAAGAAAAGGAAAAAAAAAGAAAAAAAAGAAAAAAAACCCAAAACACAAGTAATACTGAATTTAAGTAAATGTATACCTCCAAAATACTGAAAACACCCCAAATCAATAAAGACAGAATTTGCGTTCTCAGTGAAATATCTTTAAACCTATCTGACAAGAACCAAGTCAGAAAAAAAGACTAACATAACTTTGAGTAATATTCATACAGCTACTAAGCATTATGGAATAGCATGCATTAATATTGTACGGTTATTTTACATCACCTATATCAGAAGGTTCTGACAGACAGCGAAGGCTACCGGTGTAGAAAAATCTTACTTCAGAAGAGCAATATAATACAGATTTCACAGGCACTACATTTTAATATATCAGGTATTATGCTGGTTTTCTTATAATTCTTTCTGTCCTAAAGCTGGCATTATAACAATGACCGAAAAGGCAAGGATCGAAGTAAACGGAAAGTAGATACCAAAGTTGATATATTCTTTTCTTTTTTTTTTTTTTCAGATAGATTAGTGCATAGTTTTCATGCAGATAAACACTGCTATGCATTTACATTGTTGGAAAGCAGAGTGAATTGAGCCCAAGTTGTCACATTTTTGTAAATCATTTTGCCAGCCTGTAATAGCACCATGTAATGGATTTGCATTAAACATTAAATTGATTTCAGAATTGGTGACACAGTATTCACTACAGTTAAGTGCTATGGAATAGCTTCAATGTTACCTGCTATATATCAAAGCAATTTTCATCCCACTGCTTTTTTATTGGAAAAAATAAAAGGAAAATGTACTCGATACTAATTAGACTATTGCGCAGCCTTGGACTTGATGATGGCATAGCTGGGTTTACTGTCAAACAGTAATACATGCATTGACTTCAAGACAAAATTGGCATTGTAAGCTTGATTTAATGAAAATCCTGCCTAGCAGGCAGTGTTAACTTCACAAGACCTGCCTCCGACAGACCTCATGAGGTTGATTTTGTTATTTATTTATTGTTTAGGTGCCATTGAAGCTCTCCTTACATTGTCATGCCGGTTATGGTTTTAATTTTGTTCGATGGAGGCCTTCTACCAATAAAAAAAAAGAAAAAAAAAAAAAGATATTTCCAGAGACACAATGCAAAGTACAATATTAACTGACATTCTTAAAAAAAAAAAAAATAATTCACCACAAGGAAAAAAAAACTGTTTTAGGCTATGTATCTGGGTTTTTTTGTATTTTTGTACAGTAAATATTTTATAACACTGTTACTACAAAGCTGCAAATATACGGAACAAAGAGAACTAGAGAAAGAAAAAAAAAATGTTAGAGGGATTTTGCATATTCCTGTGGGCTGACTGAATACTGTGGAGTTGAGAAAACTTGGTGTTTCTTTTCCCCTTTGACCTTAAGGGGAGGGGGAACAAGCAACAGAGACAAAGTGTACCATGGCTGCCTAAACTCGAAGCCCGAAAGTTTTTTTTATTATAAAGGAAGAAGAATAAATAATAATGGCATTGCTGGGGTGTGCGGCATGAGAAAAGCAAGTGCCCTCGCTCACAAAAAAAAAAAATTAAAAAAAAAAACCAACCCAAAACGAAAAAAGAGGGGGGGAAAAAAAAGAAAGGAATTAACTTGGGAAAAAAGTCAATTTGCGCTAAGCCATCCCTTAGGGCTTTAAATTTGGATGGGCGGGGGTGGGTACAGGTCAGAGAATTTGTGCGTCTGACGGTTCTGGAGAGAAGGAGGCGGGGAGGGAAAAAAGTTGTTGGGTGACTCCAAAGCAGCGCCCGGCGCGGGGCCGGGGCTCCGCTGCCGCCCGCACACCGGGCCCATCCCAGGATGGATGGATGGATGGCTGGGTGGGTGGGTGGATGGATGGATGGATGCTCCATCCCTCCTGCCCTTCCCTGCTCGCCTCCCCGCTCCTCTACAGGAGGACTAAAACACTGTTTGCTCTCTACACCTGCACAGAACGGAACTGCCGCGTTTCCTGCGGGAGAGGAAGGTGAACGCAAACTGAATTTAGTGTGTAATACTTTACAACCCCTGTTGGTTAACACCCTTGACCTCCTACCTAATGTTTTAAAGCCTTTAAAACATTTTTTTTTCTCGCAATTCTGCTCAGAGTTCCCTAACTTTAGCGTCATCAAACTTAATATGACAAAAATACCTTCAAAAATACAGCATACCTGTAATGTCCATTTACAATGGTTCTTCAGTAGCCTATACTTCTCAAGCATAGGAATATGCTATACCATTGAGAGAAGAAAAATAACTGTATTTAAATACATACAAAAAAAGGAAACGGGAAAGTTTTTAACTTAAATCCAGTTCCCAAAGGAAAAAAAAAAAAAAAGCAATTCTATGAACGCTGCCTTTATAACAAACAATCAGAAATTCCACTAAGCTAATTTGACAGAAATTTTTCCTCATTTAAACAACATTACAAAAGTCCTGCATTATAAAATAGGGTAGAATAAATCAGTGTAATCAATAAAACTATACAACATACAAATTACATATCTTCTGAGTGGGCAGTTTAATTCTCTCTCTTTGCAGCCATGACTACAACATGCTCACTAAAAACAACTAACTGCCCAAACTATTGCTTAGTTTGTTTTGTTTAAAAAAGGGTGCAATTTTATTGTATATACAACCAATTTACTGGTAATACCTTGTCTCATAGCAAGGTTCTGACAAAATGTTTGTCTAGGCTTTTTTCCCTTCACTGTGAAGCACTGAAAGCTGCTATTTTTTTTTTTTTTTAGTGCACATATGTCTTAATAAAGTAATGCCCAGCTAAGTGCTATAGGGAAGGCAAAGGATGCTGGCTAGAGGATGTGATACCATATACTAACAATCACACAATACAATAGAGCAAAATGACTACTCAACCACTTATCAGACACATATGAAAATCCAAAACATTTTATTTTTTCCTTAAATAGAGAATAACCAGTAAACAATTTTCAGAACTTGGAAGTTTAAAAACGTGCATATAAAAATGGGCATTATATACTTTTATTGAATGTGGATTGATTGCAGTCTGCTAATAAAAATGGGTGTGGGATCTGAAGAAAAAGGAAGTTTTTTTTTTTTTTAAGGCTTGCTTGTGAAAGGAACAGTTGTAAAACAAAAATTGCTTGAAGCAGGGTTCAGCTTAGTGCTTCACAGTTTGACTGCTTCTCTAAGAAGAGCCCTTCCTGCATGTGCATTCAAAAATCACAAAAGTACAAAGACAAACACCTAAAACACACTGCGTCAAGTGCAGCACCAACTTTGGTCAAATAAAAAAAAAAAAATTAAAAGAAAAATTAATAATTGCTAAGCTTTTCTACATGATATAAGCAGGTATTGCATATTTTCATATATCTGGGAGAAAACAAAACAAAAAAAGGAAGACTCCAAATAAAAGGTAAAATGCAGCAACATCCAAAAATACTGATAATCTAGCATCTACAGATCTCAGAATAGCACTGCCACTGACCATACAGGACAATAAACACTACTCCTATCTGCGGAACAACTAACATCCTATTTAATTCTAGATGTTGGAACTGACAATGGCTGACATAAAAGTCACATTTACAAAAAGTGTCTCCAAATGCTTGACTAGGGAAAAACCCCTTTCAATATAGGAACATGTGCAACAATTCCACAAATAATCGCTATCCAGGGCAAGGCACATTGATATGGAATTTTTTTTTTTTTTTGTTTCGTGCAAATTAAGAAAACAAAACAAAACATCATTTCAGGGAAAAGATGAGGAGCAAAGTGTCTTCCCAAGAATTTCAGTTACTTGATTGTATAGGACAGTAGTAGAAACCCTTCTGAAGGGTCGAACAAACATAGTTTAAAGGCAAGTGCCTGGAATAGGGATTACAATATTGTGTCTTAATGCACTCTACTTTACCCTACATTAACTATATAAAAATTAGTTACTAACACTAGAACATGCAGAGACTTTCTCTGATTAGCTGGACTCGCCAACCAGAACGTATATATATGTATAGTATAGGAAACCTTCTTAAAGTTGCATGTGAAGCAAAGGGGTGCTCCGCTGTCTGATAGAAAAATCACTTGCACTCTTTTTTTTTTTCTTTTTTTTTCCTTTTTTTTGTACATAAGATACAGGACGTTTGGGGTCCAAACTTCTTTTTTTTTTTTTTTTT